>CM049431.1:35798338-36288338 GCA_026929855.1 Poa annua
GATATAACAGAGAAATAAAGTGCGAGTAAGTAGAGCGCGGCAAATATAATTGCAACGAGTGGCCCAATCGTTTTGAGAGCAAAGGACAAGCCGGTTTGTTTACTTATGATGACCAAACGTTCTTGAGGACACACCAGATTTCTGTCTAGTGCTTTCGCTTCATATTGATGAATAATTTTTAGTGTTTAGATAAGTGTCGTGTGGGTGAACCTATGCTAATTCACCGCCCTTCCTAGGACTAATACATACTTATGATTATACCCCTTGCAAGCATCCGCAAATACAAGAAAGTAATTAAGATAAATCTAACCATAGCCTTAAACACTGAGATCCTGCGATCCCTCGTGCATCGGAATACCAACAAGGGTTTTGGTTTCTGTCACTCCGGCAACCCCACAAATGATAACCGAGTACACGATGCATTCCCCTAGGTCCATAAAGGCGAAGTGTCATGTAGTCGACGTTCACATGACACCACTAGAAGAATGGCACCACAACTGAAATATCAAAACATCAAATATTAATCAACATAGTTCACTACTAAAATCTAGACTTCTCCCATGTCCTCAAGAACACAACAAACTACTCACAACACACCATATGGAACATGATCATAGGTGATATAATGATGGATAACAATCTGAATATAAACCTAGTTCAACGGTTTCACTCAATAGTATCAATAACAATAGCAATCGACACCGGGAGAGTTTCCCCTATCAAATACACAGAGTTTAGCCCTAGATGTTACAGCAGGAACAGAGTGGATGGATGGAGATGGCGGTGTCGGCGGTGGAGATGGTGGTGTTGGTGATGGTGATGGAGTGCAGCTCGATGACGGTGACGATGGCGACGATTTCCCCCTCTGGGAGGGAATTTTCGCGGCAGCAACGCAGCCTGCCGGAGAGCTTTCTCTCTCTGTCTTCCGCGCCTCGTGGTGGCGGCGGAGATGGTTTCTGGACAACGTAATGATTTTAGGTCTTCGGGGTGAAGAAGTACGCGAAGGGGTGCGCCAAGTGGTGGCTCAGGGTGGCCTCACCACCTGCTCGTGAGGCTGGCTTCCTAGCCACGCCGGGAGGTGGTGTGGGCCCCCTAGGCCCCACCCCAGGCTCTCCTTTTGGCCTCCTTCATGAAATAATTCAGAAATAAATCCCAGATGTCCACTTTGTTCTTCTGGTCTTCGCAAATATTGTATCTTGACGGTGCTTTTTCCAGCAGAATTCAAACTCTGGAGTTTCATCCCCCAACGATCATCAATCATGCAAAATAGATGAAATAACATAAGTATCATCGCTAAATACGAAATATAAAAATGAATAGCAGTAAATTATGATATAAAATAGTGATGCAAAATGGACGTATCAACTCCCCCCAAGCTTAGACCTCGCTTGTCCCCAAGCGAAAGCTGAACTCGGTAAACATGACCACAGGTTTATGGAGTGAGGTGTCGATAGAAAATATACGGACAAGAAGCATCACATGTATAAATGCACAAGTCATCTTAGATATTAACTCTGTTCATGTATAAATAAAATTGTAACAGTAGAGGAAAACCATAGTAAGGTACATAGAGAAAACTGTAGTTGGTGTTGGCAAACTTAGTCCTTGGTCAGAGAACAATGAGCAATTGAGCTTAGTTTATAAAACAGCCCTCTTTATTGGTTGATAGCTCCAAAAATCAAATTCATTAGATGCCAACAATGTGCTAAACAAGAAAGAATAAAAGACATGATCAACAATACTAATATATGATTGGTTGAATCACAATCAACTCAAATGCTTGCTTAAGATAGAGAGAGATAGGTTTACTGACTCAACATGAAGTAAAAGATAGGCCATTCGCAGAGGGAAGCAGAGATACAAGCATGTGCAAGAGATTTTGGTTTTATAGCTTTTCGAAATCATATAGAGAGCATAAAAGTAAGTTTTTGAGCGGTGTTTGTTGTTGTCACCTTATTGTAATAGAGTTCTTGTCATCTTCTAGACTAAGAAAGTTATGGGTGGTTCCGATTTTTTTTAAGACAAGTCTTTATGATATTCATCTTCTTTTTCTCTTTACTTCCACAGCCATGACACTCCTCCCCACCTTTCTGACATAACCATGGCTACCCGAATTCACGGGTGTCCACCAATCAATCTCAAACCATGGAGGAGTGTCTATATTTTTGAAAAACTCAACCTTTGATATTATTGTGGTCTGACCACCCGTTTGCAATATTAATGACGAGCAGATGTAGCATGCAAGTCATGTGTTACTTAATTAGTATGGAAGATAACAAATCCAACTATTATTTACTCATGAGCTAGTAAACATTGACACAAATAAGGGATAATAATTTTGAATAAAGATAGCACAAGAAGTATTTACTTGGAGTGGCGCAAAATACCACATAGTAGGTAGATATGGTGGACACAGATGGCAGGGGTTTTGGTGCAAGGTTTGGATGTATGAGAAGCATTCCCTCTCGATACAGGTCTTTGGCTAGCAAGGTTGGGTAGCAAGCATAAGAGTTGAAGGATACAAACAAACATACATGTAGTAAAAGACAATCATGCAATTCTTACTTGAAAGCACACACAATTTTAAGTTGTGAATACTAAGCTTGTCATTGACAAGTGAGAAAGATCATTGAATGCTATATTCTACATGTAATTCTTTTTCCTCTTAAGTCTCAAACTAATGTAGCTACAGACCAATGCTAAGTTTGCCAAAGCCAAAAGATTTACTATATGTTTCCAAAGTGATTACCAATACTAAATAACAAGATCAATCATATATGATAAAAGTTGCAACCTAAAATAAAGTATGCAGAAAATAAATGATAACACTTCTCATTAATATTCCATAACGGCAACTGATACGTCTCCAACGTATTCATAATTTCTTATGTTCCATGCTATGTTATATCATGTTATTAGATGTTTTATATGCATATTATATAGTTTTATGCATTTTCTAGGACTAACAAGATGCCATAGTGCCAGTTCCCTGTTTTCTGTTGTTTTTGGTTTCAGAAAAGTACTTAGGGAAATATTCTCGGAATTGGAAATAAAAGATCCTGGAATTATTTTTGGAATATTTGCGTCACGAGGAACCGAAGACGAGACGGGAAGAGCCACGAGGCGCCCACACCACCTCGTGCCGTGGGCCCCATGTTGGTCGTGCCAGGAGGTGATGTGGGGCCCTCGGGCGCCCACCGACCTTGCCATTTCGCCCATAAATACCTCCTGACCTAAAAATAATCATACGGTGTTCATATTTTCCACCAGGGGTCCCGAGCCGCCACCGTCGTCAACACCAATACGGGAGAGATCAGAACTGCTCCCCGGCACCCTCCGGGAGAGGGAATCGTCCCCGGAGGCCTCTATGTCACCATGACCGCCTCCGGACTGATGCGTGAGTAGTCTACCTTGGACTGCAGGTCCATCGCCGTAGCTAGATGGTTGTCTTCTCCTCTTGTGCTATCATGTTTAGAACTTGTGAGTTGCCTATCATGATCAAGATCATCTTTATGTAATTATCCATGTTGTTTTTTGCTGGGATCCGATGAATATTGAGTACTAAAGTTATTGTTTCATAATATATCATGTGTGTGCTATTTAATGATCTTGCATGCTCTCCGTTACTTGTGTGTGCTTTGGCCAAGTAGATGCTCGTAACTCCAAGAGGGGGTATTTTTTCTTGATAGTGGGTTCATGTCTCTATTAAATCTGGGGCAGTGACAGAAAGCTCTAAGGTTGTAGATGTACTGTTGCTACTAGGGATAAAACAGTAGTACTTTGTCTAATGATGATGTTACTTACTTACTTTACACACAGTGCTTAAGGCGATAATCTGTTGCATGCAACTACGCTAACCGGAAGGTGGATTATTAGTCATAGATGCGGTTGGAACAGTGTATGTATATTGTGGTAATGCCCGAATGAATCTCACACTAGACATCATACCGTTAGTATATGCATTGGGTTGCTCATCATTATTCTGTCAATTGTCTAGTTGTAATTTGTTTAACACGCATAGATGAATGTTATTATTATTTATGGAGAGACACCATTAGTGAACAGTGGACCCCGGTCCTACTCATTAATATGATATAACCACAACTGCAAATATGTTACTTTCTGCAAACATACATCTTTCTTCCACACATACGTTTAATCCTTTGTTACAGCAAGCCGGTGAGATTGACAACCTCACTGTTAAGTTGGGGCGAAGTATCTTGATTGTTTGTGTGCAGGCTCCACGTTCGCTGCTGACATTGGTATTGCGTCGTGTCAACGTCACCGCCAACAACCTCGGGTGAACATTTATCTCCTACTGGTTCGATAATCTTGGTTTCATAACTGAGTGAAATCTTGCTGCTGCGCTACTTCACACGTTCCTCTTGGGGTCTCCCAACAACACGCCCGTGTACTGCATCAAGAATTTCTGGCGCCGTTGTCGGGGAGATTTGAAGACTCACTACGAGGGGAGTTTTGGCACTTCTAATCTTTTTATTTTGTTATTGTCTTGCTTAGTTTATTTTTATTACTGTTTTGTTTGCTTAATATCAAAAATACAAGAAAATTAGTTACTTGCATTACTTTTTATATTTCGGTTTGCACTTTATTTTCAGTTTTGTTACTTTCGTTATTTCGGTTTTGCAATATATTTCAGTTCTTTTTTTCGGTTTATTATTATTATGTCTACTGGTTTATTTGCTATCAATGAATTATATCTATGAAACTAGATTTTGTTGGCAAGGTTGCTCCATAGAAGTTGAATGAAGATAGTGTAGGAATTACCGTTTGTCACTTAAAGGGGTATACTTATGGAAATTGTTAAATTAATTAGAGGAATATGCCAGAAATTTATGCCATACATTTTGCGAGTCTTTTTGCTTTAATGAATCTGATTGTCATAGGAAGTCTAAACACTTTCCTTTCCAATGTGCTTGTAATGAAAATGAAACCTTAGCTTCTTATGTTAAAGGTTTATATAATGCTCATGAGGTAGAAAGGATGGAAGAATTTCTTATCTTTAAGGGTGCACTTGAAATTAGTTCTTATCTTGAGCATAAAATTGATGCCACTTATAAATCTGAAAGTCTTGCTATACTTAAATATTGTTTTGATAACTATAAGGATGTAAATTCTTATATTACTGAACATGTCAATAGGATTTTTCCTCACAAAGAAGAAATTGCTGTCTTGCAGGAACCTATAGAAGAAGAAATTGTTGAACTTGTAAGCTCATTAGATGAAAAAGAGGAGGAGAGTGAAGAACACAAGGAGGATCTACCTCCTAAAAATAGTAACTCTTTAACTCTTACATTTATTTGATTGCCCTCCATACGTGCCTAAGGAGGAAGTGTGCTATATTGTTGAATGTCATGAAACTATTACAATATCTATTTTTGATAAATTTGAAAAAGACATGCTCCTTGACACAAGAAAAATAAAACAAAATAACAAAAGTAAAAATGTGGTCTCCAATGTTATATATGATAATGCTTTATATGATGGTCATATGCTTATCAATAATCCTCTATGTTTAGAAGTTATTACTTATTCATGTCAGGATAAAAATGATATAATTGTTGCTTGTGATGGTACTCTTACTCATGAGAATCCTACTTTGTTTTTGAATTCTCCTAATTACACCATGGAGGAGAAATTTGCTTATGTTGAGAGATACTTATGTGGTTTGCAATTGTCTCTAGTTCCGAATTTTTGTTGCAACCATGATCTTAAACTTGATATTGATCTTAGCAACTATTTTGAAAGAGGAAAGCATGCTAATGAATTCCAAAATAAATTTAATGATCCTCTTTATGTGCCTACATTATCTAAGTTGAATGATACTTGTGGTTATAAGGTTGAATTTATTTCTACTACTGAAATTATTATGAGAGAGGAGAATATGGTTGTAGAAGTTTTCATGTTACTAAAACACCTCTCTATATGCTAAAAGTTTTGAAATTACTCTTGTTTTATCTTCCTATGCTTGTCACTTTGTTCTTTGTGGATTTATTTGTGTACAAGATTCCTGCCCATACGAAGTGGGTTAGACTTAAATGTGTTTTGAATTTGCCTCTTGATGCTCCTTTTGCTTCAATTTCTTTATTTATGAGAGCATCATAACAACTATCAAGCCTAGCTAAAAGGCATTAAAGAAAACGCTTTTGGGAGGCAACCCATTATTTTTTATTTTCAGCATTTGTCAAGGACTTGTCCTATCTGTGTAGCAATTCCTTTGTATCTTATTTTTATCTCAATGTTGTGTCAAGTTAAGCCTCTAGTTGAAAGTTGATGTTAAAATTCAATTCCTGTGCTGAAACAGATTTCTGTTGTCCACCGTTCAATTCATAACTCCTCACTGGAACGTCAGAAAAATCTGCCCTTTTTGTGCGCAATCCTCACATGTATACGCAACTTTCATTAGTTTTGAGTTTTCTGATTTGAGAAATTTAAGTGCCTCGAAAAAATTCGTCTTTATGGACTGTTCTGTTTTTGACAGATTCTACCATTTTCTTTTGCAATGCCTCTTTTGCTATTTTGATTTGATCTCTTTATCCTATTAAGTATCAGTGGTTGTAGCTAATGTCCAGTAGCATTGGTAGCAATTGTGTTCCTACATAATATCATATATTGTTTTGTGCACTAACCCTCTAATGAAGTTACTCTAAGTTTGGTGTGGAGAAAGTTTTCAAGGATCAAGAGAGAAGGATGATATAATGTGATCAAGAGGATAGTAAAGCCAAAGCTTGGGGATGCCCCAGTGGTTCACCCCAATATAATTCAAGAAGACTCAAGCTTCAAAGCTTGGGGATGCCCAAGGCATCCCCTTCTTCATCGACAAACTATCAGGTCCTTTCTAGTGAAACTATATTTTAATTCCCTCACATCTTATGCGCTTATCTTGAAGCGTATGTTTGTTTTTATTTTTGTTATTTTCATTCTCTGAAATAAATGGATCCTACCATTATTCGTATTCTTCACTTATATTCGTTGAGTATTCTGCTCTCTAGCTCTTGTTTTTCATGCATCTCTTGTTAGAGAAGTTAGTTTTGTTATATCATATTCTCATATCTCATTGTTTAATTACTTGGAGAGTTTATCTTTTAAATAAGTTGATTGGTGTCAGGTTGAGAACAGAAAATGCTTAATGTGGTAGATGGTATAATTAAATGATACATAATCTTGTAGATCATTAAATTGTGTCCCTTGAATCATTGATGTTGTTTTGAGATATTAATTTGCTTAATGGTTAACATGATGGTATAGTAAAGTGGAATGATCGAATGGTTGGTCTAGAGAACCTTGAAAACTGTGCCACACTTAAATTTCCAGTTGATTGCATAATGGTATATGACTTCTATTTGCCTAAGGCAACTGTAATGGCTTTATGTTATGCGCTACGGTCGGGTCCCCAACAGTGACTTGTTCATTTGCCACAGCACCCCGAGAAGTAATTTTCATTATGCCTTGCATGATCATATTTTTACTTGTGAGTTCTAAAACTACGGTTTTCATGGCACTTCTAACACCATATTGCTAGCCTCTTCGATACTTTGCTTTGCCCTTTCTCACATTGAGAGTTGGTGCATTTTTCGCGGGTACATCCAAACTCGTGGGAGATATTCATCTTGTTCTCCTACACATAAGCCAAATATCTTCCTCAAAACATCCACTATACCTACCTACTACAGCATTTCCATAGCTGTTCCGAGATATATTGCCATGCAACATCCATCTTACATTACATGACTTGTTGTCATTCATTACTTATTTATTGCTTTATGTGATTCTATAAAGCTGATGTGTGGTTTTACCCATATAACGCTAGAGCACTGCATAACCTGCTACACTGGCAGAGTCATCGTTGTCATATGTATTCTTATGGCACATTCATATTAGTTACTTGTATCATCAGTATGTTGTTCTATCATCATTAGTGTGTTATCATATATCATATATCATATTAGGATACTTGCCCCTAAAAGTGAAAAGAGCCATGGAGGCCATCGAAAAGAGAAACAGAAAAAGAAAAAAATAGAAAAAAGAGAAAAAAAAGGAAAGAAAGAAATAAAAAGGAGGCAGCATTACTATTCTTTATCACACACTTGTGCTCATGTTATAGCACCATATCATTTATAGTCATCATTTGTGCTCATGTTTAGCACCTTTACTCCATATGAGAGAGTTTTCATGTCTTAGTTGCATAGCTATGTGGGGACCTTGACTCTATAGAACTTGGCTTCTATATTCCAATGATGAGCCTCCTCAAAAGTGCTCTAGGTCTTCGTGAGCAAGCAAGTTGGATGCACCCCCACTAGTTCCATTGGAGAGCGTTCATATACTTATAGCTCATTGTTCATCCGTTGTATGCAAGCACTACTCCTTGCATAAATTCGATTGTATGACTTTCTCTTGTCTGATGGTCATCTACAACTTTGTGAGCCTTTCTTTCGTTGGCCTTCCAAACCTCCGTTAACATTCTCTTAGCCATAACATCATGGTGCCAGGAACCAACGTTGAACGGTTGCTTGTTTCTTTTGAACAAATAATATATTGATCTTCTAAGTGCATATTGCTATTACTTGACTTGATCCTTTCATAAAGTTGTCATGTTTGTTGGAAGCATTAGATGATTATATTGTTGTGCTTGAAGCATAAATCATCTCTAATATCTACTTTGCACGGTTGATTGCTATCTAGTACTATATGATTGAAAGCTTTGCTTGCTTCACCTACTTGTTTATTCATTACTCATTAGATATCAATCAAAACTACAACCCTTATTCATTTGATCTCAATTTACATGCCTTTCATTATTATATGATCAAGATTGTGTTTAAGCATGTCACTTCAGAAATTATTCTTCTTTTATCGTTCTTGCCTACTCGGGACGAGTAGAACTAAGCTTGGGGATGTTGATACGTCTCCAACGTATCCATAATTTCTTATGTTAGATGCTATGTTATATCATGTTATTACATGTTTTATATGCATTTTATATAGTTTTATGCATTTTCTGGGAGTAACCTATTAAAAAGATGCCACGGTGTCAGTTCCATGTTTTCTGCTGTTTTTATTCAGAAAAAGTACTAAGGGAAATATTCTGGGAATTGGAAATAAAAGATCTTAGAATTATTTTTGGAATATTTGCCTCACGACGAATCGAAGACGAGACGGAGAATAGCCATGAGGCGCCCACACCACCTTGCCCTTTCACCCATGCTGGCCGCACTAGGAGGTGATGTGGGGCTCTCTGGCGCCCACCGACCTTGCCCTTTCACCCATAAATACCTCTTGTCCTAAGAATAATCATAAAGTGTTCATAGTTTTCTCCACGGGTCGCGAGCCGCCGCCGTCGTCACTACCACTTCGGGAGAGATCAGAACTGCTCCCCGGCACCCTGTCGGGAGGGGGAATCGTCTCCGGAGGCCTCTACGTCACCATGACCGGCTCCAGACTGATGCTTGAGTAGTCTACCTTGGACTACGGGTCCATAGCAGTAGCTAGATGGTTGTCTTCTCCTCTTTTGCTATCATGTTTAGATCTTATGAGCTGCCTATCATGATGAAGATCACCGTTATGTAATTCTCCATGTTGTGTTTGCTGGGATCCGATGAATATTGAGTACTAAAGTTATTCTTCCTAATATATCATGTGTGTGCTATTTAATGATCTTGCATGCTCTCCGTTACTCGTGTGTACTTTGGCCAACGAGATGCTCGTAACTCCAAGAGGGGGTGTTTATGCTCGATAGTGGGTTCATGTCTCTATTAAATCTGGGGCAGTGACAGAAAGATCTAAGGTTCTAGATGTACTATTGCTACTAGGGATAAAACAATAGTACTTTGTCTAAGGATGATGTTACAACACACAGTGCTTAAGGCGATAATCTGTTGCATGCAACTTAATACCGAAAGGGGTGCGGACGCTAACCGGAAGGTGGATTATTAGTCATAGATGCGGTTGGAATGGTCTATGTATATTGTTGTAATGCCCGAATGAATCTCACACTAGACACCATATCATTAGTATATGCAGTGGGTTACTCATCATTATTCTGTCAATTGCCTAGATGTAATTTGTTACCACGCATGGATGAATGTTATTATTTATGGAGAGACACCGCTAGTGAACTGTGGACCCCGGTCCTCCTCATTAATCTGATAAAACCACAACTGTAAACCTGTTACTTTCTGCAAACATACATCTTTCTTCCACACATACGTTTAATCCTTTGTTATAGCAAGACGGTGAGATTGACAACCTCACTGTTAAGTTGGGGCAAAGTATCTTGATTGTTTGTGTGCAGGCTCCACGTTCGCTGCTGATGCTGGTATTGCGTCGTGTCAACGTCATCGCCAACAACCTCGGGTGAACATTCATCTCCTATTGATTCGATAACCTTGGTTTCATAACTGAGAGAAATCTTGCTGCTGCGCTACTTCACACCTTCCTCTTGGGGTCTCCCAACAACACGCCCGTGTAGTGCATCAGCAACTCACACCAAGGGATACATATATAACCAACTAAAAGAGAGATACTTCCACCTTGTAAACCATCATATAAGATAACTTTCCTACTCATGATATGACACTACTAAAAAGGTAAGAGATGAAAGATGATGGTGATACCGCGGCACTCCCCCCAAGCTTGGAACAAGCTAAGGGTGTAGCGTACCTGCTCTTTAAATAAGGCAGATACCTGTGTATAGTGCAAATCCCTGGATCGATTCATTTGCACACACAGTTTACGATGTAATATCACAACAAAGCGTCAATTTTATTACATCGATGATCCAGAATTACAAAATATGAGATACAAGTTGCATAGCATAAAGCTAGCATTGAAAAAGTACACAGCGGAAGTACAATAGCAGTGAGTCTCTATAACTTTCATGCTGCCACAGGCGAAAACATGTTGGTTGTAGACTCAAAACCTTTAAACGAAACCTCACTCGTCATCTGATCAAATCTGCAATAAGAAAAATATTGCAACAACGTGGGTCATATTCCATTAAAAATGGAGTCTGGCAAGTGACACTATGGTGGACACTTAATGGAATAACTCTAAATCCTATATGCATATTTGGCTGGTGGAGTTCAAGGCTAATTTGCATAAAGCCAATTTTTCCTACTCTTTTGAAAACACTTTTCTTGAAACCAAGATGAGTATGGCATGAAAACCATAAATCTCATCTTCCCTTGTTCACCCATCAAGTTTTATTTCTGAAGTTGGAATGATGGAATCCTCCGTTGACGTCCGTGATCAGCTGCTCAAATTGTCCGTACCGGGGACACGGCTAAGTACTTAGTTTTACACTCTGCAGAGGTTGTGCACTTTCACCATTGTACCCATTCAACCCAAGGTATCCTTTACACACCATTTGTTATAAGGAAAGGAGAAGAATGAGACGAGATCTTTCAGAAGCATTTTCCCTCCCACTCTGGCTTGACCCGTTCCACCTAACATCCCCCTACATCTGCTTGTCAAGCCGGAGAGAGTCCACGCAACATAATTGATCAAGCCAGAGCCCATATGGCAATGGCTGCACTGGAAGCAATCGTCACTCGGAGTTCTTCAGAATCCTCTGTTCCTGGGTGGCCATTCACAAGTGTACATACTCCAGGAACCATAGACATGGACCTGAGTAGCCACTCAACATAAACCATACAACCACTTACCACCCAGGTGTTTCATTCTTAACTTAGTAGAATTTAGATTTTCACAAAACAACATTTGCATAGCATCAATAATTCTACTAAGTATTGCATAGGAACCTAGACACGGGAATAAGGAATTCTACACAGGTTTAGCATAGCAATACTATCCTACTCATGCATATAAAAATACTAAGTAATGCATATAGAAATAATAGGAAGTTTATGAGGTGTGCCACTTGCCTTTGAATGTTGTCGTTGTTCACAAACTCTGTTCAACAAACTCGGGTCTCTCCGTTCAGTCTAAACAATACAAACAAACAACAATACAACAATCATAAAACAACACAAAACCTACAAACAAGTTTCTTAAACTTCTAAGGAAAACATGACATGCATGATATGCAAGTTATTTCTAAGGACTAGAGATGCATGCCATGCCATGAAAAATCTTTTAAGTTAATGCAAGGCAAATAGGTTGGTCCAAAAGGTAAGGTCATAAGTTGAATAAAATATTTTGTTTTATATCATCTTGAATAAGCACTCTAATGACTTAGTCTTGATGTGCAAAATACTTAGAGAAAATTACTAGCTCTATTCTTCGAGGTGATCAACAATTATTATCAACTCTTTATAAATTGGATATTCACTAAAGTGAGAGAGACAGACACCCGGCCAGCCACTTAAATTGTGGAACAGGTCTCATGTACGTGGACATGTAAGGTTTGTTTCCAGGCCGCTTCATCTCACTATGCCGCTAGGATCCAACAACTTCAAGATGATAATATCATGATCAAAATTGTTTAAGTCAAATGTGAAAGACAAGATTAGGAAAGAGGGAAAAGGTAGAAGAAAGATGTAGTTGTCCTCCAGGCTTCATCTCCAAACTTGTAATATTCTCCTTGATGATGTCTTGATTGAAGTTTTTATAGACTTGATAAATCTTCAGACTTGGTGGTTCTTGTATCCTCGAGGCTGGTCTTTGATTTACTTAGTCATCAAGAAGTCTAACAGAAGAAGGAGGGAGAAAGAAGAAAGAGGGAGAAAGACTTAGAAAATATTTCTGGTTGATCTTCATGAACTTCTTCTTGATCTTTCTTCTAAGTGCTTCCACTCCTTGGAGATTCTTCTGGAGTCTTGTTTGGCTAAGTCCTTCATTGGTCTTCCCGCTCCATGTTGAAAATTACTAAGTGTCTAAGTGTAGCACTTCACAAAAATGCTAAGTTGAAATTATTTCTAACTTAGAGAAAACTAATGAAGAGGGGTTTTCCTATAAGAATTATATCTACAAAATAAATATGCTATGCATGAAATGCAATTTTAAATCATAATACTAATTTTTGTGATATTTATAAAGTATGCATTTGGCTATAAATGCAATCTAATTAATTTCTATTTTTGGAAAATATAATAAAAGGAATAATTATAATATTAAAGTTTTCTATGATTAAAATTTTATAATATAATTTTATAAATAGTGTTAATAGACAGGGGCATCTTAATTAAATTTATAGCAATTCACTTTAATCAACATTAATATTTTTATTAATAGTTATGTTGAAAATACTCAAACTATTCAAATTAAATATATAACTATGAATTCATTCAAAAATTACTCAAAAATATTTTATAGCAGTGGCACCAATTTACAAATATTCCAAAGTTTCTAAAACAATTTTATTTGCAATTTTTGAATTTATAGATTTAAAGTTATGACAAAAATATCCAAATTCACCATTTGAAATTTGAATATTTTAAACTAAGTCAAATTTGAATTTTGTCAGATCCAAAATATTCTACATGTCGAGGGCTTTCCAAAAATATGAAGTTTGTTAAATTTGGATAAGTGGTTAAAAAGTTATGACAGATCTAAGTGGCAGGGGCTTTTCTGCAAAACTGCCATTTAATTTTATTCGGAAAAATAAAATAGAAAAGGCTGGCTGACGTGGCATGCTCTGATTGGCTCGGATCTAGGGTTAACATGGACCGTAGGATTTTATGAAGATCGGACGGATTGGATCTGAAGATACCTTTTCGAGGCGATCTGATCTGGTCCGTTGATCGGAGATCGAACGGTCTCGGTCGCTTTGACCAGGACGTGGCGGCGCTGAGGTGGCCGGAGACGGGACCGACGGTGGCGGTGGCCTGAAAGTGCATGGTTGTCCCCATGCATGGTTTTGGTAATTAATGACAATCCTTATGGCCTAATGTTTGCTTTGAGATATACTTGTAGATCTTGTCCATAGGAAAAGATTGGAGTTCATGTGTTGGACTCTAGTAGTTTACATGATGATCAATGCTCTACTCAAGGGTTTATATGAAGAATGGTCATGTGAAGAGTTGAGCTTATTGCAAGTATGGCTTGGAAAAGAAGATTGAGTGATCAATCATGTTTTACCCCAAGCCATCATACATATCAAGAGAAGAAGATGAAGCGCAAGATCAATATGATGCATCTCGAAGATATCATTTGATTGAAGCTTGCAAAGGAGTCATGAAGACGATGCTTAGCGAGGCCCTCCCATAATGGAGTATGGGGGAGCATTTGGAGAAGTCTTCATCAAGCATGTGCTAGCAAGCACAATCAAGAAAGGTGTTTCAACTTGAGAGAGTCAAGATCGTCATCATCGAGCTCAAGTGGAATGCGCAAGGCAAAGGTATGATCTTGGTAGGTTTTCTATTTTACCGGTCTCATGGTGTTAGTGGGAGACCGGGTTTTAGGATAGACGGCGTACTATCAAGAGGGGCTCTCAAGTGAGTAACTTGATCGCATCGTTGTGGAGAGCTCAAACCTTTGCATACTTGGCATATCATATTTCTTGGTTCTTATTTGGCTTTTATGGTGGTGAGGAATTAGAGCTTGGTTCATCTCCATGTCAAGCTCTAGTTCATCGAAAACGGTTTTACCTTGGAAAACTAGTTGCGTTTTCGGTGGCGGAAATATTGCCGGTTCAACCGTGAGGAAAGTCCCACACCTTGCCATGTGTGGTGATTTTACTCTATTTATGGGATGCAATATTTTCACTTTTTGTAGCCTTCTCCTTGTCAGTACCTTTCCAACGGAGTTGGTCTCACCTCATTCGGAGTTCATTTGCAAAAGTTATAGCTGTGTTTTTGGTGTTCGGACAGGCCCGGTAGTACCGGAGAGTTTTGTTCCGGTAGTACCGCAGTAAGCCGGTAGTACCGGGCTCTCTGCGGTAGTACCGGGCTTTCTGCGGTACTACTCTCTGAAGTTGGTTTTTCGGACGTTTTGGCACGGATGGCCCCGGTAGTACCGGGGTTGGAGCCCAGCACTTGGGCCCGGTAGTACCGGGGTATTTTTCCCCGGTAGTACCGCGCGCTCGGTTTTCTGTGTTGACGAAGCTACCGCAGGGCCGGTACTACCGGGCTTGAGTCCGGTACTACCGCACTTGCGGAACAAGAAGCTGCTGCAACGGCTGGATTTTTGGGATGAGCTATTTAAGGGGCCTTCTTCCCCATTGGTTTGCTAAGCTCTTGAGCACGTTTTTCTCCTCCATTGTTGACCTTCTTGAGCTTGCCTATCTCTCAATCCCTCCATTGAATCTTCCATATTCTTGAGGGAAAAGTGAGAGGAGATCTAGATCTACAATCCCACCAATCCATATCTCCTCTAAGTGAGGGGAACCTAGTGGATCTAGATCTTGGAGTTCCTTTGTGGTTCTTCTCCTTTGCTCTTCCTCTCCTCTCCCCCCATAAGCATTAGTTGCTTTTGGTGGGATTTGAGAGTGAAGGATTTGACTCCTTTGTGGATTCTTTGCTCTTCCTCTCCTCTCCCCCCATAAGCATTAGTTGCTTTTGGTGGGATTTGAGAGTGAAGGATTTTGAGCACTTGTGCTCTTGCCTTTTGCATTTGGTGCATCGGTGTGCTCTCCACGAGGATTCGTGGAAGTTGAAAGTTTGTGAGCTTGTTACTCTTGGGTCCTTGGACCCTAGACGCCTTTGTGGTGGTTGGACCCTTGTGTGGTCACTTGAAGCCGTTCGGGAGCCCCCAATCCCATTGTGGGTTGTGCCCCGGATTGTTGTTGGAGGCCGTTCGGGAGCCCCCAATCCCATTGTGGGTTGTGCCCCGGATTGTTGTTGGAGGCCGTTCGGGAGCCCCCAATCCCATTGTGGGTTGTGCCCCGGATTGTTGTTGAAAGGCTCCGGATTCCGCCTCGAAGGAATTCCGATAGTGGAAGGTGAACCAAACCTTTGTGGTGCGGTTCATCGGAGAAGAAGGTGAAACCTTTGTGGTTGTTGAACCGTTGTGTCGGTTCACACCTCTCCAACGAGACGTACTCCCTTAACAAGGAGGAACTCGGGAATACATCGTCGTCTCCGCGTGACTCGGTTATTTCTATACCCGAGCTTTTTACTTATGCATTTTACATTGTGATAGCCTTCGTGCTTGAAGTATTCTATAGCTATCACCTTGTTGTTTGTCTTGCTTAGCATAAGTTGTTGGTGCACATAGGTGAGCCTAGTTTATTTAGGTTGTCGGCTTGTTAATTTAAACACCTAGTTTTATTCCGCAATTATCAAGCCTAAACCGGAAAAGTTTTAAACCGCCTATTCACCCCCCCCCCCCCCCTCTAGGCGACATCATTGTCCTTTCATGGCCGGTCGTGGACGCCGGCGACGCTGCGTGGGCTCCCCGAGTGCGTGGACGACGGGCCCGGGCGCGGCGCAACACGGCGGATCTTATGGTGGCGGTGGCGACGCGGGATTCATCCAAGCGCGACGTGGAGGAGCGGTTGAGGCGGCTCGGGCGTCGGCGGACTTCCGTCGAGCTCGTCCTCGACGTTCTTCTACAGGAAATAAGGGAGGAGGGGGTTCAAGAGTTGCGCAAGAGCACGGGGAAGGGAGAGGAGAGGTTCTCGGGCTCGGGGTTACATTTACCTCGCCGGAAACGATGGAGAGAGGCGGCGGCGGCAGTGCGGCTCCGGCGAGCTATTGCAGCGGCATGGCGGCGTGTTTTCGAGAGGGGGAAGAGGGTAAAGGTGCGGCAGGGCCTAGGGTTTATATGGGGGGGAAAGGGAGATCAAATCCCGCAAAGGACGCCGCGGATTTGAGCTCGGATCGGTGGAGGGATCGGAGGCGAAATTTTCGGACGGAGGTTGAAGAAGGCATGACGTCATCGCTGACGTCAGCAGGTATTTTCTTTTTCTTTTCTGATTTTTCTATTTTATTTATATCTTTTGATTTATAACTCCAAATGATGTCAAATAAATTTCTAAAAATTTGTAAAAGTATTATCTTTCTGTTAAACCAGTTGTGGGAGTGTTTTGAACACTTTTCAAAAATAATAATTTCGAAATATTGATTAAATGTAAAATTGACACTTTATGTTGAATTTAAAACTAGGGTTTAAATAATTTTAATTTTGGCTAAATAAATTATATGAAATACCCATATTCAATTATGTTTGAATTTAAGTTATTTAAACACATTTTCTTAAACATGCATCTTTATTTTGGTTTAATAGAAGCATAATATAATATAAATAATTTTAAAGTAATAGGAAATATAATGGATTCTAATGTTAATTAAATTTTATTTTGTGTAACACTATATTTTATATTAAGATAAATCATTTAAAACTTCATAAACAACCTTGGAAAAGATTTTAGATTTAATTTTTTTCTTATATAGAATATATATATTCATGGAAATCATTTTATGTTTTGAAAATAAATGGAATTCATTTTAAGCTAATGAAATGTTTATTTGGATAATCCATTTATAAACTATATGAATTTATTAGAGTTATAAACTATAGGGTGTAATTTCAACACTAAGTTTTGAACTAGTTGAAAGAATGAAAAACTATTTGAAAAATAGATCATGTTTTCAATAGTTTAAAAAGAACACTTGTAAATATTATTTTAACTTATGAATAGCTATGGCTATGTGGTTTGAATCATATACTTATGAGGAAACTATTTATTTCATGAAATTGGTTTGAAGGTTTTTTAACATTCATCAATTTACATATTAAGGGTTTTGAAATACAATGGATAATGTAATGTTTAAAGTGAGACATTTGAATTATTAAACTCTTTCCAATAAGTTTGAAGTCTTTCATAGTTGGTTTCCTTATGCATTTAATATTTTATTTTAATAAAACGAAAAGTTTTAAATTTTAGTGATTTTTGAATATTATAAAATGGTGGGATGTTACAAAGGGAGATGCCAATATCGTTGATGAATTACTCCTTCGGTGGCGATGGTGGAACGACTCTAAGTGGAGTAAGATAACGCTCCAACATCTTGCGGAGCTTGGTATTCTCCTCTTGAAGTATATCCACCTCCCTCCTAAGGACGCAGTACTGCTCGCAAAACTGATCCGTGACGCGAAGAGCTTCAGTTGCTTCGGAAAAAGAGCTACGATCCGGAACAGGTGGTATTGCTCCTTGCATGTGATGAGAAAAACACGCTAGGCGTTAATTGATCCCACGAAGATGGGCTTGCTAGTTCCCGTCCTTGCGCGATCCTTCTTTGCCGCTTGCATCTTCTTCAGCTCCTTCATGACGCTTTCATCCATGTCCTTCCGCCTAGCCTTCACCTTCTCATTGTCCACCCATCCAACAAAAGACCCTTGATCAAGATCTTGAAGGAGTTCATGTTGGCGACGAAGTGTGTAGTCTTCGGAGCAAGATCCCTGAGACGACATCTAGACAAAAACAGCTCGAAACAAAAACGCGTCGAAAACACGATATACGGACCTCTAAGGCCTCGGGTGAATATAAAGCAAAAATTTACGAAATAAAAGGAAGGCAACATGGCGAAACCGAGTAGGAGAGGGGCTCCGAGGCCTCTCACCATCTGGTGGCGCAGCCAGCATGGGGCCCGCGCCACGAGGTGGTGTGGTCGCCTCGGACTTCGTGTCATGTTCGTTTTCGTCTCATATTTTTCCATATTTTCCAAAAATAAATATCAAATATCCCAAAATTAAATTCGCAAACTTTTGCTTACCGAAACTGTACCTTTTCCAAATCAGGTTCTGCGAACTCAGAAATATTTCCCTTAGTATAATTCTCCAGAGTAATTGCTTGAATAATATCAACATCTTCATTATAAGAATCTCCAAAAATATAATGCTTGAGTCTTTGTCCATTTACCACTTGTGTAGAGTCATCCTTGAGCAAAGCATTTTTTATCGCACCCGAACGAAACACCTCCACAATAACATATGGACCCTCCCACTTGGAGAGTAATTTTCCTGCAAAGAATCTAAGACGAGAGCTAAACAATAAAACTTTCTCACCAACATGAAATTCTCTCTTAAGGATTCTCTTATCATGCCATCTTTTCACTTTTTCTCTAAAGAGTTTAGCATTTTCATAAGCTTCACTTCTCCATTCATCTAAAGAACTCAAATTAAGTAATCTTTTCTCGCCAGCAAGTTTAAAATCTCTATTTAATTCTCTCACTGCCCAATAAGCTTTGTGTTATAATTCCAAAGGCAAGTGACATGCTTTTCCATAAACCATTTTATAAGGAGACATACCCATGGGATTTTTATAAGCAGTTCTATAAGCCCACAATGCATCACTTAATTTACTAGCCCAATTCTTCCTCGTTCTATTAACAGTCTTTTGCAAGATAGATTTACTTTCTCTATTTGATAGTTCTACCTGCCCACTAATTTGAGGATGATAAGCTGAAGCAATTCTATGATTAACACCATATTTAGCAAGAACTTTTCTGAAACCACCATGAATAAAATGAGAACTTTCATCAGTCATAAGATATCTAGGAACACCAAACTTAGGGAAAATAATATCTTGAAGCATTTTTAATGATGTTTCACCATCAGCACTTTTAGTAGGAATAGCTTCTACCCATTTAGTAACATAATCAACACCAACAAGTATATGTGTATTACCTTCTGAAGAAGGGAAAGGACCCATGAAGTCAACTCCCCAACAATCAAACAGTTCAATAAAAAGTAATTCAGAGGCATTTCATTTCGTCTAGAGATATTACCAACTCTTTGACATTCATCACAAGATAAAATAAACTTTCTTGCATCTTTAAAGAGAGTAGGCCAATAAAAACCTGATTGTAAAACCTTTTGTGCGGTTCTATCTCCAGCGTGATGTCCTCCATAAGTGCTACTATTGCACTTTCTCAATATCTCTTTTTGTTCATACTCCGGAACACATCTTCGCATAATACCATCAACTCCTTCTAAATATAAGTGTGGGTCATCCCAAAATAATGCCTCAAGTCATAAAAGAATTTTCTTCTTTGTTGAGCTGAAAAGGTTGGAGGCAAATACTTCGAAACAATAAAGTTAGCATAATCTGCATATCAAGGACTATCTCGTGAACTCACCCTTATTGAAGCCAATTGTTCATTTGGAAAACTATCATTAACAGGTATAGGATCATAAGCAACATTTTCCAATCTAGACAAATTATCAGCAACAGGATTATCAGCACCTTTCCTAAAATATGTAGGTCGAATTCTTGCAACAGTAATACCTATCTAATAAGCCTAGGCTTTGCATCTTTGTTTTCCATAAGGTATCTAATTGCAGCATGATCATTATGAATAATAACTTTAGAATCAACAATGTATTGTCTAAATTTATCACAAGCAAATACAACAGCTAGAAATTCTTTTTCAGTTGTAGCATAATTCTTTTGAGCAGATTCAAGAGTCTTACTAGCAGAATCAAGAGTCTTACTAGCATAATGAATAACATTTGAAAACGGAGCGGATACGGTCGAATAGTAGTGAAACCATATCCGTGACCATATTTTTTTCGGATACGGAGTCGGAGCGGATAGTGCGCGGATACGATTATGGAATCAGATCATGTCGGTTACGAATATGGATCGAATACGGGACGAATATGGTTCGGTTGCGGATAAAAAAAATCAGATGACGTACTGAACATAGGACTAACATATATCAAATACTATCAACCAACTTATTCCAAATTAAATTTACATATTGGGACAAAGAATGTTCTTGTAACTTATACTTATCTTTCCAACTGGCTACTTAAGTTTTACCTATTATGGCCTGAGGGCGCCTCCAACAAATGTGATTAACAAACATGTTAGTGGCTTGACAAGATTTGTGCGGAGTTATGTAAGTACATAAGTTTCATCTTGTCTAAAACTCGGTCACATGAGGTTCAAGGTATTAGTTGTCGGATATTTCACCGGATAATCGTCGGATATAACCGTGAAATATGGTATATCTTTGAATACGGACGGATACTAGTAAAACCACATCCTTTTCCGTATCCGTGGATTACTATCCGTATCCGTGACGGTATCCGTCAACTATCCGACCGAATCCGTATTTGCCTTCCGTGAGCCTCCGGTCGGTCGGAAATAATCCGTACCGTTATCAGCACCTTTCCTACAATATGTAGGTCGAATTCTTGCAACAGTAATACCTATCTAATAAGCCTAGGCTTTGCATCTTTGTTTTCCATAAGGTATCTAATTGCAGCATGATCATTATGAATAATAACTTTAGAATCAACAATGTATTGTCTAAATTTATCACAAGCAAATACAACAGCTAGAAATTCTTTTTCAGTTGTAGCATAATTCTTTTGAGCAGAATCAAGAGTCTTACTAGCATAATGAATAGCATTTAACTTTTCATCTACTCTTTGTCCAAGAACAGCACCAACAGCAAAATCACTAGCATCACACATAATTTCAAATGGTAAATTCCAATCAGGTGGTTGAACAATATGAGCAGTTATTAAAGCTTTCTTAAGAGTCTCAAAAGCTTCCTTACAATCATCATCAAATACAAAGGGTATATCTTTTTGCAGGAGATTAGTAAGAGGCTTTGATACCTTAGCAAAGTCTTTGATAAACCTTATATAGAAACCAGTATGACCAAGAATGCTACAAATACCTTTAACATCTCGGGGGCAAGGCATTTTCTCAATTGCCTCCACTTTAGCTCTATCAACTTCAATACCTCTTTCAGAAATTTTATGTCCAAGAACAATCCCTTCATTAACCATAAAGTGACATTTCTCCTAATTAAGAAAAATATTAGTTTCTTCACATTTGTGCAAAACCTTATCAAGATTGTGCAAGCAATTATCAAAAGAAGTGCCATAGACGGAGAAATCGTCCATGAACACCTCCACAATTTCTTCACAAAAACCATGAAAGATAGCAGGCATACATCTTTGAAAAGTAGCAGGAGCATTACATAAACCAAAAGGCATACGTCTATAAGCATAAGTACCATAGGGATAAGTAAACGTGGTTTTCTCTTGATCTTGAGTTTTAACAGCAATTTGAGAGAAACCAGAATAACCATCAAGAAAGCAAAAATGAGTTTTATTAGCTAATCTCTCCAACATTTGATCAACGAAAGGTAATGGACAATGATCTTTCTTAGTAACTTTATTAACCTTTCTATAATCAATGCACATTCTATAACCAACAACTACTCTTTGAGGATAAGTTCATCATGATCATGAGGTACAACAGTAATTCCACCCTTCTTAGGAACACAATGCACAGAACTAACCCATCTACTATCAGCAACAGGATAAATGATTCCAGCATCAAGAAGTTTGAATACCTCATTTCTTACCACTTCGTTCATCTTAGGTATTAAACGGCGTTGATGTTCAACAACTGGCTTCGCATCGGGCTCCATATTAATAGAATGCTGACATATGGAAGGAGAAATTCCTTTCAAATCATCCAAAGTATAATGCATAGCTCCACGGTGTTTCTTCAATATTTCCAATAATCTTTCTTCTTGTTTACCTGAAAGGTTAGCACTAATAATAACATGATATATTTTATTATCATCAAGATGAGCATACTTAAGATTATCGGGCAAAGGTTATAAATCAAAGACAGGATCCTCTTTAGATAGAAGTGTTTTACCCAAGTCTTCCACTTTTAAATTATGTTTAAGGATAGGTTGACGAAGGAATATGTCCTCAAGTTCATTTCTTTCTTCCATAACAGTTTCATCTTCATGATCTTCCAGAAATTGTTGAATATAAATAGTAGGAGCAAGAGAAATAGAAGCAAGTTGTTCTACTTTAAAATCTTCATCAGGCAATTCAGGTTCATAAGGAGTATTAGCAAATTTCGAAAATTTGAATTCATAAGATTCACCAGCAAATTTAGTAAGGATTTTCTCTTTTCTACAATCTATAACAGCACCACAAGTATTCATAAAAGGTCTACCAAAAAAAATAGGACAAGTCTTACTAGCAGCAGAACCAAGTACAAGAAAACCAGCGGGATATTTAGTCTTACCACATAGAACTTAAACATCTCTAACAATGCCAATGGGAGAGATAGTTTCTCTATTAGCAAGTTGAATAACCACATCAATATCTTCAAGTTGGCTAGGACCATTTCATGCATAATCTCTTTGTAAAGCTAATAAGGAATAGCACTTGAACTTACACCAATATCACATAAACCATAATAGAAATGATCACCAATTTTAACAGATAACACAGGAACACTAGCCTTTCTTGGCTTTGCAGGATGAGAGACAACATTAGAAGCATCATCACAAAATATAATATACTCTTCTCCCACATTTTTAGAAACAAGTTCTTTAATTATAGCCACAGAAGGTTCAATTTTAATTTGTTCATCGGGTTCTTTAGCTTTCTTATCACTTTTACTAACCACGCTAGCCATAATAGATTGTTCTTTCACTTTAACAGGAAAAGGAATTTTATCAATATAAGGCTCATGAATGATATGATCAACAACATTAACTTCAATGCTTTTAGCTAAAGGAGCAACATATTTATCTTTATAAGGTTCATGATATTTTTGAAAATCCTTTTTGGGCAAACCGAAATAATCAGCAAAGGTATTATAATAATTTGCAACAGTGTTCATAAAAGTCTTAATGCATTCGAAGTAATATTTTATACCTGACTCCCTACCTTTGTCGTTCTCCCATGCTTCACTATTTTCTTCAATACGGTCAAGAAGATCCCATTTAAACTCCTTCTTATTACGAGTGAATGATCCAACACATGAAGTATCCAATAATGTTTTATCTTCAAACGAGAGTCTTGCATAGAAGTTATCAACAATAATATTACCAGGAAGCTCATGAATGGGACATTTGAGCATTAATGCCTTCAATCTCCCCCACGCTTGGGCAATACTCTCTCTACCATGATGCCAGAAGTTATATATAGAATTCCGATCTTGATGAAATTCACTTGGAGGGTAAAATTTAGAATAAAAGAGAGGTACAATTTCCTCTCATCCAAGAGAATCCCTGTTCTTCAGAAGTTTATACCAATGCGCAGCTCTCCCACCAAGTGATATGGAGAATAATTTCTTCCTGACTTCGTCCATCGTAATACCTGCACACTTGAACAACTCGCATAATTCATGTAAATACAACAAATGACCACCTGGGTGGACAGTTCCATCCCCAACATAGCGGTTATTCATAACACGTTTAACAATATTCATAGGTATTTTAAATTACACAATATCATCAGGAGGCGCCTCATGTTCTACCTCAGCAGCGGTAGAAGACTTCCCAAACAGGAAAGCAACATTTCCTCTCTCCATTATTAAGCAAATAAGGAGACAGAAATAAAAACAGCACTTACAGTTAAAGTTTTCCTTACTAATTCCTCTTATCAATAGCGCTTCACTCCCCGGCAACGGCGCCAGAAAATAGTCTTGATTACCCACAAGTATAGGGGGTGAATCGTAGTACTTTCGATAAATAAGAGTGTCGAACCAAACAAGGAGAAGAAGGTTTTGACAAGTGGTTTTGACGAGGATTTCACTATAAACACTAGCAGACAAGTTTTTAGTAGACTTTGATATAACAGAGAAATAAAGTAGAGCACGACAAATATAATTGCAGCGAGTGGCCCAATCCTTTTGAGAGCAAAGGACAAGCTGTTTGTTTACTTATGATGATCAAACGTTGTAGTGACCTCACCTTTTATTATAAGTTGGAAGTCCCTATGTTAATGTGCTAGTCCCTTGATCAAATGCTAGCACCACAGTTTAAGAAGTATATCATGCAAAAGTGTCAAATACTTTATTAAATCGCATGATCCAGTGTTACAAATATCTCTTACAACTTGCATAACCTGAAAAGGCTAGCAAAATTCAAAGAGCAGAAGCGGAAAATAGTAGATACAATGAGCCTGATCATCTTCATGTGCCACAGGCAAAGCATGTTGGTTGTAGACTCGAAATCCTATCGAATGCTCACACGTCGTCTGTCGAATCTGCAAGGTTTAGTTGCAGCCCAGCTATAAAGGGTCAGTACAATTGAATTGTGGTGGCAAGTGATACTATGGTGGATATAAATGGCAAGATTAAACTACATGCATATTTGGCTGGTGGAGTTCAAGGTTGATTTGCATAAAGCCAATTTTGTCCTATATTTGTAAAGACATTTTTCATCTTCGCAAAGAGTACCACTGATAGACATCAGTGAACGCCTTTGCTAAACTATAATTAATGAGTACCACTGATAGACATCAGTGAACCCCCAACTCTTGTTCACCCATCTCAAATTTTATTATGAAATTGGAATGAAGAGATTTTCAGTAGACAGCCTTATGAAGTCACTCAATTGTCCGATGTCGGGGACACGGCTAAGATCTTAGGTTTTAACTCTCGAGAGTGTGTGCACTTTAACCATTATACTCAATCAACTCAAACTATCCTCTACACTCATTTAGTGAGAAGGAAAAGGAGAAGATTGAGACGAGACTTTTCAGAAGTTGTTTTCCCGAGTCGACGGAGTCCACTGCCCAACGTATCCCAGCTACCACCCTTGGAATATCCGACCCATGTCAACATCAACATACTCCATCAAGACAGAACCCATACGACTAACGGTTGCATGATAAGCGACTATACGCAGTGCAACATCAAATCTCAAAGCCCTGGGTGGCCATCCACAAGTGAGAAACTTAGGCCGCCGCAGACCCGACCCCTGAGTAGCCACTCAACTTGAAACCTCCTCGATCGAACCAATCCACCCAGGCGGTAAATTAATTTAGTGCAATTTTCACTTATCACATCTACCATAAAACAATCATTTTTGCAGCATGTACTTCCACTAAATTATAATAGGTTACTACCAACGTGGTCATATAGATATCCTAAAAAGGTTTACATAGCATAATATATAACAGTAGTAAACCTTTCATGCATACAACTGAAAAACACTAATAATACAGTAGGTAAAAATAGTAGGTCTTTTATGGTATCACTTGCCTGATGAATGTTGTCGTTTCTCACACACTCTTTGTCACAACGAACGTTGCACTCCGTTCAATCTATACAGTAAAAAGACATCCAATAAACAAGCAATTCAACACGCACATAACATTCAAAAATCAAACAAACGTAAAAAGGGCTTAGCAAGGGATTTGGTAAAGGGTGTAACATAATTCAACATGCAACACGAATTAATGTGATCGAGTTAAGGGTTTGCCAATTTGGTCAGGGATGGTCTTGATTGAAACAGTTTACGCAAATGAATGCCGAGATGGTTTGAAAACAATTTAAAAGCAAGGTTTGCAATTTTAAGTTATCCAGCATATTTAAATACAATTACACAAGTCTATGTTTCAAAATTGATTTAATGAGACTTTGTGTTAAACTTGTTCAAAATGATCACACATTACCTTCGGAAAAAGTTTAAACATAATTAAAATTATAAATTCTAGTAACATAACAAGTCATTTTAAATCCAAACTTAAATGTTCGTATCAAAAAATTAATAATTCTAGTTATTTAAATTGGCATCGAGTTTTAAAATCAAATTTGTACACTTAGTTAAACATTAACAATTATAAACACCTATATATGTTCTAATGGAATTGAAAAGGTTTTTAACACGCTCTTACATTTTTATGTAATAAAATAATTTACTAAATATGGATTTGAGTTTCTCTAGACAAGGACAATTAATTGTCACATTTAGGCAAAAGAAACAATTCAAAAGGTATTACAAAATTTAAAATATGCCAAACTAAGTAAAAGAATCTATGGTTTCTAATTCATTTTAAAGTTGGTCAAAATAATTTATAAGCGAATACTTAATCTACAAATCTTAAGGATTCCAAAAATATTTCATTTAAAAATTTATTGGACATACATAATAAAATCTATGTCCAATTTACTTAAATCATGCATTTGAAAATTTGAACGAATTTAAACTAGTCAAAGTCTAAATATAACAGTGCCAAAAGATTCTACAGGTCAAGAGCTTTCCAGAGACATAAATTTTGTTAAATTTGAACATGTGATTAAAAGATATGATAATTTGAAATTTAGTGGTGTTTCTGCAAAAGCTGCATAAGAATTTTCTATTGGGTGTCAACCTACAAAATATCTAGACTAAGTGGCATGACGTGATTGGTTAAAACAGGTTGGTTTAGACAAACTAATTATATTTGTAGGATCAAAAAGCAAGTAACTAAAGTTACGACACTACTCGATCTAAAAACGGTACGGTGTACGAGTAAATACTACGCTAGACTAAAATTTATAACTACTTAGAAACTACGCTACGGAAAATATATGCCTACTAAATTTGTAGACTAAATTATACTATAAAAACTACTTTATAGAACAAAATATAAAAGGCGGAAAAGAGAAGATATGCGCAGTACCTCCGTTGTGTGAGAAGCGCCGTCGAGAGAGAAGAAGAGAAATCCCATCAATAGAAATCCCACCGAAGATAAAATAAATATTTTATTTTATTCTAATCAAACCAAAATAAATGGTCCAACCCGAATTTGTATTTATGATTTTGCCCATACATATGGGGTGTATATATAGGCTAAAATTGGGTGGGGGTGTTGCTAAAATAGCAATGTGGAACTAAAAGGAGGCAACAGACAGCGCACAGAACGCGCACGCGCGAGCCAGCAGGCCACGCTGGACAGGTCCGTTCCGGAATTTTATTATTATTATTTATATCTTTCTTTAATATCTTTTGTTTAATAATTCCAAATAAAGTGAAACAAGTTCCTAAAAATTTCTAATAATCATATCTAATATTAAAAATATTCAAGGAAATGTTTTGAATACTTTTCAAAAATAGTAATTTGAATATTGATTATATGTAAGTTTGACACTTTATGTTAACTTCGAAATTAGCGATTTAAATTAATTTCTTTGTAGCTAAATTATATTTATGAAAATACCACTGTCGGGTTATGACTCCCAGGAATCGGGGATAGTCACTTCCTGAAGTGTAGTTCGAAAGGGGATTGAACGCGGAGGTCTAAACCCTCAAGTGGCTCCGCGATGTTGCTCCCCGGACCCGAAGAAGACGCACACCCGACCAAGGAAGACACCGTCCTTTACCCAGGTTCACGGCCCTCGTGAGGAGGTAAGACCGCTACTCCTATCTGTCTGTATTATATGTGGAGGATTACGGTACAATGGAGTTGGCCGGAAACCCCTTGAGGCAGTTCTTGCCCGGGGAGGGAAGCAAGGATCTTCTTCCTCCTCCAGCCAGAGGCTAACCTAACCAGGGTTGCTAGGGTTTACAAGGGTGTTTGCACGCAAAGGGCCGACCCTTGCTACGATGGATGTCTTCTCTCTTTTATAGGCGCCTCGGGGCTTCTCCTTTGGCTTGGCCTTCAAGGTGGCTCCCACTTGCCAGTGGCAGGGCGGAGCACGAGTCCACCGCGCTCCATTCGTCCATAGACTCGGTCCATTGTTGATAAAGGTGGCGCCGTGGCCGACAGGCGGCCGACCGTGTGGTACTATCAGCAGAGCGGGCAGTCTCTGAGGTGGAGCCCGCGATGACGATCTCCGTTGGAGGGTTGCGCCGTCCACCTGCTTTATCGTCAGACTAGAAGGTCCTTCCAGCTGCGTAGCAGGCGGAGCAGCTTTGTTGACCACTTTATCGCCAGGGACACTGAGGGTGTGCGCGCCACTGCATGAGCGTGGCAGAGGTCACGTGCGCCCTACCGTGCTTACTTGGCCGTGACGTTTCCCTTCAGGCCTGAGGGGAGATTCCTGTTGGACTCCCCTCAGGCGGGTTGGCTCCTCGGGGGGGGTCCCCTGAGGCGAGGGTCCCTCGAGGGCCTCGTTCCTTCTTCAGGCCCTCGAGGGGAAACGCCTCTCGAGGGTCTCGCCAGGCGGTGACGCCTGGTCCTTAGCCATTTCGTCTGACTGGCCCGCATGCGAGGCCTGGGGGGAATGGGCTCTTGATACCCCAATTCCCACTGGGCCGACAGTAGCCCCCGGGCCCATGATGGGCACGACTTAGCCCATGGGCTTAGGCGAAGCGTCGTGGGCCCTTAGTGCCCAGCCGGCCCGAGCCACGCGGCACTTGGACGACTAACGGCCTCGCACGATCTGGGGCGTGAGTCGTGGGGGGTCCCACCACGCCCCGGTAACTGCTCTTGGAGGGGACATAAAACCCAGGCGTTGCCGCGTAGAGCCATTACCGTTTCCAGTTCTTCCCGCAGAAGTTTCCGTTTCTCAGAGCTCTCCGCCTCCGCGCTCTCCTGCGAGTCCCCCATCTTCGTCTTCGCTAAAACTCAAGTCCTCTCCGATGGGCCCGGTGAAGAGCAAAAGTAAGGCCGCTGCGGGGTATTCTTCCCGGGCGGCGGCCATGGAGGTAGTGCGGGGCGCGGCACTCGAGGGGGTACGCACCGATCTTCAGGCGTTGGGGAAGATCCGCCACCTGGATGCGGGGCCGACCAACGAGCACGGTGCCAGCGAACTTCAAGCCGCCCGGTTCGGGAGATTTCCTCAAGGGTTCTACCCCATTTTTCTCCACGCCATCACCGCCGGGCTGGTGCCGCCGTACTCGCCTTTCTTGGAGGCAGTATTGGAATTCTACCAAATTCAACTCCTCCATCTTCACCCAAACTCCATACTCATCTTGTCCATCTTCGCCTACTTTTGCGAGGCTTATCTGGGCGTGCACCCTTCGGTAGCGCTCTTCAGGACCTTCTACTCGCTGCGGTGCACGGCTGCTGGCGAAAGGACAGGGTGCGTCTCCTTCCTCATCACAGACGTCATGGGGCACGTATACATCCCCATGTCCTGGAGTGGGGATAAGCCTGTCACAGCCCTGCTCAAGAAGGTGGGTGACTTTCGCCAGAAGTGGCTGCTCATCGGCGTCTCGTCGCCCTGCGCGTTCCTGGACGTCCCAGAGGCGCCGCCCGTGAAGAACTCCCACTGGTGCAAGTCTGCTCTTCGCGGTGCGGATAATGCTTATTTGGAGGGGCGTTTGAGATTTCTCCGCGAGGAGGGTCTCACGGGTCAGATGGTCGCGGCGGACTTCGTGGCACGCCGCATCGCCCCCCTTCAGGCGCACTCGGAGCCGATGTGGATGTATGTTGGCCCCTCCGACCTAGTGCGGCTTCATCTGGAGGACCTTGGCTCGGACGTGGTCGACACCATCCTAAACATCCTCTTTGACAGTCCGGATGTGCCTGGGAAGATCACCGGCTCCGTGCGTCCTCTGCATCAGCTTCCCCTGAGCGACCGCGTGGATATCCTGGACGGAATGCCGGATTTTACTCCTCATGGTCTGGCGGGCTTGATGGATCAGGAGGTCGCTCCGCCGGCGCGTGCAGTCGTGGGTGTTGACTCTTCATCCGCCTCCCGTGCCTGGAGCGGCGAGGAAGAGGCCGTGACGGGAGGGGCGTCCCCTGCGTGGTACGAGCCCTTCACCGACGAGATTTGCGACATCTCGTCGGGCGATGACGACGCCTTCGTTGTGGCGCCTTCGCGCCTCGAGGAGGAGGCGTCCGAGGCGAGGACGGCCTCTGAGACAGGTGCTTCGCCGGGGAGGCGCGAGCCTTGCACCAAGGCGATGGTGGATTGCTCTGGGGCGAGGCCCTCAGACATCACCTCCAAAAGAAAAGCGGCGACGCCTCTGGAGGGATCAGGTGCCAAGCCCACACCTTCCTGGCGCTCTCCCGGCATGTCGTGGGTCGACGCCGGTGCTTCTCCTTCATGGTGAGTATTCCCACCACTTGGTTATTTTTGGCTTTTGTTGTCACCCCTGCTCCGTCTTCTCCTGAACAATCTTCTTTGGGCTTTTGCCAGTGATCTGGTGCCTACGAAGCGTCGCAAGCTTCGCGAGGCAGCAGGTGTGAAGAGATCCGCAGCTGCGGTGGCGACTGGCGAGCGCTCGAGGCATGTGGAGACGTCCACCCCAGGCCCAGTGGAGGGGGCGCCTCAGGAGGGAGCGGCCGTGCCCCTAGTGGGGGAGGCTGAGCCTCATACAGCGCCTCCCGAGCCTCTGCTAGTGGACAGCACGGAGGAGACGTCTCCCGCGTCACCTCGCGCTCCGACTCCTCCTCGCGCGGCTACGCCACCACGCGAGGCAATTTTGCTCTGCATGCCGCCGTCGCCGCGCGCAGTGACGCCAACGCATGCGTCACCTCCACCATGCTCACCCGGGCGCCCGCGCCACCTCTGGAGGGGGCGACCGAGGCGCCAGCAGGCGCAAGTGCGGCCGCAGGAGGGGGTGCTTCCTCGCCACCTCGCCGTGCCGGAGAAGATGAGCGTCTTAATGGCTCGAGCGCCGCAGCGGAGGCCGGCGTGGATGGAGGTGGAGCCACACCCAGCCCCCGAGCTCGACCTAGGGCAGGGCTCACGGGACCGGCCGCTGCAGCTGGGCCCTCATCTTGCCAGGAATTGGTTCTCCGAGGCTAGAATTGGAGCGCGGGGCGCCGTGAGGTGGCATTCCGCCTTGTGTGGGAGTCCTTGGAGGGCCTGGAGGCCCACCTCGCCCTTGGCGACATACGGCTCGCCCAGCAGAAGGAGGAGCTTGCGAGATCATGGGCGTCCTTCCACGCGGCCGTCGAGGCGTGCCGGCTGGAGGACTTGGCGCTGCAGGCAGCCCGCGAAGAGGCCATCAGCTTTGCCAAGGAAATCCGCGACGGGGCCATTCGCGATGCCGCAGAGCTACTTGAGCGCCTCCAGGCAGAGCGCGACGCCGCTGCGGAGCTCCTGCGAGGGGCCACAGCCGAGCGTGAGGCGATGGAGGGCTCGTTGGCGCAAAAGCGTTGCGAGCTGGGCCGGTTGGAGTCCCAGCTACTTTCTGCCCACCAGGCCGCGCAGGCCGCTCTGGAGGAGGACCGCAAGTTCTTGGCCGAGCGCGATCGGCAGCTGGCCCTCAGGGGGAGTGGGCTGCAGCGGCGCGAGGAGCAGTGTCTCTAGACGGAGAAGGACTTGGCTTCCCAGCGTGAGGCACTCGAAGCACGCGAGGGAGGCCTGGCCCGGGCGATCTCGAAGTTCGACGAGCACGTCCATGCTCAGAAGCGCTCTGACGAGCGCTCGGAGCGGCGCTTCACCAAGAGGACGAGAGCGGCGCAGAGGGCCCTCGCGAAGCACGAGAGACATCTCCGTCGGTCCCTTCTTCAGAAGTACCGCGCTCCACTGCAGAAACGGGAGAACCGCCTCAAGGCCGAGTATGTTGCGGACGCTCAGCGGCTCGCTGAGCTCGAGAAGGCCAACTCCAAGCTGGCGCGCCGCTTCAAGCGCGCCAAGGCCGGTTGGCGCCGAGCGGAGGAGGCTCGCGACGTGGCGACTCACGGCGCTGGCCCTTCGTCCAGTGCGCCCGCGATGCAGTGTGACCGCATGTTTGAAAAGTTGGTCGCGCGTGGTGGTGAGCTTGCGGCGTGGCTCGGCGCAGACGCGCCGTGTCCTGGGACCCGAAGCCACGACGCCGCCACGTTCCTGGCCTATTTTGACCAGCTCTTTGCGGCGTTGGAGGGCCCCGCCGCCGAGCTTCGCGAGGTGATCGAAGACGAGAGAATGCAGCTCTTGGGGGTGGCTGTTGATCGCATCTTCACCAACATCAAGCTCCTTGTGCCGGACTTCGACCTCCGCTTGGTGAATGAAGTTGCCCCCAGCGAGGGCGTGCAGCGCGTCTCGTCTTCCCTCCGTGAGCAGGTGGATGCCATCTGCAACCGCTTCAGGCGTGCAGAGGTTGCGCCGGACTTCAGGGAGGAGGAGGCCCACTCCGCTGAGGTCGAAGATGGTGCTGCGGAGGAGGAGGCCCGCTCCGCCGAGGTCGAAGATGGCGCTGCGGAGGAGGAGGCCCGCTCCGCCGAGGTCGAAGATGGTGCTACGGAGGAGGCTCAAAGCGATGCTGCATCCCCCTGAGCCTTTCTTGACTGCGCCTGCAAACGCTTGTATCTGCACCAGCTGTGTGCTTTAGACACCTTGAGACTTTTGGCTTGTAATACACTTCTAACTGATGTTTTAATTCAAGCTTGTCTGCCCCTCGTGAGGTCTCTTTGGACTCATCTCCATGTCTATTTGTTCTCTGCGTCGTTAGGTCCCATCTCTTCGTGCCATGACTCCGCCACCTCGATATGCGGGAGCAATGACTCCGCAAGGCCGGGGGGAGTTTAGGCCTAGGAGAGGTAAGAGCCTTGAGTCGCGATGCTCAAGTGCCCCCCTTAGACGTGCGAGTAGTCCATGAAGCGTAAGGGAAAGCGAAGTCGCTCGAGGGGCAAAGACGCGCGCTAGGGAGAGAAAAACGCTCTTAAAGCGTAGGTGCGAGACTGAGCTTCTCGAGGTTTTCGCTCCTGGGGAGGCTTTTCGTCTGGCGAGGTTGCCCACTTGAGGGGTCGCTCCGGGGGAGGCTTTTCGCCTGGCGAGGTTGCCCACTTGAGGGGTCGCTCACGGATGCCCCTTCGGGCTTGCGGAGGAAATCTTCCCTGCAGGTATTAGAGGGGCGAACCCAAACGCTGAAACACGGTTCAAGGGACTCGTGCGCGCTTATAGGTCCCCTCAGGCGTTCCTTGCGAGGAGAGTAAGTACCAAGGTCCTCTGTAGAGATGGCGTGTTTGTGGGATCTTGCCCTCAAGCCAGAGCTCGGACTCTTGGATTTTGCAGTGCTGCTGGTGTGTCATTTGAGGCACTGGCACCGTACTCAGCCCCCGCTAGCGAGGTACGCATGTGGAGAGATATAAGCGCACACTTCAACAATAGTAATGCGTAAATAAATACCCCCCAAAAACATTTTTTAAGCGGCGCCGAAGCGCTAAATTCACTTAGGAACGAGATTGAGTCATTATGCTTGGGATTGCCAAGTTAATGCTCCGACCATGTCGAGGCATGGGGACCACCTGTTGGTGGCAGAGACTCTCAACGGCCTGAGGTGGCTCGTTTTAATTGAGAGCTCGGAGGGTTTTCCCTCGAGTGAAGCCTTTGGGGCTTTGGAGGTTTAAGCCGTTGGCGTTTTAACCTCCAGAGACAAGAATGCTTGGAGGTTGAGCCGTAGGCTGCCTCGTCCGCTAAGAGTCTCGACGTGACAATGATCACGTGCGTGGCAATGACCACGGTTGCGTTTGTTCCCTTAGGAGACAAAGCATGTGTTTGAGGTTTAAGCCTTTTGACGTTTTAACCTCTAGAGACGACATTGCTTGGAGGTTGAGCCGTAGGCTGCCACTTCTGCTTGTCTTCTCGACGTGACAATGATCACGGGTGTGGCAATGACCACGGTTGCATTTGTTCCTTTAGGAGACAAAGCTATGTTTTTGAAGGTTTAAGCATTTTGGCGTTTTAACCTCTAGAGACGAAAAATGCTTGGAGGTTGACCGTAGGCTGCCTCGTCCGCTTGACGTTTCGACGTGACAATGATCACGGGCGAGACAATAATCACTTTTTTAACTTGTTCCTTGCGGATACAAAAGTTTGCGAGGTTTAAGCCTTGAGCTTTTAACCTTGAGGGACAAAAAGGTGCTTAGAGGTTGAGCCGTGGGCTGCCTCTTTCGCTAAATGCCCTGACGTGATAATGATCACGGGTAGAACTTGCGCAGATGCATGATGTTCCATGGATTCTTGACGGGGACGCCGTCTTGCGTCTCAAGGCGAGCCGCGCCAGGCCTGGCGATGTGGGTGACCCTGTAGGGACCTTCCCACATCGTGGACAGCTTGTGGAGGCCTTCCCTGGAGAGGATTCGCCTGAGGACGAGATCGCCTGCCTCCGGGGTGCGCGAGCGCACACTACGGCTGTGGTAGCGCCTCAGGGACTGCTGGTACTTGGCCGCCCGGACGGCGGCGTGGCGTCTTAGCCCTTCAAGGAGCAGCAGGTCGTCGTTGTGGAGGTCCTCTTGCTAGTCCTCATTAAAGGCAAGGACCCGTGGGGATCCATGCTTTATCTCTGCGGGGAGGACTGCTTCGGCTCCATAGACGAGTGCGAACGGCGTTTCCGCGGTGGGCTTGGGTGGCGTGGTACGGATGGACCAGAGCACCGAGGGTAGCTCATTGATCCAGCCCTTGCCGTGGCCCTTGAGGATATCGAAGGTCCTGGTCTTTAAGCCTTTTAGGACCTCTGCGTTTGCGCGCTCGGCCTGTCCATTGCTTTGCGGATGGGCGACTGAGGCGAAGCAGAGCTTGATGCCCATTTTCTCACAGTAGGCTCTGAAAATGCCACTTGTGAATTGCGAGCCATTGTCGGTGATGATGCGGTTAGGCACTCCGAAGCGGTAGACCAGGCCTCTGATAAATTTCACCGCTGCGCCTGCTGTGATTGTGCGCGTCGCCTCCACTTCAGGCCATTTTTTGAACTTGTCAATGGCCACGAAGAGGTAGCGATATCCACCTTGCGCCGTTGGGAAATGTCCCAGGATGTCCAGCCCCCAAACCGCAAATGGCCACGAGAGCGGAATGGTTTGTAGCCCCAGCGCTGGTTGGTGGATTTGCTTGGCGTGGAATTGGCAGGCTTCACAAGCTTGAATGATGTTCGTTGCATCTTGAAGCGCTTGAGGCCAGTAGAAGCCGCTCCTGAAGATTTTTCCTGCGAGGGTGCGGGCGCACGAATGGTGGCCGCATTCCTCGCTGTGGATGTCCTTAATCAGCAGTTTTCCTTCTTCAGGAGGGACGCACTTGAGCGCGATGCCGTTTGGGCGCTTGCGGTAGAGAATTCCTTCGAGGATTTGGTACGATTTTGCTTGGTTGGCAATTCGCTCTGCTTCAACGTCTTCCTCGGGAAGATCCATCCTGCCTCTTGGTGCACCGCTGTGAGCAACAGACGCTCCCCTGTGGGGGGCCCGCAGCCTGGAGCTCCGCTTGCAGGTGGTGGCGGGAGCGCTTCGTATGTGCTTGCGGGCAGGGCCTCTAGGGGCTGCTTTATGGATGCCTTGACGAGCCTCTCTTCAAAGACACCTGGCGGTTGAGCCTGCCGCTTTGATGCACGCTTGGCAATGTCATCATCCTCTTGATTTTCCTTTCTTGGGATATGCATCAGCTCCATGCCCCTGAAGTTCTTCTCCAGCCTACGGACCTCTTCAAGGTATGCGGCCATGTGGTCGTCCTTGGGCTTGTAGCTTTTGTTAGAGAAGTTGACGAGCAGCTGGGAGTCGCCCTTGATGAGTATATGCTTGACGCCTAGGGCGATTACGGCGCGTAGGCCAGCAAGCAGCCCTTCATACTCGGCGATGTTGTTGGATATCTAGTCGATTCCGAAGCACAGCTGGACTGCGTAATACAACTTGTCGCCTTTGGATGAGGTCAGGACTACGCCTGCCCCACCGCGGCGACAAGCGAAAGCTCCGTCGAACTTCATGGTCCAGAGGCTGGGCACTGCGGCTCCAGAGGACTCGTGCTCTTCTTCCCAGGGCTCTTCAGGGGTTGGATCAGTCCATTCGGCGACAAAGTCTGCCAGCGCTCTTCCTTTGATTACCCTTGTGGTATCGAAGCGCAAATTGAATGGATGTAGCTCGATGTTCCATCCTGCGACACGATCTGTTGCATTTGGGTTGCGCAGAATTTGCTCCAGGGGGAAAGAGGTTACCACCGTGATGAGGTGCCCCTGGAAGTAGTGTCGCAGCTTTCTTGAGGCGATGAGGAGTGCGAGGAGAAGCTTCTGCTGCATCGGGTACCGCTCGCGAGCATCACGTAGTACTGTGCTGACGAAGTAAACTGGATGCTCGACGAGAGTAGTTCCTGTTTCCTTGGCGTCTTTCTTCTGAGGTGGCCCAGCTTGGCCCTCGATGGGGTTGGCTTCAAGGGGCTTGTCCTGGGCCTCGAGGGTGTTGGCCTCGCGGGACTTAGTCTCGAAGGACTCGACCTCGAGGGGCTTTGCCTCGAGGGACGTGGCCTCGAGGGACTTCGCCTCGAGGGATGTGGCCTTGAGGGACGTCGCCTCGAGGGACTTGGCCTCGCAGCGCTCCTCCTGGGCCTCAAGTGTGTTAGCCTCTTGAGGCTCCTCAGTCCCTTCGGCATGAACCTCTTGCAGCGGTTGACTCGGGGCGGTCCCCTCTTGAGGCTTTGGGCCTGGCGGTGGTTTTGTGAGGGCTGCCCTTTCATCGAACTCTTTATCAGGAGGCTTTCTCTTTGGAGTGGTTGCACTCTTCTTGTGAAGTACAGGCTCCTCTCTTTCCACCACAAGGACAGCACTGGATGTTTGTGGAGTAGCTGACAAGTATAGCTTCAGGTGCTCGCCAAGCCTTGGGGCGACCATTACAGGTGGGCTGGCCAAGTACTTCTTCAAGTCCTCAAATGCTTTTTCAGCTTCAGGGGTCCACTTGAAAGTGCCCGTTCTTTTCATGATCTTGAAAAACGGCAGGGCCCTTTCGCCGAACTTGGAGATGAATCGACCCAAGCTGGCCATGCAGCCTGCCAGGCGTTGCTTGTCCTTGAGCCTGCGTGGACGTTGCATGTCTTCTATGGCCTTGATTTTGTCTGGGTTCGCCTCTATGCCCCGATGAGACACGAGGAACCCGAGCAATTTTCCTGAAGGTACTCCAAAGACGCACTTGGCGGGGTTGAGCTTGATGTTCACCTTGCGTAGGCTGGCGAAGGTTTCTTCAAGGTCTACGAGAAGAGTATTTCCTTCTCGCGACTTCACGACGATGTCATCGACATATGCTTCAGCGTTTCGCCCCATTTGCCCGCCAAGGGCTATCCTCATTAACCTCTAGAAAGTGGCTCCAGCATTTTTTAGGCCGAAGGGCATGCAGACGTAGCAATACACACCGCATGGGGTGAGGAAGGCCCTCTTCTCCTCATCCTCTTTAGCCATCTTAATCTGGTGATAACCAGAGAAGGCATCGAGAAAACAGAGGAGGTTGCAGCCTGCCGTGGAGTCCACGATCTGGTCGATTCTGGGCATGGGATAAGGGTCTTTGGGGCAGGCCTTGTTTACATCAGTGTAGTCAATGCAGAGGCGGCCTTCGCCGGCGGGTTTTGGGACTACCACGCCGTTGGAGAGCCAAGTGGGGTGCGCGACTTCGCGAACGACTTTTGCCGCTTTGAGCTTCTCGACCTCCTTGACGATGAATGCTTGCTTCTCGGGGACTTGCTTTCTTGCTTTTTGCTTGACGGGGCGCGCGTTTGGGCACACGGCCAAGTGGTGCTCGATCACCTCCCTCGGTACACCATACATATCTGACGGTGTCCATGCCAACATGTCAGAGTTTGCCTAGAGGAAGGCGACGAGCGCGCTTTCCTATTTTGGAGGCAGCGTGGCGCCAATGGTGACGCTAGCCCCCGAGCCTTCAGCCCTCGAGCTCCCTGAGCTCAGAGAGATCTTCTTGGTAGCAGCTGCCTCCAGGGAGAACAACTGCTTCTTCTTCTTGGGCCTCTCGAGAGGCTCTTGGTCCTCGTCTGCGGGGAAGGCCATGGCGGCGGTCTTGTAGGCCGTCTCAACAGCGCGCGTAGCGTCCAAGACATGCCCACGTATGGTGATCGTGCCGGCGCTGCCGGGGATCTTGACCATGTTGTACGCATGGTGCGTGACGGCCATGAACTTCGCGAGCGCGGGGTAGCCGAGGATGGCGTTGTACGGCAGGCCGATGTGCGCAACATCGAAGTCGATGTGCTTGGTGCGGTAATTTTCCTCGCTCCCGAAGGTGACGGCAAGCCTGACCTGGCCTAGAGGCTCGATCGAGACGCTGGTGACCCCTGTGAAGGGCCTCGAGGGCATAAGCCGCTCGAATGTATCTATGGAGATAACGTTCAGGCCTGCTCCGTCATCGATGAGCGTCGTGGAGACAACCGCATTATCGATGGTGGGGTGCAGACTAGCGGGAGGGTTCCAACAGTCTTGGTGGACTTGGGGTGGTCCTGAGCGTTGAAGGCGATGGTGTACTGCGACCACTTGAGGGGCCTGGAGGTTTCCGTGCTTGGGAGGGCGGCGTTCAGCTCGCGGGCGAACTGCTTGAACTGGTTGTTCGACTTCGGCGCCTGCGCCCCCCCCCCCCCCCCCCCCCCCGAGGATGCAGGAAATGGCGCCCCTCGGGGCTTGGGAGCCGCCATCTTCCTCGTCAGGGAGGTTGCCGTTCTTTTCTATGGCGTTGGCCGGATTTCCAGATGGTCTCTGGTAGCCGCCCTTGCGTCCGCTCCCGCGGTAGCCACGGCCTCGACCACGGCTGCCACTGCCTTCTGCTTGCTCGCGCTCCTTGCTCAACCTTTTGAGGTCGTAGCAGGACTCCGTAGAGTGGCCGCGCCTGTTGTGCTAGATGCAGAAAGGGCGGTGATCATCTTTCCTCTCTCCAGCCTCGGGGGAGTCCCTACGGGTGCCTTTTGTGTTGGGCTCTGTCGCGAGAACTGCGGTGGCCTTGCGCTTGGGCTCCTCCTTCTTCTTCTGGCTCTTGGACCCCTCAGCATGATCGTCCCCTCTCGAGGACATTTTCACGAAGAGGAGTCCCTCTTCAGCCTTGGCGCTCTTGTCCGCCATGTCGAACAGCTTGACCACAGAGGTGAGCTTGTCGTGGATGCCCAGTTTCTCGAGCATCCTGCTGTTTGTGACGTCCTCGCGGAAAGCGGCGATGACTTGAGTGTCGGGGATGTTCGGGATCTTGTTGAGTGTCGGGGATGTCTATATTATATGTGGAGGATTACGGTACAATGGAGTTGGCCGGAAGCCCCCTTGAGGCAGTTCTTGCCCGGGGAGGGAAGCAAGGATCTTCTTCCTCCTCCAGCCAGAGGCTAACCTAACCAGGGTTGCTAGGGTTTACAAGGGTGTTTGCACGCAAAGGGCCGACCCTTGCTACGATGGATGTCTTCTCTCTTTTATAGGCGCCTCGGGGCTTCTCCTTTGGCTTGGCCTTCAAGGTGGCTCCCACTTGCCAGTGGCAGGGCGGAGCACGAGTCCACTGCGCTCCATTCGTCCATGGACTCGGTTCATTGTTGATAAAGGTGGCGCCGTGGCCGACAGGCGGCCGACCGTGTGGTACTATCAGCAGAGCGGGCAGTCTCTGAGGTGGATCCCGCGATGATGATCTCCGTTGGAGGGTTGCGCCGTCCACCTGCTTTATCGTTAGAGTAGAAGGTCCTTCCAGCAGCGCAGCAGGCGGAGCAGCTTTGTTGACCACTTTATCGCCAGGGACAGCGACGGGGGTGTGCGTGTCACTGCATGAGCGTGGCAGAGGTCGCGTGCGCCCTGCCGTGCTTCCTTGGCCGCGACGTTTCCCTTCAGGCCTGAGGGGAGATTCCTGTTGGACTCCCCTCAGGCGGGTTGGCTCCTCGGGGGGGTCCCCTGAGGCGAGGGGTCCCTCGAGGCCCTCGTTCCTTCTTCAGGCCCTCGAGGGGAAACGCCTCTCGAGGGTCTCGCCAGGCGGTGACGCCTGGTCCTTAGCCGTTTCGTCTGACTGGCTCGCGTGCGAGGCCTGGGGGGAATGGGCTCTTGATACCCCAGTTCCCACTGGGCCGACAACCACAAATACATATGTTTGAAAATACCACAAATTGTAATCCTTTTTCAATAAAACTCATTTTTGGATTTGAACAAAAACTAAAAATACTGTATAAAATATGTTTTGAATAACTTTTCCATAATGGAACCTTTTGGTAATACTTTAGTCATATGATAATTTATTAATTCAAAGTATTGTATAGAGAATACATAATATCTTATATTAAGATTTTTTCTTCATGGTTTTTAAGTGTGGATTTCACATATCAAAACATTTGTGATTTAAATGCAAGGATGCCATGATGATGATGAATTTTTGGTTTGCTTTTCAATATAACTCAACATATAATACTTGATTTGTTCAATAACTGCTAGATTAAAAACTTTGTCAATTTAAAATAGTGTCTAACAAAGTCATATGTTGTTTAGTAAAAAGAAATACCACAATTTTGTTTGTATTGACTATGGATTATGATGGACTCATTCTGTAACCGAAGTAGTTTATGCAAAACATTTAAGTTTTAAAGTACCATAACTCATTCAGATTTCCAAGGATGCATTTGAGAATTTAAAATCGTTATTTAGAGTTTAAACGTTATTTGGAGTTTAAACTTTATTTGGATGGTACTTCCTAAATCTTATACGTCAAAACATATTTAAATGAAAGCCTTTTTTATAAAATAGATTATGCTTTAATTAGCTTTTAGAACATTTTTAAACATTATTGGAAGGTCAATTAAACATCAAAGGGTTGTATAGACATCTTTAAAACATATGGTTTAATTAAAACCGTTTTAGAAGAGGGCATACTTAAGAATACTTAAAACATCTTTTAATATACGGCTTTAGGTTTTATAAATATCCAATGCCAAGTGTTTTAGAGTCAATTACTTAAAATGAAACTTTTTATGAATGAAGAAGGCTTTCTCAAACTTTAATTTCAACTTAGCAAACGATCATAGGATTTAACAAATACTTTGGATAAAAGGTTTTAAACCAAACTCCAAATTCAAATAGTGTTTACTCGAATGTTTTAAATGTTAACTCTTTGGAAGAACCTATAATGCTCTTTATATTTTAGTTTCCTTATGTTTTGAAGATTTTATTTTAATCAAAAACAAAAGTTTAAATTTTTAGTGATTTTCAAACATTTCAAAGTTTTGGGATGTTACAGACTACCACCCTTAAAAGGAATCTCCTCCCGAGATTCGGAGAGGCTGAGAACAAAATGCAAGTGTTGGAAAGATTCTGATAGCTGGGGACGGTGGAGTAATGCAGCCGCTGACTCGGAAACAGCAAAACCAGCATACAATGATTTCCGCTGATTGGGGAGGTTAGAAAGAAAGACGGGTTTGGATCTCCGGGTGTAGCAAACTGGGTTTGAATTTTCAGGGTGGGCTACCACCCTTAAAAGAATAGTTTTGTTGGTAGTCAAACATTCTAACTCATACAAGAAAATCAAGACAATTTCTGACAAACAACTCCTAACAAACATCAAACAACTCGATACAAACAACAAACAATCTAGTATTGTCACACAACCTAAGTTGGTATGAACGATACTCTAACACGATATCGTTGTTCTATTTAAGTGGTGGTCAAATCTATCTCCTTCGTGAGTGCTTCAAGTTCTTGTTCAACTTTCTTGGATATCTTCGAAGTGTTAGCCGAATCCTGGTTCTTCAGTGGTGTTCCATGCATGTAGAACTTCATGATGAATCCTAGCTTTTTCATATGAGGCAGTAGAATCATACATAGGCTATAAGAACATGATCATCTAGAGTAAGATAAGGTATTTTCAGAAGGTTGATTGTAGATGAGAGTACGAGGAAGATAAAATGAAAAGTTTTGTTTCTATAAAACTGAATAAAATTGGTTTTCAATCCTATGGTTAAATCCTATTTCTATCCAAACCTAGGGTTTCGAACCTACAGGCAACACAGTGCTCTGATACCATCTGTAGTGACCTCACCTTTTATTATAAGGTGGAATTCCTTGTGTTAATGTGCTAGTCCCTGTATCAAATGCTAGCACCACAGTTTAAGATGTATATCATGCAAAAGTGTCAAATACTTTATTAAATCGCATGATCCAGTGTTACAAATATCTCTTACAACTTGCATAACCTGAAAAGTCTAGCAAAATTCAAAGAGCAGCAGCGGAAAACAGTATAAACAATGAGCCTCGTCATCTTTATGTGCCACAGGCAAAGCATGCTGGTTGTAGACTCGAAATCCTATCGAATGCTCACACGTCATCTGTCGAATCTGCAAGGTTTAGTTTCAACCCAGCTATAAAGGGTCAACAAAATTAAATTGTGGTGGCAAGTGATACTATGGTGGATATAAATGGCAAGACTAAAACTACATGCATATTTGGCTGGTGGAGTTCAAGGCTGATTTGCGTAAAGACAATTTTGTCCTATATTTGTAAAGACATTTTCATCTTCGCAAAGAGTACCACCGATAGACATCAGTGAACGCCTTTGCTAAACTATAATTAATGAGTACCACTGATAGACATCAGTGAATCCCCAACCCTTGTTCACCCATCTCAAATTTTATTATGAAATTGGAATGAAGAGATTTTCAGTAGACAGCCTTGTGAAGTCACTCAATTGTCCGATGCCGGGGACACGACTAAGATCTTAGGTTTTAACTCTCGAGAGTGTGTGCACTTTCACCATTAGACTCAATCAACCCAAACTATCCTCTACACTCATTTAGTGAGAAGGAAAAGGAGAAGATCGAGACGAGACTTTTCAGAAGTTATCTTCCCGAGTCGACGGAGTCCACTGCCCAACCTATCCCAGCTACCAGCCTTGGAACATCCGACCCAGGTCAACATCAACATACTCCATAAGGACAGAGCCCATATGACTAATGGTTGCACGATAAGCGACTATACGCAGTGCACAATCAAATCTCAAAGCCCTGGGTGGCCATCCACAAGTGAGCAACTCAGGCCACCGCAGACCAGACCCCTAAGTAGCCACTCAACTTGAAACCTCCTCGATCGAGCCCTCCACCCAGGCGGTAAATTAATTTAGTGCAATTTTCACTTATCACATCTACCATAAAACAATCATTTTTGCAGCATGTACTTCCACTAAATTATAATAGGGTACTACCAAGGTGGTCATATGGATATCCTAAAAAGTTTTACATAGCATAATATATAATAGTAGTAAACCTGCCATGCATACTACTGAAAAACACTAATAATGCAGTAGGTAAAATTAGTAGGTGTTTTATGGTATCACTTGCCTGATGAATGTTGTCGTTTCTCACACACTCTTTGTCAAAACGAACGTTGCACTCCGTTCAATCTATACAGTAAAAAGACATCCAATAAAGAAGCAAATCAACAAGCACATAACATTCAAAAATTAAACAAACGTAAAAAGGGCTTAGCAAGGGATTTGGTAAAGGGTGTAACATAATTCAACATGCAACACGAATTAATGTGATCGAGTTAAGGGTTTGCCAATTTGGTCAGGGATGGTCTTGATTGAAACAGTTTACGCAAATGAATGCCGAGATGGTTTGAAAATAATTTAAAAGCAAGGTTCGCAATTTTAAGTTATCCAGCATATTTAAATACAATTACACAAGTCTATGTTTCAAAATTGATTTAATGAGACTTTGTGTTAAACTTGTTCAAAATGATCACACATTACCTTCGGAAAAAGTTTAAACATAATTAAAATTATAAATTCTAGTAACATAACAAGTCATTTTAAATCCAAACTTAAATGTTCGTATCAATAAATTAATAATTCTAGTTATTTAAATTGGCATCGAGTTTTAAAATCAAATTTGTACACTTAGTTAATCATTAACAATTATAAACACCTATAAATGTTCTAACGAAATTGAAAAGGTTTTTAACACGCTCTTACATTTTTATGTTATAAAATAATTTACTAAATATGGATTTGAATTTCTCTAGACAAGGACAATTAATTGTCACATTTAGGCAAAAGAAACATTTCAAAAGGTATTATAAAATTTAAACTATACCAAACTAAGTAAAAGAATCTATGGTTTCTAATTCATTTTAAAGTTGGTCAAAATAATTTATAAGCGAATACTTATTCTATAAATCTTAAGGATTCCAAAAATATTTCATTTAAAAATTTCTTGTACATACATAATAAAATCTATGTCAAATTTACTTAAATTATGCATTTGAAAATTTAAACGCATTTAAACTAGTAAAACTTGAAATATAACAGTGCCAAAATATTCTACAGGTCAAGAGCTTTCCATAGACATAAAGTTTGTCGAATTTGAATGTGTGGTTAAAAAGATATGATAGTTTGAAATTTAGGGATGTTTCTGCAAAAGCTGCATACGAATTTTCGATTGGGGTCAACCGAGAAAACATCTAGACTAAGTGGCATGAGGTGATTGGTTAAAACAGGTTGGTTTATAAAAACTAACTATATCTGTAGGATCAAAAAGCAAGTAGCTAAAGTTACGACACTACTCGATCTAAAAACGGATCGTACGGTGTACGAGTAAATACTACGCTAGACTAAAATTTATAACTACTCAGAAACTACGCTACGGAAAATATACGCCTACTAAATTTGTAGCCTAAATTATAGTTCAAAAACTACTTTACAAAACTAAATATAAAAGGCGGAAAAGAGAAAATATGCGCAATACCTCCGTTATGTGAAAAGCGCCGTCGAGAGAGAAGAAGAGAAATCCCACCAATAGAAATCCTACCGAAGATAAAATAAGTTTTTATTTTATTCTAGTCAAATCAAAATAAATGGTTCAACCCGAATTTGTATTTGTGATTTGCCCATACATATGGGGTGTATATATAGGCTAAAACTAGGTGGGGGTGTTGCTAAAATAGCAATGTGGGACTAAAAGGAGGCAACAGGCTGCGCGCAGGCCGAACCCGCACGCGCGAGCCAGCAGGCTTGGCTGGGCAGGCCGGCCGGCATTCTAGAATTTTTATTATTATTATTTATTTATTTGTATAATATCTTTGTTTTATAATTCCAAATGAAGTGTAACAAGTTTCTAAAAATTTCTAATAATCATATCTAATATTTAAAATATTCAAGGATATGTTTTGAATACTTTTCAAAAATAGTAATTGGAATATTGATTATATGTAAGTTTGACACTTTATGTTAAATTCGAAATTAGCGATTTAAATTAATTTCTTTGTAGCTAAATTATATTTATGAAAATACCACAAATACATATGTTTGAAAATACCACAAATTATAATCCTTTTTCAATCAAACTCATTTTTGGCTTTGAACAAAATCTAAAAATACAGTATAAAATATGTTTTGAATAACTTTTCCATAATGGAACCTTTTGGTAATATTTTAGTCATATAATAATTTATTAATTCAAAGTATTGTATAGAGAATACATAATATCTGATATTAAGATTGTTTATTCATGGTTTTTAAGTGTGGATTTCACATATCAAAACATTTGTGATTTAAATTTAAGGATGCCATGATGATGATGAATTTTTGGTTTGCTTTTCAATATAACTCAACATATAATACTTGAATTGTTTAATAACTGCTTGATTAAAAACTTTGTCAATTTAAAATAGTGTCTAACAAAGTCATATGTTGTTTAGTAAAAAGAAATACCACAATTTTTTTGTATTGACTATGGATTATGATGGACTCATTCTGTAACAGAAGTAGTTTGTGCAAAACATTTAAGTTTTAAAGTACCATAACTCATTCAGATTTCCAAGGATGCATTTGAGAATTTAAAATCATTATTCAGAGTTTAAACGTTATTTGGAGTTTAAACTTTATTTGGATGGTACTTCCTAAATCTTATACGTCAAAACATATTTAAATGAAAGCCTTTTTATAAAATAGATTATGCTTTAATTAGCTTTTAGAACATTTGTAAACATTATTGGAAGGTCAATTAAACATCAAAGGGTTGTATAGACATCTTTAAAACATATGGTTTAATTAAAACCGTTTTAGAAGAGGGCATACTTAAGAATACTTAAAACATATTTTAATATATGGCTTTAGGTTTTATAAATATCCAAGGCTAAGTGTTTTAGAGTCAATTACTTAAAATGAAACTTTTTATGAATGAAGAAGGCTCTCTCAAACTTTAACTTCAACTTAGACAACTATCATGGGATTTCAGAAATACTTTGGATAAAAGGTTTTTAAACTAAACTCACTACTACAGAAACCCTTACTAGTGACGGGCAAATTTTTTTCATTAGTGACGGGCAAGCTGCCTGTCACTAGTATGTTGTCACTGGTATACGACTACTAGTGACGGGCAGCTGCCCGTCACTAGTATATGTATAACAATGACAGACATAAGAGATGCACGTCACTAGTATGTGTATAGCAAAGACACTGGCCGTCACCAGTATATGTATAACAATGACAGACATAAAAGATGCACGTCACTAGTATGTGTATAGCAAAGACAGACAGAAGAAATGCACGTCACTGATATTGATGAATGGACGCTTGGACGCATTCCTATATGGGTTTTGTAGTGACAAGCCTATTATTCAGCTTGTCACCGGTCTGAATTTCGATATTAAAATAATGCATTTTCAATGAATATTACAGATATAGCACAATAAGATGTTATGCAAAATGAAATGCATTTTGCACGATATTTGAGATTGCACAACAAGATGTTTTACCATAATACGTTCACACAACCCAATATGACATAATATTTGTACAGATAACACAATGGAATAAGAACTAGCAAATTGCATGATCCGAGTCCGGTCTGCTCCGCTTTCTCAGCAGGCCGCCATCACCAAGGACCACACTCCATCCAGAGCGCGGGCCTGATCACTGCTCATCGTCCCAGGTTGCTCGCGTCGCTCGGAGAAGCATCGTGATGGTCTGCAATTAGTGTTTTTTAATCAAAAAACATGCATCAGTACCAAATTGCAGAAAATAAAAAAATATGCAATTCAACTCATTTCTTTAGCGATGATACTAAAGGCTTGGATTTACTGCTGGGCAATCCTCCAGTTGATGGCCTACAAAAGCAGCAAACCATTTCAATTATTTGGGAGGGAAATGAATTGACTGTACACTTTATTCCCAAAGCAATCATTTGAAAACAGCTACCGTTCTACCTGTTGGCTGGGTAGGATTTTATGACATCATAGCCCACATGACATGGTTATACTGATTGGAGTTTTGTTGATATGTCCTATGATGTCTCTTAATCTGATCTGAAGCAACAGAAAAACTAAATGAGCATATTGCATGAATATTGCAGGTTGCATATTTATGAAAGAAGTCGAGCATACATGAACATCTGTAAGCATGAAGTGAAGAATCCTTATACCATTCGGATTTTCCATTGTAGAATATGTATACCATCCATGGAGATCTTAATGTTATAAATATAAGCTTCATTCTGAGTAAAAACAGATCTTGAACCAGTGGCTTCATGCTGCAAAAAGCTAAAAGAATAAAGAGAGTACTGATATTAAAAACAGTACATGGCAACTTCAAATGATAAACTCAAGACAGAGATAACAAATCATTGACCACTTTTTTCTCTATTAAACAAAGTGCTGAAAATTGAATTAATTAAAGAAGCGAGTATCAAATGAAAGCTAATTACTTGGAATGAGTATTGCAAAGAGGCACAAGTCAGTAGGTCACAAGTCAAATAGATCCCTTTGAGTTGTTGTATGCCCGTGTACTACAATGAGAACTGAAAGTGTGGAACTCCACAGAAGCTATAACCTCTATAGACTATAGAAAAAATATGCAACTAACAAAAAGCTACTACCTCAAAAACTCAAAGGACATATATTTAAGAAAAGGTCAATTAGATAGACTAGTAAAACCTACCATGGCATGCCTCTATTAAGTTGTTCAGTCTAGTTACCACAGGTTAAAAAATAAGATGAGTTGAGGATGTAAATTTCTCTGCTCTCAGACCTATATAGCCATAGGAGTTAAATATTCAGTAAGCTTATCTAATAGTTTCTAGATTTTTGAAGTTAATACCTGAGATCCTCCATGTGTATTGGTTAAACATCAACACTACTGAAACTTCAATTACAAATTTCCAACTTCCAGTTCCACAAATCATCTGCATATGAATACCACGACATTAATGCTAACAAAAGAACAGGATATGCGAAATGCCACTATCTAAAGATGGTCAGGTTTCCTTCATAGATATAACAAACTAGCCGTCCCGTGAGCCGTGAGTGGTCAGGTTTGTCGAATTTCCATGATGTACAGTAATTCAGTGAATGTTGACCAAAGACGACCTCGCATAACCAATTGTTTCCAGAACCCACGGAAGCCTTTCACATCTAGTGGTTCCGAGACCGGTCTCCCTTGCCCGAGACAAAGAAACAGAGGATGAAGTTTTGGTAAAAGAAGAGGAATCACCTTCTCTTAGTCATGGCGGCCCTGCTGCTCAAAGTCAGTTATCTACGCCGCCCGTCGCGGCCCTTGGTTCTGCGGTTCCTCTGCCGTGATAGTTCAATACCCGGTTAGTTGGCATCTCAGATCTGGGGCGGGAGCCTCTGATCTACGCGTCGATGCCCCTTAGGATGAGCGGTGAGTGAGTTTGTGCTAGACCGACATGGGACTCAGGGAGGTACGTGAAGATCGGCAAGAGATGGAGGAGCCGAGGAGAAGAAGGCCAAGGGTGTTGGGCTGGGGAGGTAGGAGGCGGCGGGGGATTCGTGGAGGGGACGGGGCGATTGGAACTGTGACTTTGGGGGATTTTGACCAGCGAGCGGCACAACACGCGCGAAAAGGTCCCGCCAGCAAAAATTGCGCCAAAAAATTGCACGGGCGTTGCTGGAGGTCTGGATATTTTTTGACTATGACTACGGCGGGCTCTTAGAGGCAGCCTGAACTTTATAATCAAATGTTGCCTATGAGACTTTGCAGCCTCGACAAGATAGGTTCAAATGAACCAGAGTTTACAGGGGGATACAAGCGAGGAGAAATAAAATAAAAACACACACAAACAACAGGAGAGAGGGTCACTCCAGGAGAAATTCTCAGAGACAGTTGACTGATGAAAAGCTCATCACGACCCAAGCACAGCGACCACAAGGAGGATCCCAAGGACATGATAGCAGAGATCCAGCCACGACACTGCACCATCGACGAAGTCGAAAGCCAACGCTCACCCGAGGCCACACGGCGCACCGACACCACCTGTGTCGGGGGCATGACCGAAGAGGCGCGCGCGGCGAGACGACGCCACAACGCCTGTGTGTTGCCGACTGAAGCTAAAGGGCATCAAGGATGCCCTCACCGCACATGGGGGTCCTCGTCGTAATCGCACAGCGTAGCACCACCGAGTGCAACCCCAACCCCACCTGGGTTCGGTTACGCGAAGGGTGAGCTAGCCTAGAGCACGCACGAAGACCACCCACGCCTTACACACCAAAAGATTCCGACAAGGATCCGACGCGAGGACCTAGCAACCGGCAGGAGAAGCAACCACCACCACTGCCACGGCTCACCTCGCATCGGAGAGAAGACCGCATCCATGGCCGCCATCTGCGGAACCATGGATCACACCAGCATGACACTGATGGCAAGACAGAGGAGGCTTGACTCCCCACCACGACGGCGCCCCACGTAGGCCGCACATCACCACCATGGCCGCCATCTGCAAAGCCATAGCACCGGTCCTCCCCAACGGCGCCCCGTTGCAGGAAGATGGCAGAGAGTGGAGGTTGCCACCATTGCAACCATCGGAGGGAAAGCCAAGCGCTGTGAAGCCGATAGCAGCCCCGGAGCCGGGACCGACGGCCGGACAGCGGCACAAAAGCACGGCTAGCACGGACACCAAGCCCCGCCCAGCACCGCACCACACCGGCCAGCAGCAGCCTGACCGTCAACGGACGGCGGAGCCGCCTGCCAGGCCCATCCGAGGCCCATCTCTGGCCCGGAAAAGCCCAAGACTCGAGTCGGGAGGGCAGTTGTGGCCGTGCGTGAGGACGAGGAAGGAACGCCCGCGCGCGCGAGGGCCAGACGGGGACGCGAGGAGGCGGCGGACGGGGGCGCGAGGAGGCGCAGGCAGGAGGCATAGGCGAAGGCTGCGGCGAGCTTCAGCGGCGGCGGCCCTCCAAATCACCGTAGAAGCCGCGGACGGGCGAGTCCCCGCCGCCCCCTTCACCGGCGCCGAGCGGCCTTTGTCCGCTGGCGTCCTCGGGGGGCGATGAGGGAGGGGGGCTGGAGGGGAGGCGGCGGAGACGGCGGGGACTAGGGTTTCCGTCCCCTAGTCGCCCGGAGGAGGCGACGAGGAGCGGGTTTTCTACCGGAGGTCTGGAGATCGTGGACTGGATGCTATCGTGCGAGGGGATGTGGCACTACGTGAATATGGAGCGGTTATTTTTCGTCGAGATGTGCGGGGTTAGAGCATCCACAGCTCCTAAACTATAGTAGGTTTGTTGAGAAGTTGTGCTATGAGTATAAGCGCCGGTAGCTGTAGCCAAAATTTATACTAATCTATTTTAGGAGTTGGACTCTTATTTTAACGTCGCTGCGAGGAAAACTATAATGAACTCGGCAAAACGCTTATGATATCCCATTGCAGGTGCTCTTAGGGGATTCACGTGTGCACATGCGCATTCGACTTGATCAGTGACATGCATTTTTACAAGTCCGTCACTAATTATTTTCTGACTTTTGTAAAAAATACTAGTGACGGTCATTTTTATGAGTCCGTCACTGGTGTTTTGTACTAGTGACAGGCTTATTTTTTACCGTCACTGGTAAACTTACTAGTGACGGGTATTTTTTTGCCTGTCACTAACCACTTGGTAGCTATAAGCCTTTCTGCAGTAGTGACTCCAAATTCAAATAGTGTTTACTCGAATGTTTTAAATGTTAACTCTTTGGAAGAACCTATAATGTTCTTTATATTTTAGTTTCCTTATGTTTTGAAGGTTTTATTTTAATCAAAAACAAAAGTTTAAATTTTTAGTGATTTTCAAACATTTCAAAGTTTTGGGATGTTACAAACGTTCTTGAGTACACACGGGATTTCTTTTTTGTGCTTTCGCTTCATATTGATGAATAATCTTTAGTGTTTAGATAAGTGTCGTGTGGGTGAACCTATGCTAATGCACCGCCCTTCCTAGGACTAATACGTACTTATGATTATACCCCTTGCAAGCATCCGCAAATACAAGAAAGTAATTAAGATAAATCTAACCATAGCCTTAAACTCTGAGATCTTGCGATCACTCGTGCATCAGAATACCAATGGGGGTTTAGGTTTCTGTCACTCCGGCAACCCCACAAATGAAAACCGAGTACACGATGCATTCTCCTAGGTCCAGAAAGGCGAAGTGTCATCTAGTCGATGTTCACATGACACCACTAGAAGAATGACACCACAACTTAAATATCAAAACATCAAATATTAATCAACATAGTTCACTTCTAACATCTAGACTTCTCCCATGTCCTCAAGAACACAATGAACTACTCACAACACACCATATGGAACATGATCAGAGGTGATATAATGATGGATAACAATCTGAACATAAACCCTAGTTCAACGGTTTCACTCAATAGTATCAATAACAATAGCAATCAACACCGGGAGAGTTTCCCCTATCAAATACATAGAGTTTAGTCCTAGATGTTACAGCGGGAACGGAGTGGATGGATGGAGATGACGGCGTCGGCGGTGGAGATGGTGGTGTTGGCGATGGTGATGGAGTGCAGCTCGATGACGGTGACGATGGCGACGATTTCCCCCTCCGAGAGGGAATTTTCCCGGCAGCAACGCAGCCTGCCGGAGAGCTTTTCTCTCTCTGTCTTCTGTGTCTCGTGGTGGCGGCGGAGATGGTTTCTGGACAACGTAATGATTTAGGTCTTCGGGCTGAAAAAGTACACGAAGGGGTGCGTCAAGTGGTGGGCCAGGGTGGCCTCACCACCTGCTCGCGCGGCTCGCTTCCTAGCCGCGCCGGGAGGTGGTGTGGGCCCCCCGGGCCCCACCCCAGGTTATCCTTTTGGCCTCCTTCATGAAATAATTCAGAAATAAATCCTAGATGTCCACTTTGTTCTTCTGGTCTTCGCAAATATTGTATCTTGACGGTGCTTTTTTCAGCAGAATTCAGACTCTGGAGTTTCATCCTCGGATGATCATCAATCATGCAAAATAGATGAAATAACATAAGTATCATTGCTAAATACGAAATATATCAATAAATAGAAGAAAATTATGATATAAAATAGTGATGCAAAATGGACGTATCACATACGCGTTTTCCCCGACCAACATTTCGCTTTTGCGGGTTATATTCTGTTTGCAGTTCTGCAATGCAGTATCTGTTCTGCCGCAGCAAAAAAAATCGACCTGCATACGCGTTTTCCCTGACCTGCATTTCGCTTTTGCGGGTTCGTGAAATGCGGTGTCTGCTAGAGTTGCTCTTAGGCACCGGCGCACACACCTGCACCAGTGGCGTAACCGTTCGCGGCCTCCTTGTACAGCCGCAACACCGGCGCGATTTTCTCCTTCGTACCGTCGCGATCCCTGAGGCACTGGCTAAAACTTTCCCTGCTGAGAACCCCCTCCATGGACGGGAACATGGATGGAGAGACGAGGTCGGGGCTCGGAGGAGAGGGAGGGACATAGGAGGGCGGTGCCTGGGCGCCGCCGTCGCCGTCTGGATCGAGCTCCAGACCTGTCGGAGCAATGGAAACTCGTGTCCTTTTTCGAGCGAGGGGAAGGAGCGGACGCGAGCTAGGGGAACGAACAGGCGCGAGCGAGCCTTTCTGCGAATTTCCGAGGGTCGAGCCTCGGAAAGTTTCTGCCGAGCGAACACTTGCGGGGGCTCCGCGCGGAATTGGTCCAAGTTTCCATACCTAAATTCTCTAGCCAGTCCAAACGGTGGAATTGGATGTCCAATTCCAGATTCCCCAATTCCAGGCAAACTTTTCTACATCCAAACGCGGTGTTATATTATATATACACGTTATTTCACTATGCTGTAGTTGACCCAAAATGCGCTTGGGGATCTGCATAGTGAAAAAAATACGTCATTTTACTAAGATTTTGTATCAAAGTCAAAGGAATGTCATCCAGGGCTTAGACTATCATTATTTGTTTGGTAAATTCTCTTGCACCTAACGACCATTATTTGCTTAGTAAATCGTTCAGCTCTAGAAGCTAAGTGACATACATAGCCTACCTGAGTCACAACTTAAGTTCATAATAGAAGCATGGTTGCAGGTACGATTGACACTCAAGTCACCGAGTCTCACCAGTACTCTGTTCAGTTACCTGAATATCTCACGCTATCCTCTCATTTTGCAGATTGCAGAGTATAGGTGGGTATGTAAGTGGGCCTGGGCACATGATTACTACCTCCCAGATCATGAACATGCAAAAAGCAGTTCTTTGAATAGCTGCAAGGTTCATATTTTTCCTATTGTAGATTACATTTCTTAGTATCCATGACTGAAAGGATATCTTTTTCATGTTACTTATTCAGTTGAAGCTTTGAATCAGGATTGGAACTCCATCATTAATGTGTGGAGAAGTTCTAGATCTACCTTGATGCAGCCTGCCCATCTAAAAATTTCAGTGGCTTCCATACAAAGTTGGTTGGATTGACCTGGTATTGATAAATTCAACGGTACTTTTAATATCTTAGAGTTGTTGTGTCTATGTAACTGGTGTCATTATCCTTAATATGAGCATCAGAATATCGTTTCTACTGGTTAGACAAGTCACAATGGGGAGTAACTTCAACCAGTAACATACACGTGTTGATAGATTATGTTACTACCCTCACAATGCAAAGTAATATAAATGTAGTGTTATATGTACTCTCCTTTATTACTCTATACACATTTTGTATTGAAAACTGTAATGTGATGGTAACTAGATATGTTACTACATTTGCCACTCTCCTCATGCCACGTCATCTTTTTTGTGTAGCTGGCATCTATGTTACTACCTTAGTTACTCCCATTGTGACTAGTCTTATTGTAACGTAACTGCACTTAAAATATGACAGGTACCTGTGTATAGTGCAAATCCCTGCATCGATTCGTTTGCACACACAGTTTACGATGTAATATCACAACAAAGTATCAATTTTATTACATCGATGATCCATACTTACAAAATATTCTTTACAAATTGCATAGCATAAAGCTAGCGTTGAAAGAGTAAACAGCGGAAATAAGACAGCAATGAGTCTCCATCTTCATGTTGCCACAGGCAAAAACATGTTGGTTGCAGACTCAAAATCCCTTAACGAAAACCTCCTCGTCATATGAATAACCTGTAACAGATAAATTTTTGCAACAGAGTGGGTCAGATTCCATTAAAAATGGAGTCTGACAAGTGACACTATGGTGGACACTTAATGGAATAACTCTATAGCCTATATGCATATTTTGCTGGTGGAGTTCAAGGCTAATTTGCATAAAGCCAATTTTTCCTACTCTTTTGAAAACACTTTTCTTGAAATCAAGACGATTATGGCATGAAAACCATAATCTCATCTTCCCTTGTTCACCCATCAAATTTTAACTTAGAAATTGGAATGATAGGATCCTCCGTTGACGTCCTTGATCAACTGCTCAAAATTGTCCGTAACCGGGGACACGGCTAAGTACTTAGTTTTACACTCTGCAGAGGTTTTGCACTTTCACCATTAGACCCAACAAACCCAAACTATCCTCAAGCACACCATTTGTGCTAAGGAAAAGGAGAGAGTTGAGACGAGACTTTTCAGAAGCACTTTCTCACCCCATAACTGCCTGACGCGCTCCACCTACAAAACCTCTACCACCACCTGTCAGGCCGGGGCGAGTCCACACAACTTAATCCATCTAGCCAGAGCCCACTGACTAATGGTTGCGCTAGAAGCAATCTTCTCTTGGAGTTCTTCAGATCCTTTTGTTCCCTGGGTGCCGTCCACAAGTGACCATCCCTTATAGGTCACCCCTAAGAGACAACACTCAAAAAAAACCACATACAACCAATTCCACCCAGGAGTTTCATTCTTAACTTAGTAGAAATTAATTTTTCATAAAACAACTTTTGCATAGCATCAATATTTCTACCAAGTTATCAATGGGATTCTAGACACAACTAGTGTAAGGGATATAGTATTTTTGTCATAGCAATACTATCCAACACATGCATATAAGAAATACACCAAGTAATGCATAGAAAAATACTTAGGAAATTTATGAGGGTGTGCCACTTGCCTTGGCAACAGGGAGAGCAAGAGTATCAGTTGCAAAAGCCTTCGTTTCTCTCCGAAATTTCTAACAAGTCAAACAAGCCACAAATAAACATACAAGCATACATGCAACACTTAGAAAAATATGACATGCATGATATGAAAAATATTCTTAAGGACTAGAGATGCATGTCATGCCATGTAATTATTCTAAGTTAATGCAGGGCAAGTGTGTTAGTCAAAATTACTAAGGACCAAGGTCATAGGTTGGACAGAATAACTTTGCTATAAATAAACTTGAATAATATGTAATGCTGTTGCAAGTCTTCACATGCTTGGTCTTGAAATCTTCAACTCCCTTGTAGTTTTCTTCATCTTCAATTAGCACTCTAAGGACTTGGTTATGTCCAAAGTGAAAGAAGAATAGGAAGGCGGAAAAAGATAAAGAAAAGATGTAATTTTTCTTCTAGGCTTCCTCGTAACTTTCTCCTTGGTGTGATGTCTTCATTAAATTTTTGTAGACTTTGGTTTTTCAGACTTGATGATTCTTCAGTATTGATGATTCTTCAGAGTTGTCTTGGATATAACTTAGCCACCACGAAGTCTAAGAGAAATAGAAGAAGAGAGAAAGACTTAGAGGAATAAAGGGGGATGGTCTTCTTGCAGTTCCTCTTGATTTTCTTCTAATTATTTTTGCTTCTTGGGGATGCCTTCGGAGTTTTGTTTTTTTCTTGGCTAAGTCTTTATTGGCCTTCTAGTCTTCATGTTGAGAATCTCAAGTGTCTAAGTGCATAGCACTTTACCACAACACTATGTTGAAAAATAATCCTAACTTAGGGAAAATAAGAAAGAAGTATAACTATACAACATATGTTATGCATGCAATGCAACTTATTTCTAAGGACAACACTTAACAAAATAAAACAACTAAATTTTCTAGATGCTAAAATTTTCTAAGGAAAAGATTTAGCATCCTTAAGATGTTGAAATTTTTCTAATGAAGAGTGTTGTCGAAAAATAGTTATCAAATATTTTCTAAGGAATAATTTTCTTTATTTAAAGAGGCAAAATATTTCTAAGTACCTTTTAATACCAAAGTGTCATAATATGACTAAATACTTTATAATTCGAATAGATGATGAAAATAATTTTTAATAAATTTTTAATCATTAAAACAACACTTAAAAGTATTTAATCAATATTAATTACAAAATCATAGAAAATTATTCTACAAAAATTAGTAGAAAAATACTACTGCCAATACTTAGACATACAAATTTATAGCAAAAGAGTTTGATCAAAAATCAATTTTAAAATTGAAGTTATGTTCAAAATACTAATAAAGCCATTTTTGAAAATAAACACAAATAATTCGGCAAACATAAAATTAACTATGCCAAAAGTTTCTACGTGTCATAAGCTTTCCAAAAATATTTTATTTATTAAAAATTTGACCAAACCAATAAAAAGTAGTGATAGATCTAAAATTTAGGGTTTTTCTGCAAAACTGCCGGTCTTTGGTTGACTGTTGACTCTGACCGCTGACGTGGGAATTGACTCGCTGACGTGCCAGGCTGACAGTGATTTGACTACGGATTTGACCAAAAATAAAATTGCTCGGATGGAAAAACAATCTTAACGAAAGTTGTAGAGAATTGCGTGTTCTTTCTAATTATCACAATTATAACATAAGTGGATGAATAGATTGGTCATAAATCTCAAAATACCTTGCTGGTACAAAACTTCAAACGTGAATATCTCTCAGCTCGCTGAACCAAATAAGATGAATCTTGGGGCAAAAGAAAGGTCTCGATCAGGGGAACAACTTTCGTCTTATCGTCCCAAAGTCTTGAGATGGTTTGGTTCCTCGAATAACATCAAACACGATATGTCTTATACAGAAAATTACGTACGTTAAAATAAAAAGTTGTCAATAGGAAAGTTGTAGATATAGACTAGATCTACCTTTTCACCGGAGGAATTTCGATTTGGCGCAACAAGCACGAAGAGATATGAGAAATACGACTTCAGATCTGATGGATGACGATTCAAAATTCTTCCTCCACACTTCATAAAAAGAGTTGAGACTTCTTGGTATGGAAAGGTATCGACGAGATCTACAATAATGATTAAGCTTCCGTTGCGATTGGAGATGGTTTTGTTCATCAAACGAACGAACTAAAATTTCGCTGATTAGGGTTTTGGTGGAACGAAAATAGGAAAATAGATGTCGGCGGCTACAGGCCTTTATATAGGCGAAGTGACGATGTAATAGATAAGCCTCGGAGTTGTCAACGCGTAGGATCAAGCGGATCTGAATTTGGAGTTATATTTCTCGTGATGAACGTGTTTGAATGAAAAGTGGTTATAAAAAAGAATTTTCAGAATTTGAGTTCGGTACGATGGGTCGTGTTCGACTCGGTGTAAGTTGGGCCGGCCCGATTCACATTTTTTTCCTTTTTTCTTATTTTTTTATATCTTTTGTTTTAGAAATTCGAATTAAGTGAAATAAATTTCTAAAAATCATATCTTTATTTTAAAACATTTGTGGACATGTTTTAAATACTTTTAAAAAATATTAATTTTCAATAATTGATTAGCCGCAAATTTGACACTTTTGTCAAATTTGAAAATAGAGCTTTTAATGAATTTATTTGTGGTTAAATAAAATTTGATACCACAATTGTAAACATATAAAAATAATTATTAAGAAATACAATCAAATCATTAGAGTAAAAATAAGATAAATATCATAATCGTTATTTTGTTTTTTAATATTTTCTCAAATAGATTTTCAAGTGGTAATAATATTTCAACCATAGTAATTTTAGATATAAATAATGTAAGAAAATGATGAATGCATGCATGAATTTTGTTTTCAAATCGACATACATATAGTTTTCAAAAAGATTTTAATTTTTCTGATTTTTCAGAATTTGAGAAATGCTAGGATGTTACACTTATAACCGGTAATTTTGTGTTGTTGTTTTCTTCCTACGTGTAACTGCGGAAATAAAAGAACAATCCTTAATTCAGTAAGCACACATGTCATTTATACTTATTTTCACCCATCTTAACCTTTTTTTTATTCTATTTAATAGTGTAACTCGCAATTATTTTGAAAACCTAATCTATGCATTGTAGTCTGGATTAAATGATGTCAGACCTCACAGTGGCCAAGCAGGGCCATAAATACTGCAAACTTACTTACGTGTACAAGGAAAAATGGTTCTAAAAATCGTAGATTTGAAGGATACATGATGATTCATGGTCTACTCTGGGCCTGTATGCCTTCAGTGTAGAGCTTTAGCCGTTAAAAGAAATTCTATTATGCACACGATGCTTTGAACATTCAGTTTTTTGCAGTGACACAATAAATTATTGTGCTCAGTTAACTAAACGTGTACTATTTTTTATTTAAGCAAATAGTTTTATCCCTTAGTTAGATATCAGAAAGGCTTATATTTGATTATCCATATGATATTTAAAGCTTACTCGATTACTCGATTTTGTTGCTTTCAATTTCTGAAAGAGCTCTTTTGGCTACATGCTAAACAATTTTGACATGTATATCTAACTATTATTAACATGAGTAATGCACTTCATATATTTGTGAGTTTTATGATAGCGATATTTTTTTCCAGGTGTTAAGCCGTACTTTTCAGATGTCGGCGAACTGCTGTTCTTGCCGTTTCTGGGTTCATACACACAGGTGCAGTGATGCTTATCGACGGTAAATCTTTCACTATTTGCAGCTTGTGTCCAATTATACACATCCTACTGTCTTCGCAAGAGCATGCAATGTATTCGGTCTGTCTCATGGGCAATACAGAGGACTGGATACCATGAGAAGAACGGTAAGCATTTTCAGCTCCAATGATGCTTACTGGATTGTCGATTTCAGCATGGCAGATTTCTTGATACCTGCTTCACCAAGAAACAACATTGCTTTGTTTTATGCTGATCCTTTTTTGACGCTTACCAAAAGAACAACTTTCGTACTAAATATTAGTTCCTTAGATTTATCTGTTACAATATGAGGATACAACAATTAGATAAAAGTATAGCATTTTAGTTTCTCCTTACATTTCTCTGTACCATGTTAGTTTATGCTGATCCTTTTGTCCCTCATACCAAAAAGACAACCTGGATGTCCGAATATATCGATGCAAAAAAATAGATAAAAGGATAGCATTTCTCCTTTTTGGTATGTACCTCAGTCTTATCATAATGCTAATCTGCTACATGATTTTGAGCATGACATGTTCCTTTGTCAACATTTTGGAGGCACAATATCTATAATATGGACGGTCGGGTATGATTTTTTTAGGGTATTTGGGGAGAAAGTATTGATGCATCTGTTTTTACTTCAGGTTAGATGTTTGGTTCTATTCTTCCTGCTTTTTTCATATCCATATTCAAACTTTAACTACAAAAGATATGACATTTTGTTTATAATTTCCAAGATGCAAGATACACGAAAGATATGAGATTTGCAGGAAAAATAAGTATACTACCTTAATTGATACCCTTGATAACCGCTAAATGGGAACAAATTGGTGGCTCCAAATTCATTCATACCTATGTTCCACCGGTCACACATCACACCATGATATACAAGCCTACATATAAGTAATGAACACTTGGCTATGTTATATCATTTATTTTTTTCATAATATAATTTTCCATGATTTATGCCTCGATGTTTCTTTTGCAGCTGGTCTTTTATGTAGCAAGCTTATCAATATACGTTTCAATTCAGCTTACTGGTTCTACATTATCTCGCAAAATGACGTTAGAAGATATAATTGCCAAGCTAAGTTTTGATGTTTATTCAGAAGTTATACACATAATGTCTATGTGATCACTTTAAATAGATTTGTCCTATGAAAATTTGTGTGACAATACATTGAATGTAGGTAATGGGGAAAAACACTGCATAAAGATCATGTCTTCCAATGGTCCAAAAGCTAACATTAAGTATTGTCTGTCAGTCTGCAATTATGCAGGACTAGAAGACTTTAACTACAGAAGGCACAACCAGCATCAGGAAAGAACATAAGAAAGACAAGGTTGTCCATTGGTCTTGATGAAGCGTGCAGACATATTTTTGTATGAATTGTGATCAAATTTCCCACGTTGTATCATAGCCTACTTCCGCCATTAGGATCTCTGAAGAAGTCAGCCTTATGTTTGAGCCACATCATTAGGTAATGGGATGCATTATGCATGTTGATGCTCTAGAAACTAGAATAGACGGTGTAGAGAGTAAAGTACCATGTAGGATCTCTGAAGAAGTCAGCCTTATGTTTTGTACTGTAAATGATGGACATAATTATCTCTACTATACGGGACTCCGGTCGTACGTCATTTTTTCTGACGATTTTGCCCTTCCACAAATCACATATCTACCCACCATGCCACCGGTAAGTGAAAGAAAACGTTTCGTTTTTGACGTTTTGCGTTTTAGTCCTTTAAAGTTTGGTAAATAAACCCGCAGTCCAACTCTTAAGTTATCACTTTTCATTTAAGTCCCGACCCCCTGTCTCCCCGGTGTGCGCTGCCGCCGCCGACCTGCTCCATTGTGCGCACCAGCGCGACACCGCCGTAGAACCGGCTGCCCCGCGACACCCCGCATCCCTTGCTCCCCAGGCGAGCCCCTCCCCTGCCGTTGTATCTCCTCCCCGCAGCCGCGCGGAGCAGAGCGGCCGTCTCGGGCACAGTGGCGCCGTCCTCGAAGACGAGTAGCAGAGCAACGAGGATGGCACGAGGCGGAGCGTGTGTGCGAGCCGGCGCAGGTAGTAGGCCTGGAGCGGGCGGGCGAGCGCGGGTGAGCGCACGACCATGAGCAGCTTCCGTTGTACCGGGGCAGCTCGCTGCGAAGCCAGCGTGATCTGTCTCTATGAAGTCCATCCGCTTAGGATAGGCATCTCTGTAGTCCAGGAACAAGATTGGACATGGTAGTTGCCAAGAACACGATGGGATCGAACATTGGTGTCGTCGAGCCTCCACCGAAAGCTTTCCTGGAAGTACGCGTTGTCTTTGTGATGCAAGGATTGCTCATGTGCGGATAGATTTTCATGGTGGCGCCCGCTGACCAAGCCGTCAGATTGCCCTTCCATATCTGGACAGCTCCGTCTTCAGGTTCTGCTATGGCGACAAACACATCGAGCTGCTGGAGTGCTTGGTAGAGCTGGGCATGGTGCTCGTCATTGACTTTCAGCTGAAGGCAGAGGCCGGATCACTCACTATGATTCCCTTCGCAATTGCATGTGAGCAATCTGCATATGTGAATTAAGGACAATGATTCGGCTGCAATTGTGGAGCTTTTCTTGGGTGGTCCATGGGAAGCAAAAAAATCCACCGAAAAAAGACGGTTGTGCTCTTCCTCAACAATTACCATTTGTGACAAAACAAAAATGACTCGGTTTTTAGACGAGATCAAGAATTCAAAAAAGAGAAAACGAGCGGAGTCCTTAGTAACAACCACAATGTAGAACAAATTACTTAGCATTTGAAATCGCCGAGAGAGATTACAACCGATTTCTGGATGATTATTATGTGTATTACAATGTAACATATGCAAACATATTAATATTGTATTATATGAATATTTATGTGTAATGTGTTTACATGTGAGATAATTTGTGATGAATTTTTTTAGAGGAAAGAGCATTTAGTTAAAATGTAATTTAGAACTAAAGGTATTAATATTACTGGAATAAGCCGTTATGAAAATAGGGCATATAAATTATTCCTATAACACGAGTTATATTGTGAAAAAATACGTAGCCCGTTGCAACGTACGGACATTTTACTAGTGCTATTTAATCGGAGATACTAGACTCAACCTCATATTTGAAATGTGGTCGGTATATAAGCTCCAAAAAAAAAAACAAGCCTGCTGCCTCACTGAAATAACATCACGCCAAACAGACTTTGTCAAGCCTAGGTGTTACCGACGTGACGAAGCGTGCAAATCGTCTAGTACAGAGTACTTGCTATGTTCCATAATATAAGGTGTCTAAGGTATTGGTAACGTCAGCATACAGTGAACTCATTTTATTTAGACAATAATCAAGAGATAGAAATTCCTAATACTCCCTCCGTCTCAAAATAAGTGTCTCAAGATACATCACCTTTTTGAGATACTTGAGACACTTATTTTAGGATGGATCGAGTAGTTATAAATAAAAAATAATAGGTCAAATCCCTCTGTTTCAGATTATGATTTGTTTTTTAGTGAGTAAAATTACCTATAAATTGTATTTTCAAAAAATTCTCAAAACTTAGGCAAATTATATCATGGATGTTAGGAAATATTAGCGTCAGTTTTAGGCTACTATAGCAGTTAGGATTTCCCTAGCATAACTACCTAGCAGTTAGAGTTTTGTCCAATCGCTATGCATTGCGAACCGTCGCGTCCTTTCCCAATAGACGCATGTAAAGCAACCGACATTGTATCACGCATGTTCGGCTACTATAAATAGCCAACAGTCCCAATCAATAAAGCATCCATTTCAATTCAATCCTCTCTGTTTCTTCTCAATGGACAAGGAAAAAATATACTATTTAAGAACGAAGGGAGCACCGCTCCGAAAAAAATACAACGGCCGAGGGGTCGTCCTTAGTTGGCAACTTGATCCGCCGACCTAAGAGCAAGTCTAGCAGTTCCCTCAAACTCTCCCCTATACGTTTTTTAGGGGGGAAAGCCAAAAAACAACCGCCCAGCAGTTCTCTCAACGCTCCCCCGATTTATAGGCGCCCCCGGTTCTACTCGCTTGTCTCCCCTACAACTAGGGGAGGTGGAAGACTCCCCTATCCCGATATTAGTGAGTTTTTTGACACTGCAATATGCCGATATTCGTGAGATTTTTGTTTATCTTTCAGATTTTGGTGATGGATAAGTTTTTGACACTACAAGTTACAGAGGTAGCCGTTGGATTTTACATGTTAGTTATATAATATTTTTAAAATATAAAAAAATAGATTAAAAATTTAAATAGGGGAGATGTTTTAAGATAACTGCTGGAGTTGAACATATATTAGGTGAGATTTTTTTAGGGGCAGTCCCCTACATACACATATAGGGAAGAAATTTTAAGGGAACTGCTGGACTTGCTCTAACAAACTTATCCCGTCCGACGTGTACCCCACATGGGCCGCCGTCATCATCATCCGTTTCCCGAATATAGCTGCTGACCAATAATATTGTACTCGCAGTAGACAATATACCTGTAGCTGTTAGCAACAAAATTGTTTTGAGTAACAATGGGAAGATTTGACCAAGCGACAAGTGGAAAGTAAAGAGTTGAGATGTACTCGGATTTAATTGACTTCATGGAAATTTTGCAAAAACCCCTTGTCTTTTTTGAGAAACAACCCGCATTCAAACATGTTCTTCTCGCTCGACCGATCCCCTCCAGCTCTATCGCTCATCTCGCTCTCGCTCCCCTCCACGGCTCCACCTCCATTCGCTCTTACGATTCGTTGCCACCACAGAGTTTCTCCCTCCTCTCCACCTCCGGTCGCCTAGCCTCCTACTCTCCTCACGCCTCGCCGCCACCGCCCTCGCAAATCTTGGCCTACTCGAGATCCCCTACGGGAGATGTAGCCTCGCCGGTGAGATCGGCAAGAAGGAGCACCGCGCGGCGTGGGAGTCCGTGAGGAAATCACTCTTCCTGCTCAAGAACGGCAAGGCCAGCGACAAGACGATGCTGCCCCTGCCCAGGAACGCCAAGCGAAGAAGCATCCTTTTTGCCTGAGGAGACACACATATCAAAACAAAGCTCTAGCTAGCTCGCGGGCTCAAGGGTAGAGGAGATCAAGAAGCGGAGAGGGGGTGTCGAGCAAGGAGGCCACGGGGCGGCGTGCAGAAGGGAAGGAGATGGACGTGAAGCGGGCGCAGAGCCCTCGGGCTCTGTCCGACGACGAAGACGACAAGCGGAGGACGCCCAGGTGGGGCGGCGCCGTCCGGCCGTCGATGGTGTTGCTCGGTGTGACGCCCGAAAATCGGTACTATGTAGATTTAAGCGCTCCCGCCGAAATCCGCATAATAACGATTTTAGGTCGCCCACCAGACATAATGTGCACGCCGAAACATGCGCATTATGTGGGTGGAATTGTGATAGCATTACAACAGTTCCGATACATCCACAAATACAACAGAAGATATAAATACAACAACGACTCGAACGAGTTAAGATACAAATGATACAATACAAAGATTCAAATGACAGCGGAAGCAAAAATAGTATCCGACTACGGATAAGATGCAAATTGGACTAAGAGTCCTGAAGATCAGCGATGGCGCCATATCCCTGCCCAGCCAAGCCGGAGGGATTCCCAAGCTAACGTCGTCTCACTTCAAACCTGTTGACTGCACATAAAGCATAACCCAAAAGAGGGTCAGGGCACTCACTGGCAAGCAAAACCGACTTGCCTACTTTCTACACCATCTCCCAAAATATAGAGGAGGTGGACTTAGCGGCAGTAGCACTAGCAAACTAGAGAGACACGCTATAACTTCCGTCTAATCAGACAGGGATAAGATAAGAGAGCGCATAAGATAACCAACTACTACTAACACCAAACATAACCCATTCTCGAATTAACCCCCTCAACCAAGTATGAGGAAGCAATTCGGGAAACTCACACGTTGAACAGTTTTAATTATCATTTATGGTGAAAGTAATTCTATATTACTAGTCAGGTTAATTAACAATGATTAGGTGTAAGTTGTCTAGATCTTGTTAGCCAGCATCATCACCAAAACGTCCATAACCGTGGACACGGCTCATCGATAAGATTATACCCTGCAGGGGTGCACTACTGGACCCATACTCGCATGATCAACCCAGTCAAAAACATTAGGGCCTTTCAACCCAACTATTTTCCTTCACCGCAACAAGTCCAGGAGCCACGGGATCTATGCTGGTCCCGGCCAAAAGGGCGCGGACTCCCGCAGGACACACCCCTCCGCACCAACAGGCCGCGCCCTATATGCATGTAACAAGGCACACCGCCAAAGTAAAATACTACACTAGTATCGATGCATATGAGACAAATGGAAAACCAGAACTAGGTGCAGCTCCCGGACAAGTTGAAGTTCCAGTCAAAGTCGAGGGGGGCTCCATTGGGCCTCCCACAAGTGGTTAGTGCGCTCAAAATTGGATCCGAGGACAAAATCTCAGTTCCTAGGTCGACACTTAGCAGAACAAAACACCTCGCAAGGCCTTCCGCCGGTGCCTTATCTTTTAATTATAATACCCCAATATAATACAACGTTTTATTAAGGTAGAATAATCTATCAAGCTAAGCATATGAAATAAAAGACCAACTGATGACTCGCACAACCAACTCTAAGCATGCACTACGACTCGCAAGGCTAACAAATAAACATACAACAGGTGATGGGATGTGGGGATAAAGCTGTATAGGCTGCAGGATAAACATGTGATGGGATCGCAATAAAGAATCGTAAATAGGGTTGCAGAGATCAATGGCAGGAATGAAAGACAATGTATAGGTAAACAAGCAAACTTTGCTTGCCTGGAAATCCCGCATGGAAGCAGATCTTGTCGTTGCTCACACATCTCAACGTCGTATCCGCGAACAAGCAACAAACACTGGAAAGCGTAAAAGATGCATTTTATAACTACGACAAAAGATTCAGCATGATCATACGAGAATGATGCATGACATGGTAAGATGCAATACAATGCAGGTAATTCAAATTAAGCGGGAAAATAACCCCGACAATTAATATTAGGTGCAAGTTATTTATTTACCAGCAATATTAAATATTGGTTAACATGGCAACACATGGCATGGGTGATGTAATTAAATTAAATGGAATAGGGCATTATATATTTATTACCCCTAACATTCCATATTTAATTATTTAGTTGCAATTAACAAATTATACTAAGCAATTAAAATAACAGATGCAAAATGGCAGACAAATGGCATATTAATATTTATTGCATTTTTCTGATCATAAAACATATAAAGATTATTTAATTTGGAGTCATAGAATTAAAGTTATTAACAAATTAAGATTAGGGGTGTTTCCGTAAATAGCAGGGACCTGTTCGTGATGGGAAAAACAACTGGGAGGGTTTCTGTGCAAAAGCCAGAAACACAGGGGGCTCTGAGGAAGATTCCAGCGCAGGGAATGTCTCCTGGACTTTTCTTACCGAAGGAAACGACACCCGAGAGGTCGACCAGTGGGTCCGAGCGCCATGGTGGCGTGGGTGCGCTGCGCTGGCCTCCGCAGTCACTGACCAACGGGGCCCGCATGTCAGTGGGCATCAAACAATAAAAAGGTGGGCTTTTTATTCAACTGCCCAGGGAGGGTTCGAACTCGCGCCCACGCGCGTGTGCGGGAGATCGACGCTGCTTGCCACGGGGTTCAGTATAGTAATGCTGTTAGATTAGGGGTTAGTGTAATTTTTAGGCAGAAAAAGGCCTCGGTTTTCCTGATGACGAAACTGACGAACTGACGAACGAGTTTGACTGCAACAGCGCGCGGCGGCAGAAGTTCTCGCGCCGGCGGCGACCAAGACCGGGCGGTGCTGCCCTGGCGTGCGCGTGCGCGTGCGGGGTGAGTGGTGATCTCGTTCCCACACTCAGATGCAAAAGAGGAGAACCGGAGGCTCGGGTTCGTGGTCGACACGCTCGTGTCCGCCTCGGCCGTGAGCGGCACCAACTCCGGCGACTCCCAAACGGCGGCGTGAGGCACGGATTCGAAGAGGAGGAGATGGGAGGAGGTGCGGCTCACCTAGTGGAGTGCGGTGGCGCGAGGAGGAGGCTCGGGGGCGAAGGAGACCACCGAACGGTGTTGGGGAGGAGATCCTTCGCGGCGGGCGGCGTCGAGGAAACAGGGGCTGTGGCGTGTCCCGGGTTCGGCTTCTCGGCGTCGTGGAAGGAGGACTCGAAGACGAAGCCGCTGGCGTGAGGAAGAGGTAGGAGGAGGCATGAGTTCCCCGGGGCCCGAGCTCGGGCTCCTCTTGGTCATGGCGTTGGCGGTGGCGTGTAGGGGCGAGCGGCGGCGGGGAGAGGGGAGAAACTTCTAGGGTTAGGGTTCTGGATGTGCGGCGCAACTTAAAGGAGAGGGGGAGGGAGCAGGTGGCGAGGTGGGGGCGCCATGGCGTCACTTTTCTTCTCTGCTTTTTCTCCTCTGACCGTACGGAGGTAGGAGACAACGGGGAGAGGAGATGGTGGGCTTGGGCCAGGAGGATTGGACCAAGGAAGAGGGGAGAGGGAGAGGGAAAACGGCCCAGGTTTCTTTTTCCTTCTCTGAAATTTGTTCCTTTTCTTTAATTCTTTTCTGTTATATGTTTTTTAAAAAAAATTGAAAAAGAAAAGATGTATAACTTTTGGCAAAACATTATTGTTTCAAAAAAAATACACAATTTTAATATATTAGTTTGAATATTGGAAAAGAATTTAAATATCATATTTAAATTAATTTGATTTGCAATTAGATTTAAAAGTGGAAAAGAATTTAAATGGAGTTTAAATTTAAATGTAATAATTTAAATTAAGATTGACAAATGCAAATGATGCATGATGGTGTCATGTTGATGCAAAAAGAAAAACAAACAATTTCTAATTGGGAAAAATCCCGGGGCGTTACACTCGGCTTCCTCATCACCCTGGGCTTCCTCGCGCTCATCTTCGCTCGTCTGTGGTGGCGCGAAGCTGCTGCCACTCGTAGCTTCCCCTTAGGTCTATCTTCTCCCCCTCCATGTCTTTCTGATAAAGATTGTTGCTTTTGTCATATTTTTTCCAGTGTGATGCTTGTGTTGATGGTTCCAGTATACTTAGTGTAAGATTGATTTGATATCACAACAGCAAGCGAATGCTCCAACAATACGACATGATCTGATAACACACATCGATCAAATATTGCTTTACACACATGATATACTGACACAATATTGCTTACACACATGATCTATTGTTGTATGCCTATCATCTTGTGGTTCTATTCCTGTGTTTCTATCATATTGCTTCTATCATGTTGCTGCTCTGCAATCAGTGTGGGACTGGACAGACCTAAATAGACAGAGATCAAGAATGTTCATGTCGGGGCTGTTTGGAGGCTGTTGAAGCAACTGAATATCCAAATCAGTCTGTTCTACAACTTGTCGGAAAACTGGGTCATTGGGAAGAATATGGGTTGTTGCATTATCTTGTTGGATATAAATTGTTCGTCCTTCATCTTCGTCCGGCCAGCGCTCTTGGATCGCAGGAATAAGTTTCTCACACATATAGTACCTCATTACGTCTCGTGTGACTTTGATTGATTTGAGCACGAGTGTCCCCTTATCTCTATATTCACTCGTTCTGTGAGCAGGAGACTCAGTAACAAAAGCCCAAATGCCGAGCTTTCCATCAAATGTGACCACACCACCTTCGCCGTATCTTGGTTTAGCCACGGCAGCGAGGAACATCACCTTAGCTATGCTATCCTTATGATGCAAGGTGCGCAAGGGGTCAGGTTCTTCCGGAAGTAAATAATAGTTGTTCACCTCCCCGGTCAGGTTGAACCACTTTCATCCATGTAGGCTATATTGTCTACTTCCTGTATGGAAGGCCAATCCTCTTCACACATAGATAAGCACCATTGACATCTCTTTACAAGGTTGGATAGCGCCAGGTGGGGTCTCAACTTGTTATTGTGACGCCTCAACTCACGCAACACAAACCTTGAGTGTAAGGTCGTGCAGCTTACACCCAATGCCATTGACAGACCTCGCATTGTCCTCCTTCTATTCAATGGTATTGTCGCCACCCTCGACATATCCAAATCTTTCCGCTTGCGGCCAACTCTACCTTTTTTTTTATTTGAGACATCCACCTCCTCCCCTTGTGCAATCTGCTGATTTGCTCTTCTCCATATCCTGTCAATGGTGCTTAGGCTTGTATTCATTATGCTAGCAACAAGCTCCTTGTCTTTTTTAAGAACTTCTCCATCTTTGTGCTTGATCACCGTGAGAGCAAAATAAACACCAAATCTCTCCTTATCGGTCAGATATCTGCCTTTTGCATGACTTCCTTGCTCTACACCACTTGCTTCATCATGAACTTGTTCCTCTACAACACTTGTTTCATCATGAACTTGTTCCTCTTCACCACTTGCTTCATCATGAACTTGTACCTCTACATTACTTGCTTCATCATGAACTTGTTCCTCTACACCACTTGCTTCATCATGAATTGGTTCCTCTTCTAGACTCAAGTTGAGATCGAGTAACATCTCTTGAGCATTATTGATTGGTTCTTCATTGTTGTGTTCTTCCTCTTAAGCATCTTGAAGAGTGTCATTTAAATCGAGGGCAGAAGCATCTTGAGGAGTGTCATTTAAATCAAGGGCAGGACATCTTGAGGAAACTTCGCTTTGTATGTGTTATGTAGGTCCGTACACATTCCTGTAAAATAGCAACATTAGAAACCAATTTACATAATTTTCACATAGGGTAAGAGAAAATATGTTATATAAGGGCAGGAGCTTACCGTGTACTAAAGGTTGAGAAAATATGTCTGTTCTGTGCATCATGTTATATTTCCACATATGTAGTGTTTTGCGGGGTACCATCTTCCTCTTGGAAACTAGCTTCCATATGTTCTCTCCATCAATTTTTTTTTCATATACACATTGGAGAGAAATATTTCGTTATCAATTTTCAGCATTGTATTTCTCATTTTCCTTCTTCAGAGAGGAACTTGAAGGCAGGGGAGAAGCAGCAGCTTAGGGAGTTGTTCTTCTCTTGACAAGGTATGATGTACTAATTGTTCCTGTGAATTCAGCAGAGTCAATGAAAATGCAAATGCAAATTATTGTTACTTTTTCTGCTAAAGCTAGCGACTGCCAAGACTAGGGTACTGTAATGCTAAGACTAGGGATCCGTTTGGGTGAATTTGATATATAAATAAGAACACATTGCCTCGTCTCAGTATCATGACAGGGATGATGGTTTTCTGCAGGAATTACCACTGGGACGCCAATTCATGTTTTTGTCCCAAACACAGATCAAAGAGCGGTTGTAAGTATTTGTAATAACTACTCATGGTAATTCTAATATATCTATTGTCATGCATATATAAGATGTATATATCAGTTATTCAAGCCCTAATTGTTACTCCTGCTACATCTTTTCTGCTACAACTTTGCAGGTGCAAGATTTTTTACTTACTTGATTAGTTTAAATGAACCTTTTCTTTGCCAACTGAATAATTCAGTGTCGTCAGCAACATTTCAGTAATTATGTGCAGCTCATTGTGTTCAGAAATGACATCAGTTGTTGTTGTCACTTGTTAGCATTGTTTAGATACATGTACTAGATGTCTGGGGAAGATACATGTACCCGATGTTTAGAAATGAAGCCGGAGTACTTACTATCAAGACTTTTACATGATTTTCGTTAAACTTATTGGCGCACGGCCTGGAGCGGGAACGGCGAAGATGGAGGCGCACGGTAGCCCCGCGGAGATGGAGGCGCACGGCAGTCGGCGGCTTGGTCGACGAGGAAGAGGTCGTGGAGCGAGCTCCACGTCGGGGACGATTGGGCAGGTCACGGAGGGCGAGCTCCGCCGCGCCTGGAGGAAGAGCGGCACCGAGCGACGGCGGTGATTGGGGCCTACCGAGGAAACCGAGCGGGCCCGCTGCTCCCCCTTGCCTGTACCAACCGGTTCCTTGCTCGAGGAAGAGCAGAGCGGAGCGACGGCGGACGGCGTACGCGGACACCCAGCTGGGATTTCTGTCTGTTTAAATTACAGGACGGATTTGTAACGGTTCTAATTTTTTAGAGGGTTTTCTGTAAAAAGTAAATTGTGCTATGGCTGAGTCAATGAGGAAGTACCAGTTTATGGCTTTGTGCATATTATCGCAAAATTTGTTTATTTTTAAAGATCTTGTGTAAGACGGGCTTTTGTGAAATCCAAAATCATGCAAAGAAGGGTGCGCAAATGTGTTGGAACACCAACAATACTCCAACCCCTTGTTTCTTCTCGAAAGAAAGAAAAGAAAAAAAGGAAACTCGTTCAGGTTCAGCCCCCCTCCCTCCCCTTATAAAAACCGGCCCTCCTCGAACGCTTCCGCACAGCAGCATCCCCGTTCTTATTGATTCCCGACTCCGATTCCTTCATTCCTTTCAATCGGAAGGAGCGAGAGACGGAGAGATGGATTTGGGGGCAGAGCAGCACCAGCACGGGTAAGCAAATCGACCACGACAAGGCGTCGCTCCTGATTCCAGTATCTTGGCCGGTCCTGTTTTCGGTATTATGTTGATTGGATGGTTTCTGGGTGAAGCTGCGAGCATTACACCAGGAGGTGCAGCATACGGGCGCCGTGCTGCGGCGAGGTATTCGGCTGCCGGCATTGCCACAACCAAGCCAAGGTCTGGATTGCCTCTTTTTTTTCTCTCCATGCCGTGCCGTGCCATTTTTTCGATCCAACTGTTCTTAGCTCTAACTGAAATCGTCTGTGCTCACTTATGTGATGCAGAATTCGCTCGAGGTCGACCTCCGCGATCGCCACGACATCCCTCGACACGAAATCAGCAAGGTGCGTGTGCTCCTTAGTCCTTAGCCCCTCTGTTTCATTCCTCTCTCAGCTGTTGAGTGTTTTGCTGCATGTCATCTTCTTCTGTATCGGAGGTAATATCAACCCTTAGCTAAGCAATCAACAATTTCTTCTCCATATTCGAAATCCAGTATTTCCCTTTCCCTTTCGACCCGATGGTCATGTACCCATGGAAGTAGAAACATGGGCTACCAACTGCCATGGAGTGGCCAAGATCTTTTTCGCCCATTTATTCAGATAAGGTTTTTTTAGATGAAAGGCATACGCCCCGTTCAATCGAAGTTTAGATAAGGCTATCCTGGTGCTCCGGGACACAACTTGCATGCTGATATTTTTTGTTTTATATTCTGCTTCTCGCTGTCAATCGGCGACATCCTTTGCAAGTGGCCTGCATCTGTGGTCATCTACTCCACATGATTATTAGGGCATCTCCAGTCGTTCGGCCCCCCGGGCCCAAAACGCCGACGATTTGCGCCCGCCGCGGCGTAAATGGCGCTATTCTGAAACTTGGGGGGCGTGGTTTCCAGTCGTTCTCCATATCAAGATTCGGCTCACGAAATTCAAAAACGGCGCAAACATAATATAGGCGCAAACATAGGCGATTTCATTCAAAATAGGCGCAAACAGAGACGATTTCATTGATTTTTAGGCGCACATAGGCGATTACAGAGATTTAAACTCGCCGATTATAGAAATTAAAACTAAACATAAAAAAGGACGCTCTAGTCGAGCATGTCGAGGCTGGCGGCGATCGCCTGGCTATAGTCCGGGTCGCCGCCGTCGTCGTCGGAGCTGTCGTCGTCCTTGCGCAAGCCGCTCGGGCATGCGCCGTCATCGTCGCGGAACCACCTGCTCTGCTGTAGGGTCCACGGTGTCTCCTCCTCCGGCGGCTCCTCCTCCCCCGGCTGTCGGCGTCGAGGATGACGTACGGGATCTCCACGGGTGGCGGGGGGGGATGCGGCGACGGGAGGCGGTGCGGGCGCGGTTCGCCTCCACCTCGGCGAGGAGCTGGCGCTCCAGCTCCTGCTCCGTGTACTCGCCGAGGCTCCACTCCTCGGCGAACGTCGGATCCGCCAGCTGCACCGTGTTGAAGGAGGCTTCTTGGGCCTCCTTCAGGCCAGACCACTCCTCCTGCTCCTCCTTCGGCGATGGCTCACGCTTGGGCCTGACGCGGCGCGGGGGAGTTGCTTCCCGGCGAGTCGCGGTGGCGCGGGGCTCGCCGATGCGCAGGGCGCCCGGAGTTGAGGGGAGGGGTGAGGGAGGCGTAGACCGCCCTTGCCAGCGAAGGGGGGAGATTGGCGTACCTGGTGCCGGCAAGCGACGGCCCGGAGGAGGAGGAGGAGCCGGAGCTGGAGGAGCCCGCGCCCATCCGGCGCGGCATCCACGAGCGCGGCGACATCGTCAGCCGCGGCTCGTTGCCGCGCTCGATGTAGTCCAGGACCCGGAAGGGTCCTGTTCTCGCCGCCCCACCACCGCTTGCGGCCGGTGGAGTTGCAGCGCCCCTCCACTGGGCCGTTCCTCCCGCAGTCGGCGACGTCCTCGTCGTGGCGACGCCGGAAGTACTCCGACCAGAAGCCGTCGTTGCCGACCGCTCTCTAGCGGCGTTCGGCGGCCTGGACGGGGTGAGGGAAGCGCGGACCTCCTCGATGGCACCCCAGTACTGCTCGCCGGCAAGGACTAGGGGCAAGGGGATCCTGCTGGCGCTGAGCTGCCACCCCGGCTGCCCGGAGGGGACGCGCATGTATGGCGGGCATGGGTAGCCCGCGCGGTACATCGCCCAGGCCTCATGCTTGTGGAGGTGGCGGCGGACCCAGCCGTTCGTGGCGGCGGCGTCGTCGTAGGCCATGCTGCTAGGTCGCGGTGGTGTGGAGGAGAGGGGAGAGAAGTGTGAGGCAGAGGCGGTGAGAGAGGAATGGCGATGGGCGGCGAGGCTCGGGGGGATTTTATAACGGCGCGGCTAGGCGAAGGGGCGGCGGTGGGTGGCCATAACTGTGCGCCGCGTGAACACGCCACGCCATTACTCCGACAGCCTTTGACTGAGGGAGCTCACTGGCCGGCCGCCACGCCATTACTCCGGTAGCCTTTGACCGACGCGGGAGCCGAGAAGACGAGCACAGGCGGTTTCGGTTGGCGCCATTTTCTCCCGCGTCGCTGACAGCGCTGGCCCGCGTCGCGTTTCGCGCCAATTCACCCCCAGGCCGAACCCGGTGGGCTGGGTTTCGCCTGGGAGCGCCGGCGCTATTTTCCACCGAAACGACGCTAACTGGGCTTCTTGGGGGCGGCTGGTGGAAAAACGGCGCTATTTGCCTACGCCGGCGCTAAAAAGGCCTCCTGGGGGGCGACTGGAGATGCCCTTAGGTCCATGTCACCAGTAGGAAGCGGAAGCGGGTTGGAGAAAGGGGAAAAGGCAGTGGAAGATAGGCAAATGACAAAGGATATTTCGCTGTCGATCCATATTTATTTTAATGTGACAGCGCTAGAATGATTGGGTGGTATATAATTGAAGGACATGATTGCATCTATTAACCATGTACGTAGTACCTCCATTTCTCTGCAGTGCTTATCCAGTCACATGGCCAATCAAGATTACTTTTAGTTTGGGTGTAGCTGCACCTGACTGATTGGGTGTCACATAATTGAGGGACATGATTGCATATGTTTTTCTTTTAACCGTGCAGTAGCTTCAATTGTGTGCCGTGTCTCTCTCTCTCTCTCTCTTGAAAGAGTGTGCCGTGTCTCTCTAGTCACATAGCTGTAGCAACTAGCAATTAGCATATGAACTCACCTATTGAAGATAGTGACTTACTGAAGCTATTCTACTTTGCGATGCATCACAGGTTATCTGCTCTCTCTGCAGCAAAGAACAGGAGGTACGTGTCTACCGAAGCATTCTCAAATATTTTCATCTTTGTCTGTACTAATCGTATGAAACTACTTGTTGGGATCAATAGGTGCAACAGAACTGCTCTAATTGTGGGGCGTGTATGGGAAAATACTTCTGCGAAAAATGCAATTTCTTTGATGATGATGTAAGGGTCTTCAGATTTATGAGGAAAAGAATAATTTCTTGATGCTATTTTCTTCTCCTCTGTCTGACAGCCATAAAATTCTGTTGTAGATCTCCAAGAACCAGTATCACTGCGATGGATGCGGCATCTGCAGGCAAGTGCCTAATTCACAGTTCTCCTTCTTCTTTTTTGACACATTTAATGTTTTTTCTCAGAATGATCAAATTAATTTTCTGGATATTGTGTTCTCTGTGTTTCAGAACTGGCGGCATGGAGAACTTCTTTCACTGCGAAAAATGTGGTATGCTTATGAAAGAAACTTACTGTCTTGACTCTTGACATGCTTTCATAAAGATTGCTCTAACACTAATAATGACATTACCCACTGACAGGGTGTTGCTACAGCAATGTCTTGAAGGACTCTCATCACTGTGTAGAAAGAGCAATGCATCACAACTGCCCTGTCTGCTTCGAGGTGAAGCTCTTCTTTAATTAATATTTAAACATCTTTACTATAGTAAGAAAAGACAACACATAATATTTGGAATTATTGATCTTTAAGACAATCTACCTATGTTATTTCGGTCACAGTATCTATTTGACTCGACAATGGAGATCAGTGTACTGCACTGCGGGCACACGATCCATCTGGAATGCCTCAACGAGATGAGGCTTCATCACCAGTAAGCATTTCCTCACACAACTTACCCGAGGCATCCTGCTATATGAAATGGACGAGATGATCTGATCAAGCTGTTTGGTTTGGTTTTCCCCAGCTTCTCGTGCCCGGTCTGCTCGCGGTCTGCGTGTGACATGTCCGACGCGTGGCAGAAACTTGATCAGGCGGTCGCCGCCACCCCGATGCCAGAATTCTACCAGAAGAAGATGGTAATTAAGCAACAAACTGAGAACAGATACATTGAACCTGGCTGGAAACTGAACAGACAATCAATGGTGTGCTTCATCTGTTTTTTCCAGGTATGGATCCTGTGCAACGACTGTGGGGCGACGTCAAGCGTGCGCTTCCACGTCCTGGCGCAGAAGTGCCCGGGTTGCAGCTCGTACAACACCAGGGAGACGAGGGGTGGCATGGCTGCGGCGGCGGCGTGCTCCAGAGACTGAGCACTGCAAGGAGACGACATACACTACTTTTACAGGTGGGATACTATCCAGGAGCTGAACAAGATGATGGAGCATTCGATTCAAAGTTGTTGGTTGAAGCTGCCAGTGCTTGCTACAGTAGAAAAGCAATAGAGGAGATGTCTCTCCTCTCTGAAACAGACCAGAAATGGCTGCACCGTCGCGGTTGCCCTTTGCAATTCAGAAACAACAAACTCGCTACGCTTGCATCGATATGATTTGATCAGTGTGAGTTGTCGTGTGATACATGAGGCTATCTGGAGAGCTCCTATGTAGGCTATCAGAAATTACAAATCAATTGTAAAGTAATGATGATCTATCTCTATGTGAGATTGAACGGAGTAGGATGATCCAGATGTTTGTGTGGGGCTACTTTTCTTTCGTTTAGTAGGTCTTGACTTGTATTGGTTTTTTCTTTTGACCTGAGCGTATCATATTTGCTTCTATTATATCAATATAAAGGCAATGCTTTTGCCTCGTTTCATAAAAAAGAAATTGCACAGCAAAAGCATAGAAAGTAAGTAATACTTATGGCGTTGTTGCAGCTGGAAACTTGTTGCTCATTCTGTTGGTAACCCATTGTTGCTTCGATAGTTTGAATTGATTCATTCTACAACTGTGTCAAAAAATAACAGATTGCAGCATTCAGGTGTACCATCTTTTCTTGGGGCAACAAACCTATATTTTACATTAGGAAGTGGCGCTGGATATAACGGGATGCAAAGAAAAAGAAATCACCTCTAAGGCCTCCTTTGATTTACAGGGTAGAATCAAAGGAATAGTAAGTATGAAGGAATAGAATGTCCTGACCAACCTAATCCTACGGACACACAGGAATTCTCACATGAGGTCGGTGCTCATTCTTCATTTCCCATGGTGAAGTACATAGAGCTCATGGTTGATGCGGATGAAGGCGGTGAAGATGACGGTGAAGGCGGCCTCCAAATCCCTCCCTCGGGGGAGAAATTTTGGATCAATTTGACCTGAAATCAAAGATCGTGGCTCTGGCGGCGCTCCGTTTCATGAAAAACTTCGTCCTCCTAGTTCAGCCAGTTTTTGGGTATATAAGGGGTACGCCAAAGCCGAAGGCGATATAGAAATAAAATCGGCAAGAGTCTTGATCGTTCAGAATTGCATAAAAGAACCATTCTTTTTATGAAAACTCTTGTTTCAACCTCACCTCAGGTCGAATAAATACGAAAGAGGGATCAATCAAATCAATAAGCCATGAATGAAGAAGTGGTGGGCCTTTCGCCTTGTTTCATTTGACTCGTGCAGCTGAGAAATCTACTTCAAAGAGAGGGAAAGAGTGGTAGTCCGAGACAACGTCTGAGGGCTTAACGTGCATGGCTCACGTGGCCACCCTTCCTGGCCGTGTGAGCTGTGATCATTTGGGCCCCGGACACCCACTCGTGTCCGTCCAATGCTCGAACTTCTTCTTTTGATAAAAAAAAATTGACGTGATATTTTTCTCCGATTTTATTTCTTGTAAAAACGACCAAAAAACGAGACTTCGCTAAAAATAACATTTGATTCTGCGGTTTTAATCAAATATAGGAAGATTCCGGAGCAAATTATGAATCAAAATACTTGTCGGATGGCTTCTCGGAGAAGCCTTATCCTTACTGAAAAATCATATTAATGTCTGATAGATGACGTCATGTGGTCCACCACAGTTTGAACTCAAATGTAACGAAATTGTGCATTGTCGGCCATACCACGGAGGCGGCCTTTGCCACGGAGGCGACGATGTCGCTGACGACAAGGTGGTTGTGCCATGATGGCGGTCAAATCGTTGACGGTTCCGACAAGATGCAGGCGAAAAAGAAGACTGGTCTCGAAAAAGGCGGCAACAGCAAGCCTATGAACTTGCTCTCCGTCATCAAGGAAGTTGACGAAATCATGAACACTCCGGTGACCAAAGATACCCCATGGTGGGCGCCAACTGTCGGAGTATCGGCATAGTTGATAGGAGAAGGGGTTCCTCTATGAAAGGGCATGTGCCATAATATATGGTTTTGGTAATTAATGACAATCACAATGGACTAATGTTTCTATAGAGCATATTGCAAGTATGTCTGGAAGTTGTCAAGACATCACCTATATGAAGAAAGATGAGATGATACGAGATCGATCAACACACAAAGCTACAAATGTACCAAGTAGATCATGTATCTCTTGGGATGGTAAGCTCGTGTCCATATAGCTTTGTGAACTAACCCAAGTGGGTGTGTGGTATCTATATGTGGGGTTAGGTATCTTCCCATGGGCTTGCAACAAGAAAATCAATTCATATAGCTCATGGAGGATGACGTTATGTCATGATCGTCGTCAAGGTTGAGAAGTGCAAGACCAAGAGAAGCATGTCGGAGATATCCTATGCATGGAGGAAGAAATAGAGACATGAAGACGAAGCTAAGCGAGGCTCTCCCATAATGGAGTATGGGGAGAATTTGGAGAAGTCTTCATCAAGCATGTGCTAGCAAGCGCAATCAAGAAAGATAGTCCACTTGAAGATATCAAGATCGTCATCATCTAGCTCAAGTGAAATGCTCAAGGCAAAGGTACGATTTTGATAGGGCTATAGCATAGATAGGCGTACTATCAAGAGGGGCTCTCGAGTGAATAACTTGATCGCATCTTTATGAAAAGCTCAAACCTTTGCATACTTGACATATGATCTTTCTTGTTTATTATTTGGCTTTTCTCCTTGTGAGGTTTTGGAGCTTGTTGTGATCTTCATAACAAGATCAAGTTCATCAAAAACAAAGTTCGTTTGAAAAGTTTCTTGGTTTTTGCTGTTGGGGGTTTTACCGGTTGTTCCTTTTTCGAGAGGTTTTATGTTTCTCCATTTAGTTTTAACCTCCCATCTTGGACTATGATGTTTCTCTGAATTATCTTGTAGAGTTCTTCGTTGTGATTCCAACGAGCCAAAAATCATCGAAAACGGAATTTGGATGGTTAAGATATTGTCGTTTTCGTGTTGCTATTTCTGCAGTTTTCGGGTGCTCGAAAATCTCCGAAATGGGTTCAGAAATTTCCGAATCGGGCGGATTTTAGTACTGATTTCAAATAGAAAACTTCGGAGATCTTTTCGGAAATCTCTGGGGGGTCGGAAATTTCCGGCCATAGGATGGAAATCTCCGGTCTAAGCTGCTGTTACGGCTAGCTACAATTGTGGGAGGGGTATAAATACCCCTCCCCTTCTTCTTCCTTGGGTAAGCATGACTTTCCCCTCTCTCTCTTGCCGTTGTTGACCTTGAGAAAACTGCCCCCTCTTAAATCCTCCCATGATTCTTACATATCTTTGAGGGAAAAGTGAGAGAAGATCTAGATTTACAATTCTACCAATACATCTCTCCTCTAAGTGAGGAGAACATAGTGGATCTAGATCTTGGAGTTCCTTTGTGGTTCTCCCCATTTGTGCTTGCTCTCTCTTAGCCCCCCATAAGCATTAGTTGCTTGTGGTGGGATTTGGGAGTGTAGGATTTGTCTCCTTTATGGTTTCTTGGTTCTTTCTCTCTTATTCCCCCATAAGCATTTGTTGCTTTGTTCGAATTTGAGATTGAAAGACTTGAGCACTTTGTGTGTTCTTGCCATTGCATCTTGCATCGGTTTGAGCCCTCCACGAGGATTCGTGGCGGTGAAATTTGTGAGCTTGTTACTCTTGGGTCTTGGACCCTAGACGCCTTAGTGACCGTCTTTGTGGCGTAGACCTTTTGTGGTCAACACCTTTGTGGCTAGTTAGGACCTTTGTGGTCAAGACCTTTTGTGGTCATTTGGGAGCCCCCAATTCGTTTGTGGTTGTGTGCCCCAAGATACGTTGTACGGGATTGTTCTCCGCCCCAAAGGAGGTCATAGTGAAAGGTGAACCCGGACCTTTGTAGTCGAGTTCATCGGAGAATAAGGTGAGGCCTTTGTGGCGTTGAGCAAACCTGTGGTGGTTGCTCACACCTCTCCAACGAGACGTGCATATTTGTGGTGTAACTCGGGAATACATCCTCGTCTCTGCGTGTCTCGGTTATTCCTATAACCGAGCTCTTTACTTATGCACTTTACATTGTGATAGCCATCGTGCTTGAAGTCCTTTAGCTTACTATATCTTTGTTGTTTGTCTTGCGTAGCATAAGTTGTTGGTGCACATAGGTGTAGTATATTTAGATTGTGTCATTGATAAGTTAAGCACTAAGTTTTATTCCGCATTTATCAAGCCTAAATTGCAAAAAATGTACCTTGCCTATTCACTCCCCCCCTCTAGGCGACGTCTTCCTTTCACTAGCCTATGGATGTATGTGGGGAAGAATGCTGGAGTCGTCGAGGTCGGGATTGAACACGGCGAGGTTACCCAGATTCAGATCTCGCAGCGGACGTGTTGCTATAATTCACTATAAGGCAATAGCCGTGAACAGGTTACAATGTGTATGTTACGTATTGGAGCGTAGCTCAACTTGGATGAGCTTGGCCCTAATAGCCTACAGTGGCCGGCTTATATAGGCGGCCAGACCCCGGGTTACAAGGTTAGTCGTTGGCCGGCAAGTAAACAAAGTCTTAGTTGTAGTCGGCTTGGTTGCCGCCTTTCATATTGGGCTTGATGACTTGATGGGATTCAGTCTGCTGCCTTACTTGGACCGTACATCTACTTCCTTATACGTCAGCTATCTAAGTTGCCCGGCAGGCATCGGGCTTAACCACCCTTGGTTCACACTGGACTAGCCGGATTGATCCATGTTAGAGATACCCCTGGTCGGTATAACCCAACAATATGCACCTGATAAGAATAGATGGATTTTGGGTGTACGGATATAGAGACTATGAATGGGGCTTCAACTTATGCTTGAATGCATCTTCCTCTTGGTAGAATGATCTTCAGAGAGATATATATATGTATATACTATCATACCGGGAGGTATGTAACATGTAGTATGGAGTATATAATGTTATTTTAGTACTATAGATACTTCTTTTTAGGCAGTATGTAAAAAAATTCTACATAGTTCTCTTTTATATGTATATATGATGGTATTTTGAGTATATAGTGTAAAATATTAGGACAACTGCAATTTTTTCATGAAACTTATTTTAGGATATCTTAGATATAGTATATGAACATACTCAAACCGATAAAGTATCACAAATACTTCCGTAAGGTGGTATATGAGACGTGGGTGTAGTTACACCCGGGAGTAGAAAGCATTTAACTTATATATATATAGAAACCCTATTCTGCACCCAGGTGCATAATAAATTATTTTGCACCCGAGAGTTTTTGCATTATTTTTATTAAAAAAAATATGTTTATGATCCAAATAATTACATTTATTTTGCCCTATAACTATAAAATCTAAATAAGAAATGCAATATAATAGTCATAACAGTGTAAAAATAGGCAAAAATTCTTATTTTACATAATATATTTTTATATGCCACATAAATAAAGTTTTACGTCATGTTAATATTTTCTTACGTTACTATGAATTTTTGAAGTACGGCAAAATTTACGTAACGTAAAAATTCTTTACGGTTCAAAAGATACGGGATGAGGTGTAGAATAACTATTCTACTCCTAGGGAGTCAAATAGCGCTACCTATTTTTACACCGTTATGAGTTATATATATCATTTCTTATGTAGATTGTTTAGTTATGGGACAAAATAAATGTAATTATTTAGATCATAAACATATTTATTTTATAAAAAACAATTTAAAAACTCTTGGGTGCAAAATAATTTATCCTACACCTAGGTGTAGAATAGGGTTTATATGTGACACGCAAGGTTGTCATGTCTTGTTGATCTTATTACTCTTCTTCAATATCTCTGTTTAGGGTCTTCACAATAATCTTCAGGTAGCACAGCATATTAGGTCAGTGTGAGTTTCTAGATGTAGACCTTCTAAACGTGGATGCAAGGGCTGAGAGTGGTACATGCCCTTATTTTCAGCCATCATGCCACGGCCTCGCGGATGTCACTAAGTAGACCAAAACAAAAATCAAAAATCAAACTCTAAATCTGAAGATCTTAAAATAACGCCGAGCGCAAGTTGCAGTACCCACCCTTCTCCTGGACTGACATCCAGTGCCTTGCTTAAGCCGAGGCACGCCTTGCCTTGAGGCATCAAATCCACCATCCATCAACATCTAACGGTCCAAAAGAGTCAACTCAAAATAGACCAGCTTCTTCCTCTGCTTCTCACGCTCGCAAGGCAAAGGAATGACGCCGTGCTACTGCTGTACCAGTTGCCGCGCAGCTGGAAACAGAGCGAGCTCCAGCAATGGCGCCGTGGAAAATGGAGAGGATCCGCTCCGGCTGCTCCTCCAAGGTGAACTCCGGCGCCTTCCATAGGAGGAGTCGGCTGCTCTGCCCGCCTCCCGTCCGCCCATCTCCGCCTGCTCCGTGCGTCTCTCATCTGCCGGCTGTGCGCCCCGTTCCGACGACCTCACAGGTGTCCCAGGAGAGAAGCTTGCTTCAGGCCGCAGGTCACAGCGGGGACGTGGTCGTCGGAGCTAAAGTAGGAGACCGTCCAAAATCAATCCAACGGCCAGCATCGTTTATAACAGCCAAACGACTCAACCTGCAGACATAGTAGGAGAGAACAGCAGGATGTGCTTCGCTGGCGTCGGGCGGAGCGCTGCTGCTGCTGCCGGCACCGCCCAATCCATTAACGGATCGTGCTCCTCTTTCTTTTTCCGCCGCCATGAGTTGGCCGACGCAGCGCCGCCACTCCATTTTACCGGATGCCGCTCGAGTCTACGTCCATGGGCCACTGCCGCCGGTCGATTCTGTCGGTCGCGCTAGTCTAGCCGGCCGTCGCCGCTCCAATCCTCCGTGGGAGCTGTGGGCCGTCGAAAAAGGGCGGAGAGGTTCGCTAGAGGTGGGCGTTGTCACTGTCGTTTTCTCCAGGGTTCCATTGCGTCCGAGGTAGGCGCAACGACGGGGCCGTACCGGCAAAGCTCCGCCTGAGAACTGCCGGTGCTCCTTCTCTGACTGTCTTTTTCTTGAAACGTGAAAGTTGGACTGCTCCGAAGCGCTGCTGGCCGTGCGATGTGTTTGGACGGTAGATTCTTAGGGGCAAGGCACGGCGTGACTGGCACTGGAGCTCAGTCCCCTTCTCCTTGCCGGAGCGCCGAACACAGGTGGGTTGATGTGCAATGCTCTCGGATTCAACCAGTACGAGCATACAGATTCCACGGCCCGCGAGACAAAAAAGAATTCGGAAAATCTATTCGGTGCCTGCGCACTATCGTGCCTCTATTCCGTGCCCACCCGCGCGCGCCGTCGGATCGTCATCGTGCGGCTCGAAGTGAGAGCTCGCGTGTCTCGCGTCTTGACAAACCATACAACCACGACCTATCCCTAACCTTATCCTCTACTCATTTCTCACTCCCGTTCCATCCAGTGTCCGGCCGCGCGTCGCCTGCGCGCTGCTCTGCTGCGCCCATGGCCGGACCTCCAGCCACCATCCTCTCGCCCATGGCCTGGCCTCCAGTCACCATCATCTTTCCTTGATTCACCGCGTTATGGCCGCCTCTCACCATCCTCTCGCGCCGCCGCCGCAGCTGCCCATCTTCTCTCCCTCCGGCGCCGCCGCAGCCCTGCCCCAGGACCCCAAGCTCCTCTCCATGACTCCATGTCGTCGTGCCCCCGCTGCTGGCAACGCCTCCATTCAGATCCCTTCGCGCTGAGTACCGCGGGTTGTGCGGCTCGCGGCGCCGTGCAGATCCCGCCGTCCTCGTCGTGCCACACGGACTAGAAAAGTTTTGTTGGGATTTCGAACAGGTGAGCCCTAATCTCCATGAGGACTCTGTAATTGTTAGTCTCCTTATAGATGTAGTTCTGCCCTGCAAAATGGATGAATATGATTTTTTATACTAGTTATGTAATTTAGGTAGATGTATCTTTACGTGCTGTATATATTCAACACCAGTTGACGTGTGCTTTATAGTGGTGTAGTTACCTGCTCTTAAATTTGTTAGTAGACTGGTATTTACATCCATGATATTTTGTTTTGAATCCACCTTGCCCGGACTGTTGTACTTTTGCGATCTCGTATATATGGGACTGTTGTACACTGTCAAATTACATGTAGAGTTAGTCAAGGCATGTAGATAAGTGGATGGAAAATTTTCACGTTAGAAGTAGTTTTTGGTACGAACTGAAGTGTAGGGGATAAGCAGTAAGCATGCAGTGATGTAATTTGACAGTGTTATTAACATTTCAGTAGTACTTATAGGGATGTACGGACGATGATAACCTTCATGGAATGTAGTTTATATGTGCAGTTCGTGCAGTAATTACATTGCTGGTCGTTGGAGGATCAAGGGTGTATATTATTTACCCTGAAAGTGCAGCATTCCTTATAATTTATCTGCACATTAGTATGTACATTTTAATGGATTGGATGTAAATTTTATGTGCATATTTGACATAATGGATCTAGGGTTAATCCAATAGGGGCTGCATGGTCAACATCATGGTGTAATTTTAATAGGTTAATCCAATACTGAATGTATTTTAGAGTCATTTTCTATCATCATAAATGTTTTTTGGTTGTCAAATATATGTAGTTTCTTTCTCATAATCAGGATGCTTTTTATGTTTGTTGCAACTTTTTTTATTACACAATATGAAAATGGTGGAATGTAGTTTCCATTGTAATTACAAAGTAATTTCAGATGCGTTGTACATCCGGTATTTAGTCATAGATAATGTAGTTTCACATTAATTTATTCTTATGTCACGTCGATGTAGTTTTTACTAGGTAAATCTGATGCATAGTTTAGCCTTATGTATTTTGATGTACAAATTATGTATGTCCTTTGTATCATAGATACACCTTTTTTAATTTTAAATGTATTTTACTTGTATTTATGTATAGACCATGGTTTTTGAGTTGTGAGTCGCAACTGAGTCGCCAGCTCTCCGACTCAGTGTATAGTCGACAAAAATCGCTGATTAGTCGTGAGTCGCCGCCGTTTTTGAAAACCGACTAGGCGATTAGTCGGCGACTAATAAGCGACTCAAACCCATGGTATAAACGACAAGTACTTTGCTAGTTTTCTTTACATGTACTTCCCTGCTATTTACTTTCATGCTTCCTTCATCTTTTCTATGCAACTGAGTTGATCCTTTACCATTTTTTACAGCCAATGGTACATGGAGAATTTAGTCACTTCAATTCACCAGAAAAGTTATTGGGCAGCAAGAGAAGAATTCTGGCATGAAGTTCTATGAAAACCAGCTACAATTTCTATGAAAACTGCAGTTTGTGTACTTGGAAATAAGATTTTGGGAGAAATCTACATGTCTTTGGGCATGAAGTCCCTGCTTTTGATCACCCTTGGTACTTAAATACAATGGCATCAGGTTATTGCTTCTTAAACCTAATTAATGGTTTTAGACGATAGTTTTGCATCAAGTTGCAGTACTTGCGGCTTTCTGAACTAAACTGGTTTGCTGAATTATCTGTTGTCGTCAAATGTTTCATTGATTTTTTGAAATAGTTCCTGCTAGTTTTTACATCTCGAGTCTTTGCGAGCCGTCCAGCGCGTAGCAAAAATCAGATCGGGTCCAGCGCGAAGGGAAAACTTTCCATTTATGGCATGGGCGGGTCCAGCACATGCGCTTTTTGGCAGATCGGGATGGTGTCCGATTCAGACAGGGGGGCGGCACTGCGGAATGCAAAAGCAGTGCCCGGGCACTGTGTAGACGCGTCCAAAAGAATTAAGTGCGGCAAGTCAGTGCCGTTGCGTGCACAGAGTCATGAAAGCTACACCTCCAACCACCGTTTATATACCCTGAGTTTATTGGGTGTGTTTGGGACAGCTCAACTCCGGTCCACTCCACTCTACCCCTAAACTCCACTCCACCTACAAGCTCTGGATCAGTCAAAATGGCGTTTGGCATAGATGGTGGCTCCAGATTCAAATTAAAGCGAGGTTTAAACAATAGCGACAGGTTTTCACCATTTACGAGTCAAACGCATCAACCAGTGGCCGGCATCTACATGAATCATATCAGGCTACCTTGGGTCTGCGCCGGCCGTCCTTGGTGCAGGCGGACGTAAACGTGGGTGTGTCCGTGCTGCAGACAATAGAGTGGACGTCTAGTCGCTTGCATCGGGGGATGGCTTTTTCCTGCTAAAGGCGGGCCAGATAGGACGACGAGACCCTGCAGCTGTACTCCAGGATTGGAACGACGACGGCAGAGGTTTTCCGGCGGCGATTTGAACTTAAGATGTGAAGTTAGGCGGAGGGTACAAGGAACGGATGGGGGAGGGAATTGCAAACCGAAAGGAAGCGTTGGTGGTCTCGGGTCGCCGGAGTGTTTCTTGAGGGGAGGGAATACGCCGGAGATGATGGCGGCGACATGTCGTACTTGCCTGTTCATGGAGAGGAGAACGAATCGAGGCTCGAGGGGTTTGTAGACAGATTAGAAAATAACGATTTGGCTGGAATGACTAATGAGTGGCATTGGTGGGTAAATATCACCCCAAAAAGATGAAGTGGAGCAGGTGAAGCACCTGTTTGCTGGCTCCGGCAAAACGAACCAAAATGAACTAGCGCGCATGGCTGCTCCACTCCGGCTGTTATGTGAAGCCAACCCGTTTGGCGCAGCTTCACCTGCTCCGGCCATCGATCGGTGAAGTGGAGCTGTCCCAAACACAGTTATTAAAAGCTCCGGATACGAACTGACACACAATACAACAAGCGCTGCATAGAAGTGCGTATGCATGGTGAATCACATCACCTGGAGAGACCGGCCGGACACGTCCATAATTCCGTACTCACAGAGACAAGTACGTGCCGGACGAAGTGCCGGATGCGTCGCCAGGTGTCCCAGCATGATTCTGAATTTGTGGCGTGTACGTACGTATCCGGCATCCCCGTCAACATCCACATGTTCCCGCACATGCCACATCGACATCGTACAGTCCTATCCATCTCTGCCACAGAAGGAACAAGCCAAGAAACCGCACCCAGGCGAGCCCGAGATCCCGTCGTCGTGTTCACCGCGACGCACCTGAGACGCCGGAAACGGCTGTCAGATCGCAGGTGTTAGGATTTAATTAATCTATAATTAGAGATAATCCTTGTTGTATATAACCGCACGTCCGGATGCCTCTCCAAGCAACCGTCTCGACGGTTCCCTCGCTCCCGATCGGACGCATCCCTCTCTCGCGTCCATTCCCCTTGTATAAATACTGTGAATCATCAATGGAATAGCAGAGTTGGATTTATTCTCAATTTGACTCGCAACACGTTATCAGCACTCTGCCAAGAGAGCGAATTGAAGTCGCCGGCGAAATCGCCGGAAAGAGAAGACAGAAAAGAAAGAAGAATAAAGGGGGAAAACAACAATTGGTAAGATGCCTAAAGGCTTCCTAGAATTCTTCTTCAGATGCTTCACGGACAGGTTCGCCGCCTGTACCTGAGCCGATCGTCCTGTCGCGCCTGTGGCGCACGAACCGTAGACCCCGAGGCTACTTCGCCGAGCGACGGCCTTGGGGCTCGGGCTGCGCCTCACCGCACCGCCCGCCGCACATGGGAACGTCCTCGACAACGGGGTGAGCATCCCCGCCTCGCGGCGTACTGGCACGGGCCAGCGCCGGTCGTCGACCGGGGGAGTGGAGGCCGGCGAGTCTTGGACTCGCGGACGGCCGCTCCGATGGGCGTCGCGCCTGGGACGCGCCTCTCCGGTCGATCCTCTAAGGAAGAGGAAACGCGGTTGGATCTCTCACCCGTCGCCGTTGACGCTGCCGGCGGCGGAAAGTGGTGGCGGTACTGATTTTGGCCACTACTGTAGAAAGGGGATCGGAGGGAGTGGTTTCTCTGGATAACGGAGACGACCGTCCACTCCCCTTATCCAATCGTGAGAGTGGCGCTGGACTGGGCCTAGTTCTACCGGAAGGCCGAACAGGCTGCAGCCAATGCTCCGTACGAAAAAAAAGTTAAAACGAAAAAAAATGGGTCGCATGAGCCATGGTACTGGGATGCCCAGTTCGGAAGTTCGGCCTAATGCCATTTTTTATTTCGTATTTCTTTTCTGATTAGCTTCAAGCTCTTTCAGTTTTTGTATACAGATGTTTTGTTAGTAGTTTCTAACATGTGATTAAGTAATGTCTGAAAAATTGTCAACATTTGTACGAATGCAATGTTAATTGTTGTATGTTGACAATGCTTGAAAATAATATGATTTCTTTCAATTTTTGCATAACTTTGTACACAACTAAAGGTCTACACCATATTGTGGTGATTACCTAGAATGTGTTTTAATCAACACAAGGTTGTATAAAGTAACATGAGGAAAGGTCTACACTACCTAGTAGTGATTACCTCCATGTGTTCACAGAAAAACTGAAAGAACACGGATTATGGCATGAAAATAGTCATAGGAGTGAAGTTTATGTCACTTGTTGGTAATCACCTCGATGCGTTCTACAAAACGAAGATCTACGCCATGTTATGGTGATTATCTTTTGTGGAAAGTCATATTTAGGGTCGTTTAGGTTTATCCTAGACCTTTGTATTTGAATCAAGCATGTTATTACACACATAATTAATTTACTATCAAGGTAACCATGCAGGATATGAGCGACATATCAAAGAAATATACATTGTGTGTTGTAATATTATAATATCATGATACATATGATATTGTAATAATTATGTGAAAAATGAAGACACGTTTTTCATGACATAGTGTCATAGGAACAGAATAATTCTCAAACTATGATGCCTACACCATTTGAGTGGAATCCAAGACATTGGTGGTAAATGAATGTATGAATATTTCATGCAAAATTTGGCTATCCTTTTTCGAAAGGAAATGCGATGTAATGACAAAAGGTGGGAGTAAATTTTGAACATAGGTCATGGACATTACTAATTTTGTTTACCAGTGTCATTGTTTCTACATTAACTCCACCTTCATAGATGTCATGGATATTTATGCAGATTTGCATTTATATGTGTCATCGCAATGACTCGGTTCTGAAACTGAGTATTTAACGGATTATGAAAAATCGTTTTCCTTTTGAGACTCCATTCAGGATAGATATGTTGTCATAAGCATCATACGAATCGTTATTCATTCATATTCAGAATTTTAAGTCAGTTGAGGATTATAATTATGGTGTCCACAAACCAACACCTAGTTAATGATGTGTGATAAGGCAGTCTCAGATCTTTATTTGATTGTAGGACCTTACTGCACTTTATGTTCTCCTATGATGGTAAAACAAATATCATCTTCCTGTCAACATGAAAATATGATGAACTTCTTATGCAGAATCATCGGGTAAGCCAACGGGTGCTATACCATTATCTGAAATTCATGTTGGTGCTTATAGGTGTAAGCAAGTTAGTGGTTAAAGAACCTTGAGGATTTGAACATAAAGTGAATGGGATATGACATACATAAATGGAGTGTACATCTCAACAGAGAATGGATCATTTAAGATCGTTATACTTCTGAATGTAGTATAATTTAGAACATCTTGTCCATGGGACATGATAATTGAGAAAAAACATTGAGTGTATGAGTCAATTAATACTCAATATTGTTACGTACAGAATAATATTTCCTCATCTACCAATCGGGTATAGAATGATTCGAAATATTATTGTTGATTATGTTGGCCAGAATATTCCCGACAATCATTTGATTTTATGTACACTACACGTGACATATGGGAATTAATTTTAAGGCACTCTCACCTTAAAATTTGAAATTAACCAGTCATTATTCTTGAACCCATTGAATAATGGGGAAGATTCAACCATTGTATGGGGTTATGTTGGTATTTCATGGTACTCATAGACACATATAGAAAATGGTCTTAGGTGTGGATCCTCCACCCAAAACCATGTGTTTACTGAATTAATTGCTCAGATTGAAGAATTTGAAGCAAATTATCCTAAATATGGAATAATTCCATTGGAATAGAGATGTTGTTGAATTTTATTCACGAACATTCAATGGTCATATTCAGTATGTCGTTGTACCTTCCCAAAATGGTGTGACTGGATCTCTTACAAAAGAGAGTAAAATTGAATGGCCATCATTACAGAATTGTGATTAGCCAACATTCGTTGGTAGTAACATGCGGTCTCACACGCCGCATTTTTGCTCTTAATGAGATCAAATGCATATTATACTGCATCCCCTTGCAGTTTGTACGTGGAAATCAATGAAGTATTTTCCATCTGCGTTAATTGGGTTGCATACCGATATCACCACCCCGACGTACTTAAGGCCTTCACATATATTTGGGATCTATGTGATGATTGACTGTGGTATGATTATTAATCCGTCAAATACCTTAACCCTAGTAAGGGAGTCATTTGCAGCCCGTGCGTTGATTGCTTTTGCAATAAGGACATTTTCTGGCATTAGGGGGAGAAATGAGAAATGTACCACATAGAGTGCTAGAAAATTAATAAGAAATGTAGTAAACATTTTGTCCACGTACTTAAAAATCTGAACCGTATGTTCAGGTTATGAGAAATTTGCAATGTTTTGCAAATAATCTGCCATATATATTTACTGATGACAAAGATGTCATTGAAATAAAGTACCAGAACAAGTGGAGGTACCTAATAAACCACTTGTGTCCCCAGATGAGAGCATGAGGGGGAGAATTCTGGACGCATGAGATTAAGTTCTCATCGGAGGAGATGTTCTCCTTAATCAGTAAATATAGTTCAACCTCGGGTTCAAGGACACCTGACGGATGTGCGTCATCCAGAACCCAGCACAGATGTGCACACAATTTAAGTGTTGGGACATCGAAACACCTTGACTCTGTTGTTCTGGGAAATAACAAGGAGTTAAGAGGCGTAATAGGAATTCCACAAAAGATATTGATTCATGAGAATCGTATATGAAAAGTCTACATATGTCGACATAAGTTTCTTCTTGAGAATTGTTGATATCCTTTTGGGCCCTGAACCAAAATCCATGGAGAGTGTTGTTTGCACTTATGTTGGTTCAAATAAAATGAAGCAATTAAAGAAGAGTAGCACTCACTCATCAAAAGAGAGGTGTTTACAATAGTAAAACCTGCTCCTCATAAGTATCTTCGGTAGGGAAGAGAAGTGACTTTTTCGTTCAGAAACGAAAATAGATGAGGTGGTGAAAATGTGAGGCTTGTATCACAAGTGTTTCCGCAGAGACCCAACATCGAATACGATGTAACATACCTTTTTGGTATGAGTGGAATTTTGTTTCGATACTGAATTGGCAGTACGGATCCATGCGGTTGATGTATGTAGTGGCTATATACTCACATGGATCACTAAGTTCAGATATAGAAGTCACTGAAAGTGCTTAATATTTTGAATTCAATGGTAAATCGTAACATGCGTGTGTGAAGTTTCAGAAGTCATTATATGACTTTGAAAATGTCGGAGAGTTGTGTGGTACAACCGACTAAGTGAGTTACTCCTTGATAAGGATTACTCTAATACTGATGATTGTTGATGTGTATTCATGAAGATATCCTGAATTGGATTTGCATCATCTTAGTGATGTCGATGATCTTATCATCAATGTCTATAAAGGTCATATGATCAATGTCTATGACATATGAGATACACACAATCATTTTAAGACGGATATTTGGGTCAAACCAAATAAAGCTAAGTTTATAGCTTGGGATATTCCCTTGGGAATAAAAGTATGTCAGTCTTCATATATCCATAAATATTGGAGAAATTCAATATAGATATATCTTATCAAACACACATGGTCATATTATACACGACATGGGATACAATCCCATTCAGACCTAAGGGAGATGGTGATGTGATAGTGGACCTGAAGTTCCATATCTGAATACCATCAGAACACTCATATATATCGTCGGAATACATCAGGTCTGACATTATATTTGTTAGTAATTTATATGAGTGCAATCCCCAAAGAAAGGTATAAGATTTGTGTAAGGAATATTCTCAGATATGTCCAAGGCACAAAAAGGTTTTGATTAGTTCTATCCGAAAAATCAAGACTGGAGCATGTTGTGAAATCTTGATAGTGACTAAATATGTGATCCCAACAATGTCATATCAAAGACTGGATTTAATGGAAGAATATTCTAAGGAGAGCCTTCAGAATAGACTCTAAATGGGTCCTTCAGGTGACCATTATGCAGTAATGAAGCATCACAAGATGTGTATGGCTTCGCGCGGAATGATTGGCCACATGTGAGGTCACGTGGAGATTCGATAGAATCAACGAGATAATGTCATTTGTATTGGTTACGATTTATATTTATCCTCGTGAGTTACATAAATGTAAGAGCATGATTTGCAAACAAACTATTGTGATATTCACAATGTCTCTACCCACATTGATATTCCAGAATTATATTCGTGGAATTGGTGGGAGACTACCTTGAGGTTTGAAATTATACCCCGTTATGATTTTTAGATCATTAGCATTGTACTCTTTTTTTCCCTTTTATGAGTTTTCCAGGATGGTTTCTCATATAAGGTTTTTAACGAGACAAATATATATACAAGTGCAGATATAAGCCATGTCGGTTCTCCTTATAATTTTCACACTGGTTTTTATAGGAGGTTCCAATGGCATTTAACATCACAAGAATGTGTATGAAAATGAACTTTGTCAAGAGTTCAAGTGGGATCGGTTTATTGGAATCTCCCACCATTATCTACGAGGATAATGCTGCTTGTATTGTACAAATCCAGACAAGTTATATTAAGAGTAATATTACAAAGCATATTGCTCCTAAGATATTTTATCCACATGAATTACAAAAGAGTGGGGAAATAAGTATTTTGCAAATGAAGTCATGCGATAATCTCGCTGATTTGTTTACCAAGTCCTTACCAAGTTTTTTGTTCAACAAATATGTGAACGGAATTGGTACGAGGGACTTAGTGAATTGCAAAATCCAGGGGGAGAAATCCAGGAAGGGATGACCCAATGGGTGGACACTTTATGAACTTTTCCTTGTAATTTGTACAGCTGTCAATGAGAAAATAGAAAATTAAACAGTAGGGATTTTTCCCTACTGTTTTGCGCCTCAAAAAAAAAAAGGGGGGAGAAATCTCCTAGTTTATAACTTGTTGAAAATCATGAGATTTTCAGTATTGCACTCTTTTCCTTTGTGAGTTTTCCTGATGGTTTCTCATGTAAGGTTTTTGATGAGGCAATAGTAGTACAAGCATGCACGATATATGTCGATTTCTCCTTATTTTCCTACAGGGTTTTTAGAAGGAGTTTTTCAAAACATATTGCATTGTTCTCCTCAATTTTTCCCACAGGATTTTTGGAGGAGATGATTCTAAAGGATGATCAGTCGCAAGGACACGCAAGGATTAGGGGGAGTGTTAGGATTTAATTAATCTATAATTAGAGATAATCCTTGTTGTATATAACCGCACGTCCGGATGCCTCTCCAAGCAACCGTCGCAACCGTCGCGACGGTTCCCTCGCTCCCGATCGGACACATCCCTCTCTCGCGTCCATTCCCCTTGTATAAATACTGTGAATCATCAAGAAAATAGCAGAGTTGGATTTATTCTAAATTTGACTCGCAACAGCAGGGACAAAGCCAAAGCCAGGCGCCATCACCCCGCGCCGATCGGCCTCCCTGGAACGTGGGACGCGCCGCCCCGCGTGCCACCTCACCTCCCCTCCCTCCCCTCGATCGAACTCGCGCGATAAACCAGCCGTGGCGCCCCCACCCCCTTGTCTTCTTCTATCTCGCCCAGTCAAAGCCAGTCTGGCTGGCGGGCCGGCCGTGTCTCCTCTGCTGCCGCCGCGGCCTCCTCCTCCTCCACCCGGCCTCTCTGCCTCCGATACTCCGCCCGACCCCTTCAACTTCCCGCTCTGCCTCTGCCTCACCGTCGAATCTCAGAGAGGATGGGCGTGCCGCCGGTCTCGCCGGGGGCCAGCGGCGGGTACGAGTGCTCCTTCAAGATCCTGCTCATCGGGGACTCGGGCGTCGGCAAGAGCAGCCTACTCGTCAGCTTCGTCGCCGCAGCCCACCTCGAAGACGACATCGCGCCCACAATCGGTACTCCCTCCATCCTGGTGTATAAGGCACAATATGCTAATATCTGACCCCAAGGCACGCGCTGATCGGGGCAGAAATTTGCTCTCCTCGCAGTAATTAGTATTCGGGAAGTCCAACAATTTGGGCCTAATTAAGTGGGCTTCTTAGGTGTGGTAGCCGCACCACCCAATCAACATCGCATGCATGGCAGTTACTACTGCTCTAGTAAAAGCTGCAGGGGAGGGAAGCTGCGGCTTGGGTGGGATTCACTGCCTAATTAGCAAGAGTTAATACGAAATTGTGCCTAAGAGAAGTGGAGTTACGGGACAACCTGGTTTTGGGATTATGCCTTATACACCAGGACGGAGGGAGTACGTACGTTCTCGTCCAGTCCCATCGCCCATCCAAGCGGACAACCCGATCGCTGTCTCGTACTGTATTTATCTTCTTCTACTCACCTGCTAGCTGCTGCCCAATTAATACAACGACCGGTCAATGGGGGCGATCATCCTTCTCTTGTGTGCTTCCGTTGGTCGATTCCGTCCATTTCTGTTGGCTTGACGAACCATTTCCCGTTTCAATGCCCCCAGCTGTTCTCTGCTTTTGATTCTGCTGACTTTCTCGTTCTTCTTTTGCCGCGCCTGCATGCTAACTTTCCAATGCTAGTAGTATGTGTCTTATTATGCAGCTCCTAATAATAAGTTGGTCCCCATCCATCAACCCATATAATTCAACAAATGCTTAAATGATGAAGCTATCCTATCTCCCAAGATAGGAAAACCGGTACATGCTTGTGCAAGAAAAACATGATTGCGTACTAAGCAAATCATTACGCTTGGTCTTAGACTAGTCATAGTGGGAGTATCATAGGTAGTAACATAAGTGCCACATAGGCAAAAATGATGATGTGGCAAGTAATTAATGAGGAGAGAAGTGGTGGTGGTATCATAGGTAGATACCGTAACATAGCGGATTTCGAGATAAGATGAGTCTATAGCCTAATAAATGCATGGTTATATGATACTACATCTATGTTATCACCCACTATTGACATAGTAACATAGAGTAGTATCATATGCATGATACCACTCTATGATACTCCCCACTAGGACTAGTCTTATATTCAGCTACTAAGTTGGTCCCCGTCTAATACAATTTATTTACAAGATATGTTAAATGATGAATCTATCTGGAAAGATAGGAAAACTGATATATACATACTTGTGCAAGAAAGCCTGATTGCGCACTAAGCAATCTTGAAGTACTCTTTCCTCCTCAGTTCTAGCCTTATGGGTGGACTCGTCTGTTGTATGATAGGATAGGTCCTGAGTAATTCAAGACCTAATCCACACAATTCAAGATAATTAAGCACTCTTAAACCTGAGGCACTCTATAGAGGTAAAGAAGTGATGTGCATGTAGTTCTATACACCATTCGATGTCCCATCTTTACATACTCTTTTGTATTATATGTATACTTCACATTTATTTTAAATTGTTGTTTCGAACTGATTGCCAGGAGTTGATTTTAAAATCAAGTTTCTTACTGTTGGTGGAAAGAAGCTGAAGCTGACTATATGGGATACTGGTGAGTTCACAGTTGCCTCTCAATGTTTAACCGTCAACCGCGGTTCAGTATGCTGTTTGGTAGTAGCCTAGTAGCCACTAGCAGAAATAAGTCCCAAATCCAAGCAAGTGGTCATGTGTGATGTTTCCACAATGTATCTATGCAAGAATAAGTGGTTAGATTTTCTCAGCGACATGCAACAATGCTTTAACATGCTAAACTACGAGGAGCTAAAGCTAAAAAATATACTATGAGCCAAGAACAACATTAAACATGGAATATGCCTAAAATTTGCTTCCTAGTTACTTCCATCATTTGTAACATAAGTTACATAAGTAGTTTAATTTGCGCATAATTTGTTGGGAGTTCATCCCTCATGTCGCCACTGCCCTGTCCTAACATCATCATTGCTGCCCGAGGTTCTAGCTCACAGATTTGTAACCCCACTTTGTTCTTTCTGCTTAAATTATTTGGGTACATCCCTCATGGCACCCCCTTGTTCCTAAGCATCATTGCCATCGGCCCAATATTCCAAGTTTATAACCCCACTCCAGTGCTCTCCCTCTAAAGTAATTCAGTGTTTCACCATATTACCCACACTCCACTATTGCAGTACTTCTAGATGGTGTTTTCTATCTGTAAACAAGGTGAATTATGTCATGGTATGTATTATATATTTAATCTTCTGGATGTCATTTTCTGTTTTTCTGCAGCTGGCCAGGAAAGGTTTAGGACCATCACTAGTTCTTACTACAGAGGTGCTCAAGGAATTATTTTAGGTAATAATTACATTTTTAGTTTTTGACTTCTTACTTATATTGTTATCCTAACCTTAAATTTCCCCACTTGGATATCAGACATTCAAGATATGCCATAGAACTGTGTCGATTGATCTATTCATTCATTCCCTGTATACTCATCAGTAGGTCAGCTACTCAGTACTGCAGTATGTTAATAATCTTTTTCTATAGTACAATTTTGAATTTCTCTTCCCTCGGTGACCTCAATCAATAGTGTTACTTGCAATGCATGAAATTATCTGAAGTTAGTGACACAAGGATGTACCCTTTCACCAAACTATATACTCCCTCCATAACGATTAAAGTGTCGGAGGGAATGAACGTTACATGCACAACTTCCTAACTGTTTCTTTCTGTATATAAGTATATATGCATGGACAATCTTGTTAGCTGAGAGTATCTCATTTCCTCATGTTTTAAACACGGTATAAATCACATATCTAGTCAAACCTTTGATCTTAATTTAGAATGATTACGCACCTGCTTGAAAAATACTCTATGAAACTTGTACCGGTGATTAAGCTCCCTTCTTGAAATATATATATAGATAGAGAGAGAGAGAGCTTGTGTTGGTGAATTAATACTCTATGAAAACCATATATGTTTCTTCATATATTAGGGTTTCATGCTCAGAACTTGATTAAGGTCTAATATCTTCTTTTATTTCACTCATATAGTATATGATGTGACGAAGAGAGAGAGCTTCACAAATTTGGGTGATGTATGGACTACAGAGATAGATTTAAACTCAGCAAACAAAGACTGCATCAAAATGCTTGTTGGTAACAAAGTTGACAAGGTATCATTTTTTAAAACATAATTTTTTTTTCCTGAATATATTATGATCTCATTCTTAGACAAACTATTTACTACCTCCGTTCCGATGAATAAGGCCTATATTTTTTTTACAAAAGTCAAGCCAAGTAAAGTTGACCAAACTTTTAGAAAAATCTACCAATAAATATGATTATTATATAGATATCATATGAAAATATAGTCCATGATGTTTCTAATGACATTAGTTTTATACTTTGCAAGTTAATACTTTTTAATAAAAAGTTGGTCAAAGTTTACATGGATTGACTTTTTCAAAATAATATAAGACTTATTCATTGGAATGGAGGTAGTAGTATTTACTCCTTTCAGCTATCTTTCTAATAATCCTGAAAGTCACAAATTGGTCAGGTGGACATAGATGCAATTCTTAGTTTTGATAGTTACGGTCCCTCTTGCAGGATGATGAGAGAACAGTTACAAGAGAAGAGGGTCTTGCCTTCGCACAAGAATCCGGATGTCTTTTTCGTGAAAGCAGTGCAAAAACACGAGAAAATGTTGAGAGTTGTTTTGAAGAACTTGTGCTAAAGGTAAAGACTTGAGATACTGTGCCCCCACAACCTTAGATTTTTAAATCTTCTATGCAATTAAGAAGGTGCAAAACAGGGGAAACACAACTGAATTAGCTTGCATTTCCAGTTCCCTTTAATTTTCCGCTAGTAGGAATGCTTCTAGAAGTATGCATCATAAACAGACACTTAAAATTATCGCCGTCATGCAGATCCTTGAGGTTCCAAGTCTCCTGGAGGAAGGATCGTCGTCGGTTGTGAAGAGGAACATTCTGAAACAGCAGCAAGAAAGTCATTCAAAGTACGGTGGTAAATGCTGTCAATAGATCCGTGTTCATGATTGGGCTTGCTATCCATGGTCATCACATCGCCAGGCAAGTTCGTGATACCCAAACTGTAGCTGTTGTTGTGTTTCTCGCTGTACATGAATTGTATCTAAACAAACTGTGAGTAGAGAAGGTGGGGAAATAGGGGAATGAAGTTTGTAAAGCTTTGGAGAGCGATTAAAAATGGTTTGTACAAAGGGATGACATGTTCGCTCTGGTTATATCTATTCTTTTGCTCTCTCTCTCTCTCTCTCTGGTACAATTTTTGTGTGACAATTTTTTGTTTGTTTCGAAACAAGGCAGATATTCTGCCTTTTGCGTTGGTACAGTAGCACAGAACATAGGGCCTATGCCTGAACCAAACAGAATGCCAAGATACCCAGAAGCAACGCATTAAGGTACAATTTGCCCAGGACGTCCATGTCCTGTTCTTCCAGATTTACCAGCAAACACAGGTAACCACTGAGCGGACACTCCTGGATGATGTGAGAAGCTTTCCAAGGGTTCCATCACGAACGCTAAAGAACCAAGGTGTAAATAATATCCTTTTTTTTCTACTTTTCAGGAAACCACAGACGCCAAGAAATTCACATGGTAGTGAAAATTGCAATACTAGACTGAATGTGACAACAAATTGATATTTCTTTGTTTGCTATCTTTGATTCCACATATGATACTGTGACAAGCTGTGTACAGCTGAGAGATCTCCCAGCATGTCCCATAGTGGAATAAGTAGTTCCATGGTGATAGAATAACTTATTTTATTATATTATTTTTCGTAGAGTTAGTAAATCGATGTAGATTTATTTTTGGTTTAGAAGGATTCGGAACAAGACCGAAAGGGCATACATCACCTTTGCTATTTCCCTGCGTATATGCCATTTTTGTCTATGTAAAATTACAAATAACCACCATAATTGTGGCTAGGTTTTCACATAACCACCGGGATTCCCAAAAATTGCACGCGACCACCGGTATAACGCTAATAATTTTCAGACAACCACCGCTCGTGGTCTAACTGTGCACGAAGCTCACTTAACCTGTATTATGACAGGAGGGGCCCAGTTGCAGGTTCCACGTGGCAAGTTTGACACTGTCCCGTTAATTCTGGACTTGTAGGCAATTTTTTAAAAATTGAATATCCAAAAATAAAAATAAATAAGGTAATGACTGCATCCCTCCTGCCCGACCCTCTTGACCCGCCGACGCCCGCCCGCCGCCGCCCGACCCCGCTCGCCTGCCGGCCACCGCTCCCCGCCTGCCGGCCGCCGCTCCCAGCTCGCCTGCCGGCCGCCGCTCCCCGCTCGCCGCCGCTCCTCGCTCGCCACGGATGCCGCCGCTCCCCGCTCGCTAGGAAAAATTGCAAGCATGCGCGCAACACGAAGAGGGAATTCGAGAGCAACAACGCGCAGAAGCGGTAGGAGACGACGCAGTATAGCCGGAGGCACGAGCGAAGGGTGCAGCCAGCACGCGCGCTGCCGACACGGGCGAGCTCCGGACATGGTCAGGCCGGGCGGCGCGCAACAGCCAAGCCGGGCCGTGAAAACGCTAGGCGAGGGTGTGGCAACTGGCAAGCATGCGCGCTGCCTGCTTCATCATGGCCGGCAAGCGCGGAGACGCGACGCATGGGCCAGGCCGGTATGCGAGCTCGTGAGTATGTGGTACTCAGCCGGAGCGGAGGAAGATACGGGGTCGGGTACGACGGCGGTGCGGGTGTCTGCTCACGACCGGCGGCCGCCGCGCGGCCATGAGCACCTTGTTGTCCCTACAGGGAGCACTGCCCTGCTGCTCGCGCGTGCAACCGGCGCGGGCCGTGCCTGCCTTGTGCTCAGCACGGGCATGGCCGCGTGAGCTGATGTGTGCGGCCACGGCGGCGGCGCGCGGCGACGACGGCGTGCGGTTGGAACATGGCGACCGTGCGCGGGTGGACCACGGCGGCGGCGTGCGGGTGGGCAACAGCGGCGGCGGCACATGGTTGCCGGCAGCACTGCCCACAACATGCTCGGTGAAATGCTCATCTGAAACAGAGAAAACTGACATGTGGGTCCCAGGAAAAATTGTATAAAAACCCAAAAATAACCTTACAGGTAGGCCTAGTCCAACGACGACTGTCTAAATTGCCACGTCACTCCTGAAACTGGGCCCCTCATGTCAGTTTCATGCTTAACTGAGCTTCGTCCACGGTTAGACCACGAGTGGTGGCCGTCTGAAAATCATTAGCGCTGGACCGGTGGTCGCGCGCAATTTCTAGGAATCCCGGTGATTATGCGAAAACCTAGCCGCAATTATGGTGGTTATTTGTAATTTTCTCATGTCCATAGGAAACTGCAGGGTGCGGGTAAGTGACAAAGATATCAATTTTTATTTTGGATTTTCCTGCCAGGACAAGAAGAGTTTGCCGAGTGCCAGATTTCAAATCCTAGGAGCACTTTATTATTAACTGAAAAAAAAAACTAACCGAGGACCACAAGTTCAGTCCGAGAATCAGCAACAACATAAGTCATTGGCATAACCTTTCGGTAACAACGAAAGTGGTCTTGAAACAAGGATTTTTGCTTAGTAGCGGTGAATGAGATCGCCAAATGCCCCTGGATTCTTTGAGTAGTGATCAATCTCAGCCTGAAAATAATCAAATGTGGCAGAGAAGTTAGGAACGTGGTCCCCTTTTCATGCATTAGCAAATGGTACTCATGAGTGAGTTCTTTGTAATTACGATCCAAAATATTGTTTTATTTTGACAAAAAGAAAGCATTGTGATATGCTTTTCCTTGTATTTCCGAGAATACTCTACAGTTTTATAGTGTGAAAAGACAAGCCTTAAAGCACTAACCTTTCGTACACCTATAATGGCTGTGATAAGCTTATCACCGATTAGTTCGTGCAAGGTTTTGTCTGCAGCAAGTGATTCAACAGATTCCAGCAAGTCCTGTGGTAGCCTTTTGAGTTTGGAAGCATAATCTGCAGGATTCGATTCTGCAAGAGACATAGGACATATTATGACATATATTCCTCGAGGAAACCAAAAGCTAGTCAATAGAAAAATATAGAGTTCCAGACATATAAAAATATCTAATTCCAGACATACAATGTAGTGTAAAGTTTCTATCATGGTGTACATGTTTTTGTATGGATCAGATAACATGCTCAGTATGTTTGTAGGAGCATTTTCAGACAACAAAGTTCCAGGATAAAAATCAGTAATGCTCCTAGAGAGATAAAATAAGTAATTTAAAAATCATACCAATTGGTTCAGGCAACTTAAGGCCTTTCCTGAGCCCATCAATCCCAGCAGCAACAACAGCAGCAAGTCCCAAGTGCGGATTTGTGCACCCATCGAATGATTTAATTTCAAAGTTACTGACCATATTGAGAGGCACACCAGGTGGGCACGCGGTTCTCAATGGAGCCTCCCGATTTTCTTTCCCCCAGCATAGATACGCTCCACTCCATGTATTTGGCTGAAGTCGGTCGTAGCTACATACAGAGAAGCAAATGATCATTAGAACTGATGCTTCAATATTCCACATTTTTGTCTAAATCCTAAGTAATACAAATGCATTGGCACCCAGCAGGCATCAAGAATCTTATGCAAGGAACAAATACCAAATTCAGATATCAATAATGTTATCGAATTAAGATGCAATACCTGTTAGGGTGAGGAGCCGTAAATGCCAAGATTGATGGAAGATGATGATATACTCCAGCAAGGAACTGTTCTCCAACATTTGACATTCCATAGTAATTGTATTCATTTGATCCCATAAAAACATTGTGACCATTCTTCCATAAACTCAGATGAACATGGGAACCAGATCCAATATCATTCAGGTCAGGTCTGTGTCCAGAAAAACAAAGCATCAGATACCAGAAAGGCAAGTTTCACATGACTGACAATTTTTTTCTCAAACCACACATGGTGATTCAGCATTGGTAAAAACCCAATATTTAGATATCGTGACAGAGTAAAACATTGGGGGAGCAGTAGCATCGTTTAATCATTCGTACTTCGTTTCGATTGTGTTCATCTTTTAAATAAAATGCAATTCTTTTACAAGCCAGTATTACCTGGCAACGCTGATTAGTATTCATTTACGATTTGCTGATAACACAAAACAGTATACACAACAGTAGACATATATGATGTTTGATGTGCTAAGGGAGTTACATAATGCCCTTTTTACAGTTGCTTCACATATCACTACTATAAGTGTTAAAGAAAATTCTTGATCTCCACTCTCCAAGAAGATGACTTGTATGCAGATAATAGAAAACCCAAACGAAATGGAAGTTGAATATGATATGTTGATCCATAAACTTACTTAGGAAGAAACGTTGCTATCAACCCATGCTTTCGAGCAACTGATTTAATAATCTCACGAGCATATATTAGATTATCAGCTGCAAGAGTGCACATCACATACTTCAAGGCTACTTCAAACTGCCCCTTTCCAGCTTCAGCATGCAGCTTTTATTTTATTTTTTGGGAGGAAGAAGTAGAGATAAATATAGAAAAACAATTAATCAATAAATCATGACATACAATCAAAAGAAAAGAACTTGAAATCAAATATCATAAGTCTCTACATATTTTTGCGGTAAAATCACTACGTACCTGCTCGACCACAATGGCTGCCTCTTTAAGAGAAGAATATACTTCTTGTAGTATAGATGAGGCACCATCGAAAGATGAAGTTGAGCAGTAACTGCTATTATCATATAGAACCCAACGCTCTTGTCCGTCACTGAAGAAAATAAATTGGGTCACATAAAGAACACAAAGCCTTTAACATGCTACATTCTACTCAGAGTCGGGGTACCCGGGAAAAGGTACCTTACTAATTTTCTGCGGAGATAAAATTCATTCTCGAAACCTGCCTGCATTGTCTAGAAGGAACAAAAAACAGGACATGCATACAAAAAATAAATACAATTAAAGAACTGAAAAGACGAAAAAAATTGTCTTCAAAAGTTATGTAGGAAAAATTCTGGGTTTATTATTACCACATTGAATTCATCCAGCAGAACTTTTGTGACTTTTCTTAAAACATATCTAGGACAGTATTCCCAGGCTTCTCCGGGCCTTATTTCCATGTCAGCCATCACCATTTCCTCGCGTCTTGACCTTGCAAAAGGAGTGAACTACCATTAGTTCAATGGTGCCTTAATAAGTTTACAGCCACAAACGAGAAAATATTCAGAGTACGTGAGGAAACAAGATTCTAAGACCAACGAGAAAATACTGAAGATACGCGGAGTGGTGAGAGATGGCTCAATAGAAAGAAGTACTAAGAAAACATTAAATGAATCAATTTTACCATGGGAGCCTCAAAATTGTTGACATATCTGGCATAAGCCTTATCTCGCCTACGCCAGTAAGGTTTGTCCCATCAGCTGGGCCATCAGAAAAGGAAGTCATTCCCATCGACGCAAAAGTCAGGCCAACACCCTTATTCTTTGCAATCTCATAAAATCTTCTGGCTGGCACAACCTGAAAGTGAAGTTCTGTTTCTTAAGATTTCTTATCATATTAGCAATTCTCAGTGGAGGAGATAGCTTCCAGCTACCCTGGGTGGCTGCCCGTGCTCAGCCAAGGATGCTCCACAAGAATTGAGCTAAGCATTAAGATTTTGTTAGTGCATTCATGGGGCAAACGCTTAGCTAGCTAAGTGCCTCTATTCCCTGCCCAGGCTCCATGGCCAGTATAGCTCCGCCACTGGGTAAGATGATCGCCTACACAAATTCAAAACTGTGCACACGCTGCACCATGCAATTATTCAGTAATTTCGTAAGTACTACATTGACCGTTTGTTGGAATGGAACAACATGTAGGCTATCTTTGAATGTTCATGCTTACCATTAGGTCTACTTAGTACTCCCTCCATTCCAAATTAGATGACTTTCATTTATACAAAAGTGAATGTATGTAGACATGTTACAAGTCTAGATACATCCACTTTTGTCCAAATAGAAGTCATCTAATATGGAACGGAGGGAGTAGTTTCTAATTTAAGAAAATTGCTAGCAGATAACTTTTGGTCCATAAAAGAATGAAAAATGATCAGCGACAAAACAGCATTATATCATTTTAACAATGTAGCATGTGCTAGGAAAGACGTGCTTACACGGCATCTATGTTGACCTGAAGCATCATTCCAGACAATCCGAACAAAGAGCACATCTTGCTCAACACAAGATGTTGATATCCTACTGTCAATTATCGTACTTTTCTGATGGATTGACCCGTTGGCTAAGTTTAACTTGTACAGATTCAATGCATTTCTTCTAAAGATATCCTCAACTGCATTGATAGCTTCCTGAATGCTAAGATCGCCATCTTCACATGCAGCTGATAGGACGCGGTAAACAACATCGCGTGCCCCTCTTGCACCTGTAAATCGGCACAAGCTATAAATTATTGCATAAAATCAATAACTACATGCACGCTCTGGAATCTCTCTCTGCTTTGGGGTAACTTTCCTTATATGCATTATAAATTTTAATGAGAATATACATGGACCAGAAGGACCAAAACTTTCTATTCTTTAAGTTTGTTTTCATTACTGAAAGATATATAACATTAATACTGAAATATAATGATATTTGACCTTCTTATAAAATATTTGAGCAGAGGATTGTACCTAGATAGTATGTCTCTGGAAAAGCATATCCATCTGTACTAAACATGACCTGCAAATGGTCAACAACAAAAAATATCATTCACATGTTATCTGCAGAAGTGCTACAAAAATGAGAAAGACATGCATAAGTGAGAAAGTGAGCTGCCTCAAGATATTTGCAAAGCGAATGAAAATGGGATTTTATTACAAAGGAAACTTAAGAGTAATTATTACACACAAGATTGACACAAATAAAATTAGATGCATTGTAAGAGCAAATAGGAAAGTGAGGTTCTCAAACCTGATACCATCGCAAGTTAACCTACTAAGTATTGTTTGGCACCAAAGGGAGTACTATATTTGTGGTAGAAGAAACATTAATTCACTTATCTACACCTTTGAACATGAAGCAAAATTTGTTTCCCGAACAACAGCTTCAAATCTTCAGCTTTTACAGAAACAATTAATCAAAAGACAGACATAGTACCTTCTTTATAGGAGCTAACTCCAGAAGCTCTTTAAGTGATGATGTCATTCCTTGAACACTAAGTTTTGGGATTGCCAAACCAAAATCAAGATATACCTGTTTGTGATTTTTTAGGACGGTAAACATAAACTAAACACAGTGTAAAAAAACAGTTGTACAAAGATGAGGCTCCAACCTGGGAGTAAACAGATGCGAGATAGGACGCTTCCTTAGAAAATGGATACGAAGCATGTAAAAGAACCAGTTGACACTTGGCGAATCGTTCATCCTCAAGAACAGCACGCAGATGCAGAGGGTTGCATTTTCGCAAGTCTAGGTCTTTATCTCCAAAGCTGAAATTGTATAGAAGATATCTTGAAATGGTCAAACAAAAAAATGCTTTCACAAAATCTAAAATGCAGTAATTACCCTGTGTGAATCTGCATTGGTAAGTGAAACAGCACAGCAGTTTCAAGACTGCAAGTAAATAGATAGTCAATCAGGCTCTTATTCTTAATCCTGAAAGGTCTTCCACCTGAAAAGTATGGAGTATAAGCATAAAATTGATCTTACAATCATAGGTGGCAACATGTTTTAGACGTTTCTGTCTCCCAACAGAAGAAATATGTTTACCTGCTAGCTCTTTACGAAGACCATCTTCTGCGTCTGTCTTACTAACACATGGATCAATATCTAAGCCACTTCTGTATGCAGCTATGCTTTTCAGCCCAACAATTTTATTGGCAACTGTAATAAATAGTTAAGGACACCCATGCAGATAAAAAAACAAAAATCGTCCGATCTGTCAACAGAAACTCTTGAGGATATGATTTGAGCTTAGACATAAAAGTTTCAGTGAACGAGTCCAACGTCCAGCTTGATCCACTGAACGATTCCTGAAAGTAGTAATTAGTTTCATCTATAGTTGACTATTTACTGGACAATATTCAAATAAGTTAACAAAGACACCTTTTTTTTGTGCAGAAAACACAAAAAACGTATCCATGCATTGATAGGATGAAAATTAGCCCCTGGCCTTAGAAAAGGTGAACCCACATCATGCCACATGCCCCGGACTCATACCGAGCCCTAGCCTCATACCTAATCCTATAGACTTGGCATTGCACTACAAGGCGGTCGTTGTCGAAGACACATGCATTTTGTGTCTTCCAGATCAGTCAGGCAGCTAGGAGGATGAGCGTGGACACTCCTTTCTGCTGTGTCTGTGCCAACGATCGCAGAGTGGAGTGCCACCACTCAATGAAATCGTGGCTGTAATAAATGTGGATAACTAGTTTGTTTATTAAAGATTGCAAATGTCATCTAACATTTATTAGAATCTACTCCCTCTGTTCCATAATATAAGATGTTCTAGAGATTTCAATACTGACTACATACAAAGGAAAATGAGTGAATCTCCACTCTAAAATACGTCTGTATACGTACGGACCAAGAAAATATAAAAAGGCTTATATTTAGAAATGGAGGGAGTAGATAACAATGCAGGAAAGTAGACTCACATCATTGATGATTGTTTCCGCCAGCCATTCGATTCTCAGAACTCTGCCAACCGTGGGAACAAAATCCTTGTGGGACTCCAGTTCAAGCATTCTATCAAAATGTATGCCATCATCCATGAGGATTGTGGATATATTGGCAGCTTGGAAGCATTTTGAACCGATAGACGCCAGCCCCTGGGACCTCCTGAAGTCCTCCACCTTCTCAAGTGAGGCTTCGCAGTTGTACAACTCAGCAATGTCCTTCAGGCTCCTCTGCATTCAGTGACATTGCAAGGTTATCATGAGATGCTGAAAACCTATCCTTAGATACCATGCAATAACTACGGAATAAGAAAGCGGAACAACATTTCCCATATTTAGACAGAACAACAGCATTAATTCTCATTACAATAAACGAAGAATGTTAAGAGCGTTGGGAACCAGAGAAAGGAAGAATGTTAAGAGCGTTGGGAACCAGAGAAAGCTACAAGTGCCTCACAGACAAACAGACAGACAGCAGACAGAGGACTGACCAAACAAAGATGACCCACATCACATGACGGCATGAACATATGGTGATAAAGTTGAGACCGAAGAAAGAACCGTGCCAAGTAACCCCAGCGCCTCGCATGGGCCTAGCAGCGCACCATCCATGCACTGGAATGGAATGGACCTTGCTGCAGGGCAAAGAGACGGGACAAAAGGTCCACTGCAGCGACGGCACCCCCACCGCGCAACTGTAATTGGCATTTGGCAAAGCAGGCGTAAAGCTGGTGATCTCTCCCATGCCACCAGTTAAAGAAAAAGACGAGCGTATTCATCCATCCGCATATCCCGCTGATACCGCCAAGTCAGTAATAAGAACAAACGGATAGAACATGGTGTGGTGTGCACTCTTTTTCATCAGTGCCCTCCAGATTCCAGAACCACCAGCTGTGGTTTGGTTAATTGGTTGCCGTTCTGAATTATTCCATCCATCCGAGTAGTACATGGGGGGAACAGTATCGGGATTTTCTTTTTTCAATCACAAAAAGTAATGTAATTCATTCATCTAAAAACATTTAGAGCACGTATGGTATGGTACGCGTACGGGTATGGGGATGCCAAACCCGGCCCCGTACCCGGCGGGTGCCATCCGTGCCGCTAGATGGTCCGATGAGGAGGACCAGAATGCATGCAGGTCACTCACGCTAGCGGCGCGGTCAATCAAGGCCGCTCGCCCGCGGGAGCCGGGAGCGGATAAGCAGAGCCTTGCGGAGTTGCGGTGGCCGTACCTTGAAGGAGAGGGAGTGGGGCGCGAAGGCGAGCGCGTCGCCGTCGGCCTCGCAGAAGCAGCGGAGGAACGGGAAGGAGGAGTCCACGGCGACGAGGTTGTGCGCGTGCCCGTCCACCGCCGGCGTCTCCTCCACCGCGCGCCGCAGCTCCGCGTACTTGGCCTCCATGCTCGCTCGCTCGGTCGACCTCCTCCTCCTCCTCCTCCTCCTCCTCCGGTGCCTGGAAGATTTTCCGGGGGCGGCGCCTCGTTTGACCGTGCGAAGCTAGCCCGGGGGTGTGAAGTGGAGGTCGGGTGGCGAGGCGGGGAGAGTTTTTTATGCAGGAAGCAGCAAGCGCAAGCACGCCCCCCGCGGCACAACCACTGCTCCACCTCAACTCTACGACTACCACTACCAGTCAGTCTCCAGCTGCTGCTCTGCTCGGCGGCTGGCACCAGTAGGGGCCACCTGTCTGTCACTGTGGTGTTTGATGAGCTGGGTGGAGCATGGACGTATCTTCTAGTCAAACATTGCCACAGCCCACACACATGCATATATCTAAGAAAAATGTGTGCATACACTGTACGCAATAAAAAGTTTTATGTACTAATTAAACGAAACGGCCACGATTATGGATGATCCATATACAGATATACTAGCCCTAAGTTACTGCCTTTGTCCGGAGTTCATAACGCCACCCGCCGTCCCGCCGTGTATACGTTTGATCGATGACGACCCGGCGGCTGCTCGGGAAACCGACGTGCATGATTTCTGTCAGACCGTTGCAGCATTGCGTGCAAGGATCAGCCGAGGGAAGACGACATGGCATGGCATGGACGGCGCTCCAAACCCAATTACTCAAGTCTACGTACTGCACCGCCCGGCTTGTTCACGCGTCACGGTCGCACGAGATACGGACTCACCCATAACAGCATCCATAATCGGGAGCGCTTAACAAGACGATTAAGTCTAAAAAATAAATAGTCAAATTATGTGCTAAGCGTCCGCTAATGCAGTCGCTGTAATCTCGTAGAGCAACTCTAGCCGACATCGCATTTCCCTCGACCTGTAAAATAACCGTTGTTTTGCCGTTCGGAGCCAAAAACGTGCGCAAACCAGACCACGTAAAGATTAAATTGGCGGGAGGGACATTTCACCCTGACCGTTCCTACTTTCCCCTTCAGCCGCACCGATCTCCGCCTCCAGCTCCGTTCGGACCTCTAGCTCACTCGCCGCCAACGTCATGGACACTTTCGACCTCGCGCTCAAGAGTGTTCAAGTAGGGATAGCTAAATCACCACTGGGCGGCAACGCGGTCGAGCTCCGCATCGGCCATGGCGGGTCCGCGGCGGAAGCCTCCTCCACCACCGTCCTCGCAAGCGGCTCGGCAACATCATCGTCCAGGGAGGCGCGGGAGCTCCCGGCGTCAGCGCAGCCGCCGCCAAGGGACCCGCAGGACCTAAAGCTCGTCCTTCCACCGCCGTCAAGGGACCCGCAGGAGAAAAATAAATAGTCAAATTATGTGCTAAGCCTCCTAGTTAACGCTAATGCAGTCGCTATAATCTCGTTGCATGCAAACAAACTGTACTTTCGTTTGCTCACATCGGCACAGATGCCTCCGATCTTCACGCGTGGGCAAATGAAAAAATAAGTGTCGGACGAAATTTTGTGCGTTTGACGCTCGGGATTAGCTACACCAATTGTCGCTAGACCGGGATTGATCTGGCGTCGGCAGATTAACACCACGCCGTGGATGCTCTAAGGCCACATGCAATGCAAGATGTTTACTGAGGTATTTATAAAAATGGACGAAGTTTTTTTAAATACCGATGTTTTTTTAATAGAAAAGGTGTCTAGTTAAACTTTTCTCTTGTGTAAGTGTTTAATACAACCGGTTTATTTTATTGAGCACCTCTATAAACATTTGACATCATCTGCGTGCTAAACGCTTAAGCGACAAAAATAAATACCAAATGGGTTCAACATCTAAGCGCCCGACCACGCATCGGTAGATGTTGGAGATATACCAAGTGGGGATATCTCTGACATGAATCAATCCGGCTAGTCCAGTGTGGACCAAGGGTGGTAAGGCTGATGCCTGCCGGGCGGGCCAGATAACTGATGTACAATGAAGTAGGCGGACGGTCCAAGGAACGCGGAAGGCCGAAACCCATCAAGAAACCAAGACCAAGACGAAAGGAGGCAACTAAGCCGGCTAGGTATAAGACTCTGTTTACTTGTCGGACAAGTACTTACCTTGTAACCCGAGGTCTGACCGCCTATATAAGCCGACCACCGGGAGGTCTTTAGGCCCAAGCTCATACTCATTGTAACATATTCACGGCTATTGCCTTATAGTGAATTATAGCAACACGTATGGTCTCGCCACCGCTGCGAGATCTGAAACTGGGTAACCTCGCCGTGTTCAATCCAGACCTCGACGACTCCAGCCTTCTTCCCCACATCCATCCATGAAAGGAATATGCCCGAGAGGTAATAATAAAGTGGTTATTATCTTATACCATGTTTATAATAAATGTTATTTCTCATGCTAGAATTGTACTAACCGGAAACATTAATACATGTGTGACTAATTAACAAATTAGAGTTTCAAGTAACGCCTCTCGTTTAACTAGCTCGTTGATTAACTGATGATCAAGGTTTCCTGATCATGAACATTGGATGTTGTTAATAACGGGATCACGTCATTAGGAGAATGATATGATGAACACACCCAAATTAAGTGTAGCAATACAATCAAGTCATTAAGTTTATATTGTTGTACTGAGCATACAAAGTAACCCTAATCCTTAAACCATGAGATCATGTCAATCACTAACACCGGAAGAATGCTTTGATGACATCAAACGTCACACCTGAAAGTGCATTCTTTGCACTCTCATATTTTGGTGACTAATGACAACATAAAAGGTGTTATAATGTTTGTGATGAACTATGCAGGTTCTAGTACAGGTCGGTTGATAAGAGTGAATACTTAAATTGCCTGATTTTCAGTACTGCATCACTTGGTCTTTCATCAGGAAATCATTCAGGAGATTTACGGATCTCGGAGATTTCCGGTCACCAGTCCGGAGATCTCCGAGCTACTCAAGATTTTCACTAAGTCAAGAACTCCAGAGCGCACTGACTACATTTCGTTTTAACCGGAAATGCTCCAGGAGATTTCCGGTGCTCGGAGATTTCCGAGTCCAAGTCCGGAGATCTCCGGGTGACAGAAGAATTTCACCAAGTCAAGAACTCAGATGCGCACTGACTCCAATTCGAGTTTAGCCGGAATTGCTCTGGGAGATTTCCGGCGCTCGGAGATTTTCGAGCCCCAGTCCGGAGATCTCCGAGTGATAGAAGATTTTCTACCAAGTCAAGAAGACGAATCAGCACTGACATCGAGCTCCACTCAGCCGAAATTTCTGCAGGAGATTTCCGGAGACCGGAGATCTCCGGACTTCAACCCGGAGATCTCCGAGGTGGCGGCTGTACAACGGGCAGAATTTGGGGAGGGGTATAAATACCCCTCCACCTACCTCTAGCAGTTTAAGCTTCAAGTTTTATCTCTCCTCCATTGGTGCTGAAGCTCGTTTCTTCCGGATCTCCTAATCTAGCCACTCAAATCATTTGATACTTGGGGATCTGAGGAAGAAGCCACCGATCTACAACTCCACCGAAGCGTTTTGAATTCCACCTCTATATCTTGAGGGGCAACGGATCTAGGGTTCCTTTGTGGATAGCTAGGTCCAATCTTGTGTGTTTTGATCCTTTGTGGATTCCTTTGTGGAAGTGACCTTTTGTGGTCATTGTGAGAGCCCCCAATTCAGTTATGGGTGTATGCCTCACGAATTTATACGAGACCTTCTCCGCCCTTAAGGGAGTGCTTAGTGGAAACGTGGATTCGCACCTTTGTGGTCGAATTCACAGGAGAATAGGGTGAGGCCTTTGTGGCGTTGAGCAAACCTTTGTGGTAGCTCATACCCCTCCAACGAGACGTACACCTATGTGGTGGAACTCGGGATAAAATCGCCGTCTTCGATTTCCTACGGTTGTCTTGTTCCACTCTCCTTTACTGCTTCTCAATTCATGTACTTACTTAGTTTCTTTGTTGTGTATCACTTGTATCACCTAGTTGCACATATAGACAACTTACTTTCCGCTAGCCTAAAACTGAAAAAGACATAAAAATTGGTCACCACCTATTCACCCCCCTCTAGGTGGTCAACTGCCGTTCGATTGGTATCAGAGCCAGGTTGTCTCTTTAAAGCTTCACCGATTGAGACCAACCTTGGACAATGCAAGTTGACCCGAAAGAGGTTACCGAAACGGACGCCGCGACTTTGGCGCCATGCAAGAGAAAGGTGCCACTATGGCCGATATCAACTCTTTGGAAACAAAGTTGACATCGTCCATACAAACCGAGTTCAAGAAGTTTCATGATGTGCTTGAGTCTCTCAAGACATCTAAGGAAACCTCTCTTGCATTGCCCTCAAAGCCTCCGGTGCTTCCGGGCATTACTCACGATGTGGACCCCGAATTGATAAAGGGAAAGCAATTGCCTTTGGATGGGAAGGGTGATGCTAGTAGTTCCTCAAACCATCAAAACACTCCATCTTCCCAAGATGGAGTGCCTAAAGGCTACAACGCCACACGTCCCCCATCCCAATACCATACCCCCGATCTCATTATTCCTCATCCGCAAGTTTCTCATAGGGGTGATCCCCCATTGCTTAAAGAATATACATTCTCTCAATGGCAATATGTGATGAAGTCTCATGTGTGCAGCTCTTCAATCGAGTTGTGGCGCATCATTCAAGTTGGATACAAGCCGCATGATCCGACCAACTTGACAATAAGAGAAGTGGTGGAAGCTCAACTTGATGCCACCACTCTCTACATGATCCAAAAGGCGGTTGGGAGCAAGGACATGTCTCTCATCCAACACCTCACCACCGCCAAGGATACATGGGATGCTCTATCAGAGTTGTTCGTTGGGAATGATAGCATGAGGAGGAACCGCTATGACTCTTTGAGCAATGAAGCCGAGGGGTTTTTCAATCTTGATGGTGAAGACCATGAGATGATGTATCGAAGATTGGTGACCATAGCCACAAGTTTTCGAGAAGTTGGTGCCTCTCATATTGATGATGCATGGATCAAGAGGAAGTATGTGAGCTCTATCATGTCATGTGAGCCAACCGACGTCAAGAGTCTTCATGGAAGACACAACTACCATCTCATGACGTCTAATGAGGTTATGCAAGAGATGGCCGCGTACAAGGTGGCCACGAAGAATGCTCAAGACGCAAGGGAAAGGGCTCTTGGAATGCAAAGAGGCACAACCAACCTTGCCTTGAAGGCTACCGTTGAGGAAGATAACGATGATGATCTTGGAAGATTTGCCGCCATGTCCGAGGAAGCACTCAAGATTGCTTACAACGATCATCTCGCTCTTGCGGCTCGCACATTTTGGAACAACCCTTCAAGAGGCAAGATGCGAGTTGACAAGAGTCCACCTCAAGCCGATAGGGTCTCACCCTCCAAGTCAAGGACATGTTACAATTATCAAGACAAGTTCCATTTCGTCGCCGACTGCCCTTATGAGAAAAGAGAAGAGCATGGTGGACGTCTAGTGCTCAAGGACAAAGCAAAGATGCCTCCCAAGAAGGCCTATGGAAAGAAGAGGCCTCTTCACAAGAAGCCTCACATCGTGTTGTTGACCCAAGAGGAGTACCCAACCGATGATGAAGAGTCGGAGGAAGAAACGCCAAATGAAGTGGCGGCTCTTCCCACCACATCAACACCTACCGCTCCTTCATCAATGACAAGAACTCCCTCATCAACAACAAGAACTCCTCCAACTACGACAAGCTCTTCATCATTTCTATTCACGTCGCCAAATGAGAACTCCATCACCAATAGCTCAAGATGTCTTATGGCCAAGGCATCGGAGGTACCTTCATCCTCTTCCTCTCTCATGAATGAAATGAATGAGCTTGATGATGCTTCTAGCCTTTAAATCAAGCAAGAGCTTGTGGCCTTCGATTCTTTTTTCACTAACTTGCAAGGTGATAGCAAGAAACATGTTGGTGCCCTCATGGCTCGTATTGGTGAGCTAGAGCATCTCAATGAAGGGAAGGTAAGATAGAAAGAGAAGACGTTATTTCTCTATCTTATTTGAAGTCCTCTCTTGAGGAGGTTGAAGAGTCTCATGCCCGTCTTGAGGAGCAACTTGAAACTATTGAGGAAACTCATAACTCCTCACATGCTAATCTCATTAAGGATCGTGATATGTACTTTGCTAAATTCAAGGTGGCTCAACAAGATAAAACCGAATTTGCGGTTGGGCATGTTAGACTCATTGAGGACATGGAGAAGCTCGTCATAGCTCACAAGGCTTTGGAGAGTGAACATGCTCTTCTAAAGGAGTCTTATGCTCAACTCCAAACTCGGCTAACTAACCTTGACTCTCCTAGCATCTCTACCTCTAATTGTTCTTGTGATAATGCTAATCTTGTGAAAGAGAATGCTAGGTTGAAGAATGAGATTGATAAGGCCTCCACATCCAAACTCATCCTTCTCAAGGGTAAGCAAGTTGTTGAGATTCCCATTGTGGAGCCTCACACTCGACAAGGGAAGGAAGGACTTGGATATGTGCCTCCCATGAAGATAAATGCAAGAAGGGTATTCCCAAGAGCGTCAACCCCATCCAAACCAAGAAGGCCGACTCCATTCAATCCAAGGACGGTCTTGCGAGTAGGAATGCCTCAAGGGGCAAGCCTACACGTAAAGATCACGTCGGGGACAACAATCCTAACTATGCTTTATATGTTTATTATTATGGGAATGTTTGTGCTCGTTTCATTGGACCCTACTATGGTTTTATTTCATATGCTATTTGGGTTCCTAAGTCTCTTGTCGCTAACCATAAAACACCCATTGTGAAGCAATGGGTTGCTAAATGCAAGAATTGATCTCTTGTAGGACCTTGCTCCCGGTGGTTCAAAATGGATAATTGATAGTGGATGTACAAGTCATATGACCGGGAGCAAAGAACTCGTCACGGAGTTGAAACCTAATGTAGATCAAGTAACCGTGACATTTGGTGACTTATCAAGATCTAAGGTAACCGGGCTTGGCAAAGTGGTAGTTGCCCCCGACATTACTCTTATCAATGTTATTCTTGTTGAATCTCTTGGCTATAATTTGTTATCGGTTCGTGCCTTAACAAAGTTGGAGATCTCTCCCTTCTTTGATAAGGACGTTGTGGTCCTCTTGTGGAGCAAGTCGCTAAGAGTGGCTTTCGTGGGATACGTGGAGCATGAGCTTTATGTGGTGGACTTCTCCGGAGCCACCACTACTCAAGCCATGTGTCTCTTCGGAAAAGCCGACGTGGGTTTGCTTTGGCATCACCAACTAGCCCACGTAAACATGCGCACTTTGCAAAGCCTTCACAAGGGTGGCCACATCCTTGGACTAAAAGATCATGTTTTCTTTTCAAGGGATCGAATTTGTAGAGCTTCCGTGGAAGGCAAGATGCATGATATTCCTCATCCAAGCAAGACCATCATATCTTCATCCCGGATTTTGGAGCTTCTTCATGTTGATTTATTTGGACCAATTCCGGAGATAAGTCTTGGAGGCAAGAAATATTGCCCTGTGATTGTTGATGACTATTCGAGGTATACATGGGTCTATTTCTTCAAGACCAAGGATGAAACTCAGCAAGTCTTCATCGACTTCTCCAAGGAGGTTCAACGCCAACATGACCTCCCCATATTGGTTGTTCGAAGTGACAATGGGTTGGAATTCAAGAACTACACCCTTAACGACTTTCTTAGTGAAGAAGGCATTCGTCACCAATATTGGTCTACATACACTCCTCAACAAAATGGCATTGCCGAAAGGAAGAACCAGACTCTTATCGATATGGCAAGATCTATGTTGGCGGAGTTCAAGTCTCCCATCAAGTTTTGGGCGGAGGCTATTACACCGCATGTCACTCATCAAACCGCCTCTACTTCCGCAAGGGCTTGAAGAAGACTCCATATGAGATCCTTACCAGCAACAAACCCAACATTGGCTACTTCCGAGTGTTTGGATGTAAGTATTATTATCTCGTCAAGGGTGTCTGGTTGGGTAAGTTCCACTCTAAATAAATTGAGGGGATATTTGTTGGCTATGGTAGCGAGTCCCACACTTATAGAGTCTTTGATAAATCCTCCCGGATTATCATAGAATCTTGTAGTGTGGAATTCGATGAAAATGATGGCTCCAAGTGGAGCAAGTTGGTGTTTGTGATGTAGGCGCTGAACAACCTTTTGATGCCATTAAGAAGATGGGAGTGGGTTTTCTTGGCCCCATTGAAGTTCATCAAGAAGTTGTTCAAGAAAGATCAAACTCTTCTATTAAGGAGACCTCACCTTCACAAGAGCCACAATGTGACTCACCCATAGCAAATGATGAATCCCCTCAAGAACAATCTGAAGATCTTCCTCAACAAGAGCAAGCTACCTCTTCTCAAAATGAAGCCCATGATGAGCCTCAACAAGATCTTCATATACAAGTAGATCATGCCTCCCCCACCAAGATTATCGAAGATAACTCCACTTCTCCAAGTTCTACTCAAGGGCAAGATCATCCTTCCCCACCACTTGAAGAAGTTTCTCATGATGATCAAGGCCCTCAAGAAGGGCAAGACGAGGATCCAAGGGACCAAGATGGTCAAGAGATTGTCCCCACAACAAGGGCGGCAATTGAAACTCGTCGTCAAGATCGCTTTGCAAAGTCATTGGAACTAAGAGCTTTATCTCTCGACAAGGTCATCGGCGATATACGAGCAAATGTCTCTACACGAAGTCAATTGGCTCACTTTAGTGAGCATCAAGCGCACATTTCCATGGTCGAGCCCAAGAAAGTATTCGATGCTCTTGAAGATCCCGATTGGCTAGGGGCTATGCATGAAGAACTTAACAACTTCGAGCGCAACAAAGTGTGACGCCTAGTTGAAAAGCCCAAGGATTGCCGCAACGCTATTGGCACTAAGTGGATCTTCAAGAATAAGCAAGATGAACATGGTATCATTGTAAGGAACAAGGCGCGGTTGGTGGCTCAAGGTTTTTCTCAAGTCGAAGGCATCGACTTCGGAGAAACTTTCGCGCCGGTCGCAAGACTCGAATCGATACGTATTCTCATCGCTTATGCATCTCATCATGGTTTCAAATTGCAACAAATGGACGTAAAAAGTGCATTTCTTAATGGTCCTTTGCAAGAACTTGTGTATGTTCAACAACCCCCGGGTTTTGAGAACCCCAACCATCTCACCACGGCTATGTCTTGGACAAAACTCTCTATGGCCTTAAACAAGCCCCCCGTGCATGGTACGAGCACTTGAGAGAGTTCTTGGTAGACCGTGGGTTTGAGGTTGGGGTAATCGATCCCACTCTTTTTACTAAAAGGTTAATGGTGAACTCTTCATTTGTCAATTATATGTCGATGACATTATCTTCGGTTTTACTAACCGTGTGTTCATTGATAAGTTTTCCAAGCTAATGACCGACAAGTTCGAGATGTCCATGATGGGTGAACTCAAGTTCTTTCTCGGTTGTGAGATCAAGCAAATGAGGGAAGGGACTTTTATATGTCAAGCCAAGTACATTCAAGATATGATCAAGAAGTTTAAGTTGCTTGGCCTAAATGGTGTGCCTACTCCTATGCAAACCAAGTGCCACCTCCAACTCAACCCCGACGGTATAGAGCTAGACCAAAAGGAGTATCGTTCTATGATTGGGTATCTCCTTTATTTATGAGCGTCTAGGCCTGATATCGTTTTAAGCGTTGGAGTGTGTGCTTGTTATCAAGCCGCGCCTAAGGAAAGTCATTTGATGGCCGTGAAGAGAATCTTCAGATATTTGGTTCATACCTCTTGTTTTTGGTTGTGGTATCCCAAAGATGGCACCATGTCTCTTTGTGGATACACCGACTCCGATTGGGCGAGCGACATTGATGATAGGAAGTCCACATCCGGGACGTGTCAATTTCTTGGAAGATCTTTGGTGAGTTGGTACTCGAAGAAACAAAATTGCATCTCATTATCCACGGCGGAAGCCGAGTATGTGGCCGCCGCAAGCGGGTGTACTCAACTTCTTTGGATGCGGCAAACTTTAAAGGATTACGGTGTCCTCTTGGACAAAGTGCCGCTTTTATGTGATAATGAGAGTGCCATCAAAATTGCATACAATCTGGTGCAACATTTAAGGACCAAGAACATTGAGATTCGCCATCATTTCATCCGCGATCACGTGGCACGAGGATCTATTGATCTATCATATGTTGGTACAAGGGATCAATTGGCGGATATCTTCACGAAGCCCCTTGATGAAGCCCGCTTTTGCTACTTGAGGAATGAGCTCAATATCATAGATTCTTGGGCCTTGGCATGATATCCTTGCACACTCTCCAACGTTTAAGGTTTTATTAGAACTAGAGGCACGCATGGACTTAGGGGGAGTGTTTTCCTAATACATTGGAATCTTCCTCCCCCTATTATGCATATAGTGATGCATCATTGCTAAAACTTCAAATTAAATCTAATTTGTAAGCTTCAATGTTGAGATGTAGTTATGTACCCAAGATATATCTTCGCGGTGCCATGCTACAACTCATACACGGTGGCTTCGGCCATCAACACTTCTTCTTGAAGTTTTTGGATGTTATTTGGTTTTATTTTTGATCTTCACTTGCATTGTCTTTGGTTCTTTTGGGAAACCACACTCTTGTTGGTCTTATCTTTTGGTTTATGTTTATGCAACTTGAGTGTGTCTTCTTTCTTCAGTTTGTGTATTTATCCTAAGCCTTTCACCATCTTCAAACATGCTTTTCCCCACTCATGTCCTCTTATTGATTTCTTGTTCCTGGAGTTTTGAAGTTGAACGGAAATCTCCGGTATACCAGAAAATTTTGAGACTAAGTCTGTTCAAAAATCAGCACTGACATGTGATGATTATTGACCGCAAATAGTCCCGGAAATTTCTGGTGTCCGGAAATTTCCGGATGAGACTCGGAAATCTCCGGCCCCTACGATTTTCCAACACTAAGTCCTTTTTCAAATTTGGCACTGCACCCTGTCAAAGATGAATCGGAATTAGAGCCGGAAATCTTCGGGGTCCGGAAATCTCCGGTCCGATGTCCGGATATCTCCGGTCGTGCAAAAATTTCCAGTGCTAAGTCCAAGTCAGATTCGGCACTGACCTCAGGAGAATCCAATTCGGAAATAGCCCCGGAAATTTCTGGCACCCGGAGATCTCCGAGCCTCAGTCTGGAAATCTCCTGTTCAAATTGGCCTGTCTATATAAGGGCACGGGTGGAATGGCCGGTTCGGCCAGTTCATCCACCCCGTGCCCTAATCCTCTCTCTCCTTCGCAATTCTCCTCATTCTTTTGATCCTTGCTGCGGGTGTTTCGTCCGAAGGATTCTCGCGTGCTTCTCGGATCTGGTTCTCCTCGTCGAGGGCTTCGTTTCCATCCGCACGCTTTTCACAATGTCTTCCGGTAACTCCTCGTAATTCAAATCTAGTACGAAACTTGTTTTCGTTTAACCTAGCCGATTTAGAGGGTTGTTGCTTGTTTCCTTTGGTAGAATTGCTCCCCTAGGCATGCTCTACCTTCCACGTGCACAGATATGTTTTTCATTCCTAGATTTTGTTCAAATCTATCAAAATTCGTGTAGACCGGATATCTCCGAGTCAGACCCGGAAATCTCCGGACCCCGGAGATCTCCGAGTCAGACCCGGAAATCTCCGGCCTACTCAGAATGACATCAGCTAAGGACAGAAACTTTGATTGCTTAACTTCTCTAGTACGTTCCATTTGCCTCTCTCGGACATGAGTTCTTACCCCATATGCTTTCTATCTTCTCTATGATGTGTGCTTGCAGGTTCCAACCCTCGTGGCCGTGTCTAGCAAATAGCTCAGCGGGGGAGGGCCAAACCAGTTCATTCTCGCCCTCCCACCGGATCCTCGAGTGAAGATAGCACCCCAGCTGAGTCTGCAGCTCTGCTCAAGAGAGCCACAGGGTCAAGCAAGAAGAAGAGGCCCGAGCTCCGCCTTGAGGACTTCAACAAAGGCAGTTTTCTCAAGTGGAGAAGTGAGCTATCTTACAACGTGGAATCTGATGATACCAAGTTTTTCTGCACCGAGATGGCATGGCTCTATAGGGAATTTTATCAGAAGTTCTCCATTGACAAGCCCATTTGCCCATGAAGTGGATTGACTTCGACAAGTTGATGAAGAAGGCTGATTATTTTGGGGGAGCAGTCCAGGTCTGCCGCGTTCTAGGTTTGGAGCATTTGATGAGGACTGAGTGCAGCTACAATGTATCTCTCATCCATCAGTTTTATGCTACTGTGGTGTTTGACTCTTCTGAGGATATTGGGATGACTTGGATGTCTGGCAGGCAGCGCTTGACCTCCTCTTTCATGAGTTTGCTCGGATTATTGGCTGTCCGTTTAGTGGTCTCTCTGTTCCAGTTGGTGCCCGCATGCACGTCCATGGCGTGTCCTAGAACAAGCATGTCATGACTGATCTATACCAGCCTGGAGGTAAAATTGGCTCTCAATATGGACTCCTACCCACTTATGATATCTTGCTCCGCATGTTCCGTTGGACCATTGCTCCCATTGCCGGCAATGCGGACAATATTGCCGGGGCTCTAGTTAACTTGATGGCCAAGGCTCATGCGGACTATCTTGGGGAGTATGAGGTTGGGCAGGAAGCCTACAAGGTGGATGTCATGGACTTCATTTTCCAAGAGATGAACCTAACAGTTTTTTAGAGGAAAGTTCCTCCATATGCTCCCTATGTGATGTTGCTCATCAAGAGGCTCTACAAGCTCTCCAAGGAAGATGGTGATGACTTTGATGCAGCTCTTGGTTGTCAGCCCCACAAGGCAGCCTTGCTAATCCAGAAATCTGCTCATGTTGTCCAACAACAAGCCTCCATGCAAGATATCAATGAGGATAAGATTTTTGGTGGTCCATCTCGGGTTCCTACCAATCCCAACATCAAGAAAGCTGCAAAGAAGAGTCGCCCATGGGTTGTTCGGGCAATTGAGAAGATCCTCAATATCACAGTGAGAACTACTCCATCTACTCTTAGAATCATCGCATTATGAAGTGTCAAGAGGAGATTATGTCTCATTTGAAGATGCCTGCTCCAAAGCACCCTTTGAAGCCCGTGATTCCATTCAAGGATTGGAATGCCGATGGCCTCAACTTTGATTGGGATGATGCAGTACCAGAGGACATTGATCTTGAGTATGATGATGATGATGAGGAGGAGGATGAGGAGGCCGATCAGGGTTCCGACTCTTGAGTCATGGGCCGTTAGTGGAACCTCCTCCCTTTTTGGTATCTTGATGCCCAAGGGGGAGAAGTATCTCTTTAGGCCTCTCGGGATTTGCATGGGTTGGGAGCACTTCGTGTTGTTTTCCTTTCGTTTTGTCTTAAGTGCTCCCTCTTATTGGTTTGTTTTATCTTGTCATGTGTGTGAGACATGAGTACCTTTGAACCTCTATTGTAATAACTATGTTGCTCAAGTTATTCGCTACTATTGTGTATTGTTATATTTGTTTGCTTGCGTGGTTTGTAAAATCTAGGGGGAGTGTTGATCCTAAGGAATTTGCATTTTGTATTCCAAAACATCCTAAAATAGTGCACTTACTTAGGGGGAGCTCGGTCTATATTTTGCAAATCTGTTCTCCTTTCGTGTTGTCATCATTCGCCAAAAAGGGGGAGATTGAAAGTGCATTCTTTGCACTCCCATATTTTGGTGACTAATCACAACACAAAAGGTGTTCTAATGTTTCTGATGATCTATGGAGATTCTAGTACATGTCGGTTGATAAGAGTGAATACTTAAATTGTCTGATTTTTATTACTACATCACTTGGTCTTTCATCAGGAAATCATTCAGGAGATTTCCGGTCCCCAGTCCGGAGATCTCCGAGCTACTCAAGATTTTCACTAAGTCAAGAACTCCAGAGTGCACTGACTACATTTCGTTTTAACCGGAAATGCTCCAGGAGATTTCCGGTGCTCGGAGATTTCCGAGTCCCAGTACGGAGATCTCCGGGTGACAGAAGAATTTCACCAAGTCAAGAACTCAGATGCGCACTGACTCCAATTCGAGTTTAGCCGGAATTGCTCTGGGAAATTTCCGGCGCTCGGAGATTTCCGAGCCCCAGTCCGAAGATCTCCGAGTGACAGAAGATTTTCTACCAAGTCAAGAAGACCAATCAGCACCGACATCGAGCTCCACTCAGCCGGAATTTCTGCAGGAGATTTCCGGAGGCCGCAGATCTCCGGACTTCAACCCGGAGATCTCCGAGCTGGCGGCTGTACAACGGGCAGAATCTGGGGAGTGGTATAAATACCCCTCCACCTACCTCCAGCAGTTTAAGCTTCAAGTTTTTTCTCTCCTCCATTGGTGTTGAAGCTCGTTTCTTCCGGATCTCCCAATATAGCATCTCAAATCATTTGACACTTGGGGATCTGAGGGAGAAGCCACCAATCTACAACTCCACCGAAGCGTTTTGAATTCCCCCCTCTATATCTTGAGGGGCAACGGATCTAGTGTTCCTTGATGGATAGCTAGGTCCAATCTTGTGTGTTTTGATCCTTTGTGTATTCCTTTGTGGAAGTGACCTGTTGTGGTCATTGTGAGAGCCCCCAATTCAGTTGTGGGTGTGTGTCTCACGAATTTGTACGGGACATTCTCCGCCCTTAATGGAGTCCTTAGTGGAACCGTGGATTTGCACCTTTGTGGTCGAATTCACAGGAGAATAGGGTGAGGCCTTTGTGGCGTTGAGCAAACCTTTGTGGTAGCTCACACCCCTCCAACGAGACGTACACCTATGTGGTGGAACTCGGGATAAAATCGCCGTCTTCGAGTTCCTACGGTTGTCTTGTTCCACTCTCCTTTACTGCTTCTTCAATTCATGTACTTGCTTAGTTTCTTTGTTGTCTATCACTTGTATCACCTAGTTGCACATATAGACAACTTACTTTCCGCTAGCCTAAAACTGAAAAAGACATAAAAATTGGTCACCACCTATTCACCCCCCCTCTAGGTGGTCAACTGTCGTTCAACACCGTAACAGGATGACTATAAAGGTGGCGTTGGGTATTCCGAAAGTATTAGATGAGGCTCATGGATCAAGAAGTGGGATTTGTCCATCCAGATGACGGAGAGATATACTCTGGGCCCTCTCGGTGATATCACGTCAACACCGCTTGTAAGCACGTGACTAGGTCACAAGCATGTCATATCACAGAACGAGTAAAGAGTACTTGTCGGGAACGAGATCGAATAAGGTATAGATGATACCAATGATCGGATCTCGGACAAGTAAAATATCGCGAGACAAAAGAAATTGGTTATGATGTTTTTGGTTCAAACGATCACAAGATTCATCGTCGAATATGTAGGAGTCATTACGGATCTCCAGATCCCGCTGTTGACTATTGATCGGAGAGGTGTCTCGATCATGTCTTCATTATTCACGAACCATAGGGTGACACACTTAAGGTTTGTCGACACTTTTGGGTAGACACGGAATTTCGGAGAAAAGTTTGGACAACACCGAATTGTTTCGGATAATATTGAATAGTTCAAGGGGTTAATTGCCATAGTTGACAATGGTTGTTAATAGAATTAACAGATGAACCAAGGGGGTAAGTGTTAATGTTTGTTAATAGAATTAACAAATATTAAAAAGAAATGAAATTGTTTTATTTAATAAAGAAAAACCCTTGAGATTTTTTAGTGGAAATTAAAAGAGAATGAGTGGGCATGAGTGGATGCTCCACTCACATCAAGAGGGAAGAGGTGGAGTCACCCCTAGGGGCAACGATCCAACCTCACCCCTCTCCTATATATGGAGGGGTGGGAGCTCCCTTTTGAGCACACACTTGATCCTCTCTCCCTCCTCCCGCTGCTCCACCTCTGTCCATCCGCTTGGCGAAGCCATGGCCGTTTAGTTCTCCACCACACCACGTCGTCGTGCTGTTGGAGTTCCTTGGTGGTTCTACTACTTCCGCTGCCCCGCTGGATCGAGGGAACGGAGGTCGTCATCAAGCCGTATGTGTGACCGAGTACGGAGGCGCTGCCTCGTTGCAGCGCACATCTTCATGATCTTGAGATCGACAAGTGAACGACTACATCATCCACGAGAATTATTCATGAAACGCTTACGGTCTTCGAGGGTGAGTTTCTCTTGGAATATGTTCCACTCATCTAGAGTAGATCTTGGCTTGTTGGTTTGTTCTCACCGTAGGAATTTTTTTGTTTTCTATGCTACGAACCCATCAATCCATAGGCTAGAGGACCCCCGTCTCCTATCAACTATGCCGATACTCCGACAGTTGGCGCCCACCGTGGGGCATAAGGTTTCTGGCGTCACGTTCCAGGCGGGAACACTTGGCGGCGTGGGCAAGCAGATCGCCGTCGGCCGCGTCACAAGATATGGGGGCCACAACTACGTCAAATCAGATGAGTCCTGGCTCCTGGCGGACGACTACCTCATCGGGTGCGCAATCGTGCCGATCGGAGGGATCGACGTCTTCATCGGGTACACGCTAGAGGCGTACAACCTACTGCGTTTCTACAACCCCACCCACCAACCCTTCGACCAAGCAGTCGACCGGCAAGATGGATCTGAATCCGCCTTCTCTCAGGAGTCGGCTGGATCTGACTTCCACTTTGTCGGAGTTGTCGGACTGGGATCCGACTCCCAGCCAGAAAACAACGATCCAGAATCGATTCTTCCTGCTCTCCAGGAGGATGCGATGTCAGGTGCCGGATCCAGATCTACCGTTCAAGTCAACGTAGATTCTGATTCTGATGATGATGCTAGTCTCTTCGAAGAGAGAATCAAAAGCTACTTTTTCCAGTGATAATCCGATTCCTTCAGAGAACCTAGCGGATACAGACATGCCTGATAAGCTGGCTATGATGGTTGTCATCGGTAACGAGTCAACCCCAGTCGCTTCAGACGCGCAAGATAAGACGTAGGAAGCTGCCGACAACACTAACGTCGGTCAACTCATTGATGGATCTGACAAGGTGCGCGCGAAGAAGAAAGCTGGTCTCGAAAAAGGCGGCAGCAGCAAACCCACAGATTTGCTCTCCGTCATCAAGGAAGTTGAGAAATCATGAACACTCCGGTAACTAAGGATACCCCACTCGACGAAGTGGAAGAGCTTAGGCTTAATTTACTTAAGCACTCTGACTTCCTACACAGAAGAGAGGAGCATGTTGAGAGTCTTGCGAAGAAGATCGAGAAGGAACAGGAAAAGATGTCGGCAAAACCGAACAAGAAGCTCTTCGAAGAAAAAAGGCCATCAAAAAACCGCTGTGACAAAGAGCCGCCAATCTATGCGACCACTGCAGCTCAAGACCTGGGGTTCGACTGGCGCACGACGCCACAACGTACGGACATAAGGGGGATGTTGTTTTCTTCACCCCGATCCTTAACGCTGCTACCGTGCTCGACACCCTAGATGATAAAAACTACACAGCGGAAGAAAAGGTGGCTAATGCAAGACACTTCATGAGCAAGGCCCTAGAGCAACAAGCTCTCGCTGACTCCTACGACCATATGGCGGATGCCCGTGGGGGAGATCTGGAATCCAAGTCAGGAAAGTGCAAAGCCACACCTGGTGCTGACCCCGAACGCCCGTCCGGCTCCTGTAGCCATGGCGACAAAAGGAAGGCGACGCCACCTCCAAAGAAGACGCCACCGACAAAACCAAGGCGGGACGAACACTCGCGGACAGGAAGCAGAGGCGACCTGCCACCTCCATCTCAGCCAAGGCGCGGTGATGGCGGTAGCCGGAACAACAGCCAGCCACCTATAAAAGATGACGGCAATGACCCTCCCAGGAAAGGTCGAAACCGGTCTCCGCAACGCCGCACCGACAACAAGAGGAAGGAGGCGACAGATGGGCCCAGACGCAACGTAAGCCGGGCAGCGCAGGACGAGCCGAACGCTAACAGAGACGGACAACACCTCGCTCCAGAAGACGTAAGACACCACCTACAAGACATAGCAAGAGGAAGGGAGCCGCTATACTATGGTCCAAAGTGCTTTGGCGACGCCATCTGTAGAGAGCCGTTTCCCAAGGACATGACATCAGTGTCTAAAAATTGTCCTAGGTACAACAACCTCGTTAAGCCGGACACAGAGATTGCTGGCGGAAGCAATCACATTGCCGTCCGCTATCTACCTCTAATGTTGGAAGGCACGACAAGGGGTTGGATCGACAACCCTCTAGAAAAGTCTATCCACAGCTGGTACGACATGGAAAAGGTGTTCTCCCAGCACTTCCAAGGAACATACAAGCGTCCAAACACCTACACCGATTTGCAACGCTATGTTCAGAATCCGGACAAAACCATGACAGACTTTGTCAGCCGTTGGATCTCAGAAAAGGCCAACTGTCATGGTGTTTCGGACGCCAGGCTATCCATGCTTTCTACACGGGCCTGCAGAAGAAGTCTTTACTCTGTCACAGACTCGTCCGTGAGCAAGTCACGGACCTTGGCGAGATGCTCAACCTTGCCGCCCAATACGCGGCAGCAGACGACGACGCCCGTGACGATGATCCAGAGGTCAGCATCGTGCCAAGGCAGAACAACAAGCGCAAAAAAGCAACGAAAGAAAAAGTCGGGCCATCTAACGAGGTTGCCGTTGCGTTCACAGGAAACGTCGGCAAAAAGAAGTGGAAAAATAAGAAAGATAACCGTCACGCCGGCTCAGGCCCTAAGGCGGCACGAATCACTTATGAGCAAGCAATTTTTTTGCCATGCCCCATCCACGCCTCACTCGGCAAGGTCAACCATATGTTTAGCGAATGCTGCTTCATGGACGACTTCAAAAAGGACCCCACTGTTTGCTGGAAGTCAAAGAAGTCAAAGAAGTACAACAAGAAAGACAACAAGGACAACGAGGGTTGCGACTCCATGTCAATCTCAAGCGATGACGACGCCTCCGCCAAGAAAAAGATGCCGTACCCGAAGGTCCAAGAGTCACTCGTGTGCTTTGTCGGCACACCTTTAGCCAAGGCGGACAAGGCGGAGATGCGCGAACTCAACGCGACAATGTCGGACGTCCCTCAATATTTAAACTGGTCCGAGGCGGCAATCACTTGGGATCGATCCAACCACCCTGATTTTGTCCCCCATCCAGGCAAATACGCCCTCGTTGTCGACCCCATTGTCGACAACTGCAGGCTAACAAAAGTACTTATGGATGGCGGTAGCAGCCTCAACATCTTGTACTATGATACACTAAGCCGCACGAACTTGTCCGAGGATCAGCTTGACCACAACAACCTCTCCTTTCATGGCATAGTGCCCGACAGGCAAGCAAAGTCGATGGGAAGCATCATGCTGAAGGTAATTTTTGGACCAGAAAGGAACTACCGCTCATAGTTCCTCTGGTTTGAAGTTGTCCCCTTCAAAAGTGTCTATCATGCTATCTTCGGACGACCGGCTTTTGCCAAGTTCATGGCAAGGCCGTGCTATATCTACAGCACGCTTAAAATGCCGGGGGAACATGGAACCATCACGGTTTCTAGGAACTTCAAGAAAGCTAAGGAGTGTGAGCGTGGCATGGCCGCCTTTGTAGAAGCCATCATACGCAAAGAAGAACTCGCACTAGTTAAGGCGGACCCAGACAACTCCATGCCCAAGCCAAAAGTTGATGTCAAGAAGACCTTTGAAGCTTCAGAAGACACCAAGAAGGCAGACCTCACCCCAGGCGACAAGTCCAAGAAGGTTGTCATCGACTCCAACTTGGACAACAAATAGGAAGGCGAGCTCGTCGAGTTCCTCCTTGAGAATCGTGACATCTTTGCATGGTCGCCATCCGACATGCCCGGTGTATCGAGGGAACTTGCTGAGCACTCGCTCAATATTATCAAGGTATCCAAGCCGGTGAAGCAAGCAACAAGACACTTTGGTGATGAGAGACGTAAGGCTATAGGGAATGAGATAAATAGGCGGAGGATGCCAATTTCATAAAAGAAGTTGTACACACCGATTGGGTGGCAAATCCTGTACTTGTTCCAAAGAATAATAAAGAGTTTAGGATGTGTATCGACTATACCGGTGTTAACAAGTGCTGCCCAAAGGATCCCTTTGCGCTACCTAGAATTGACCAGGTCGTAGACTCCACAGCAGGCTCCGGGCTGCTTTGTTATCTGGACGCCTACTCAGGATACCACCAAATCAAGATGAGGGAGTCAGATCAACTGAAGACATGTTTCACCACTCCTTGTGGGACTTTCTGCTACATCACGATGCTTTTTGGCCTGAAGAATGCAGGGGCAACATACCAGCGATTTATGCAAAATTGCCTACATGAACAGATCGGCCGCAATGTTCACGTCTACGTTGACGACATTGCGGTGATGGCGAAAAAGAAGGCGGATCTCCTAGAGGACTTGGGAGAAACTTTTCAGAATCTCCGGAAATACCAGATGAAGCTCAGTCCCACCAAGTGCGTTTTCGGGATTCCAGCCGGCAAACTACTTGGCTTTATCGTATCTGAACGAGGGATCGAAGTCAACTCGGAGAAGATCAAGGCTATCCAAAACATATCCAGACCAACTTGTCTGAAGGACGTGCAACACTTAGCCGGATCGGCAGCAGCCGTCAGTCCTTTCATAAGCCGCCTTGGAGAAAAGGTGAACGGCAGTTGACCACCTAGAGGGGGGGGGGGGGGTGAATAGGTGGTGACCAATTTTTATCTCTTTTTCAGTTTTTAGGCTAGAGGAAAGTAAATTGTCTAGATGTGCAACTAGATGATACAAGTGACAACCTACAAGGAAACTAGGCAAGTACAGGAAAAAAATGCGATAAAGGAGAGTGGAACGAAACAACCGAAGGGACTCGAAGACCAAGGTTTTATCCCGAGTTCCACCACATAGGTGTACGTCTCGTTGGAGAGGTGTGAGCTACCACAAAGGTTTGCTCCACGCCACAAAGGCCTCACCCTATTCTCCTGTGAATTCGACCACAAAGGTGCGAATCCACACTTCCACTAAGGACTCCTTTAAGGGCGGAGAAAGTCCCGTACAAATTCGTGAGGCACACACCCACAACTGAATTGGGGGCTCTCACAACGACCACAACAGGTCACTTCCACAAAGGAATCCACAAAGGATCAAATTACACAAGGATGAACCTAGCTATCCACAAAGGAACCCTAGATTCGTTGCCCCTCAAGAAATAGAGGGGGAAAGTCAAATCGCTTCGGTGGAGATGTAGATCGGTGGCTTCTCCCTCAGATCCCCAAGTATCAACGGATTTGAGTGGCTGGATTGAGAGATCCGGGAGAAACGAGCTTCAACACCAATGGAGGAGAGAGAAAATCTGGAAGCTAAGGAAGCTGGAGGTAGGTGGAGGGGTATTTATACCCCTCCTCAAAATCTGCCCCTTGCACAGCCGCTAGCCCGGAAATCTCCGGGTTGAGGACCGGAGATCTCCGGACCCCGGAAATTTCCTGGTTAAATTCCGGTAGAACTTGACTCTGGATCAGTACTGGTTGGATTTCTTGACTTGGTCGAAATTCCTCTGACACTCGGAGATCTCCGGATTGGGGCTCGGAAATCTCCGAGCGCCGGAAATCTCCGAGAGGATTTCCGGCTAAAATTGTTTTGGAGTCAGTACGCATTTGAATTCAGACTTGGTGAAAATAAAGCTTGGCTCGGAAATCTCCGGTCTGTGGACCGGAAATTTCCGGGCCCCGGAAATCTCCTGACTGAATTCCTGAACAATTACCAGGTGCAATTGAAATGATATTTAGGCAACCTAAGTATTCCTCTTTGACAGTCAACCTGTAAAATAGCCTGCATGCTTCATCACAAACATTAGAATACTTTTTGTGTTGTCATTAGTCACCAAAACTTGGGAGTACATAGAATGCACTTTCAATCTCCCCCTTTTTGGCGAATGATGACAACACAAAAAAAGGAGTGGATTTGCAAAATATAGACGAAGCTCCCCCTAGGTGAGTGCACTATTTAAGAATGTCTTTGGAATACAAAGTGCACATTCCTTAGGATCAACACTCCCCCTAGATTTTACAAAGCACACACAAACACAATAGAAGCAACAAACTTAGATAAATAGTTATTACAATAGAGAATTTAACAGTACTCATGTCTCACAGACATGACGAAACAAACACAGTCACGAAATAAGAGAGCACTGAAGAAAGCAAAGCGAAAAGAAAGAAGTGCTCTCAGCCCATGCAAATCCCGAGAGTCCTAGAGATACTTCTCCCCCTTTGGCATCAAGATACCAAAAAGGGAGGAGGTTCCACTAACGTCCCATGACTCAAGAGTCGGAACCCGCGTCCTGATCATCTTCCTCTTCCTCCTCCGTGTCAGCATTCTCAAGATCGCTGTCCTCTGGCACAGCATCATCCCAATCAAAAGTGAGACCATCTGCATTCCAATCCTTGAAGGGAACCCGAGGCTTCAAAGGTTGCTTCGGAGCAGGCATCTTCATGTGAGCCATCATTGCTTCTTGGCGCTGCATAATGCGATGGTTCTGAGAGTAGATGGAGTAGTTCTCACTGTGAATGCAACAGTTCATGTTCATGATTTTCTCAATAGCTCGAACTACCCAGGGGCGACTTTTCTTGGCAGCTTTCTTGATGTTGGGATCGGAGGGAACCCGAGATGGACCACCAAAAATGTCATCCTCATTGATATCATGCATGGTGTCTTGTTGTTGAACCAGGTGAGCAGATTTCTGGACAAGCAGGGCTGGCTTGTGAGGCTGAGTGGCAAAAGCTGCATCAAAGTCATCACCGTCTTGCTCAGACAGCTGGTAGAGGCTCTTGATGAGCAACATTATATAAGGAGCATATGGAGGAACTTTCCTCTCAAAGACTGCTAGGGACATCTCCTGGAAAATAAAGTCCATGACATCCACCTTATAGACCTCCTGCTCAACTGCATACTCCCCAAGATAGGCATCATGAGCTTTACGCATCAAGTTTACTAGAGCCCCGACAATATTATCTGCATTGCCGGCAATGGGAGCAATGGTCCAACGGAACATGCGCAACAGGATATCATAAGTGGGCAGAAGGCCATTTTGAGAGCCAATCCTCCCTCCAGGCTGGTATAGATCAGTCATGACGTGTTTGTTGTAGGACACGCCATGGACATGCATGCGGGCAACAGCTGCAGTAGTAAGACCACGGAACGGGCAACCAAGAATCTGAGCAAACTCTCTGAAGGAAGAAGTCAAGCGCTGCCTGCCAGACATCCAAGTCATCCCAATATCCTCTGAGGAGTCAAACACCACAGTGGCATAGAACTGATGTATAAGAGAGACGCTGTAGCTGCACTCAGTTCTCATCAAAGGCTCCAAACCCAAAAGACCACACACCTTCACAGCACCACCAAAATAATCTGCCTTCTTCATTAATTTGTCAAAGTCAATCCACTTCATGGGGCAGATTGGCTTGTCAATGGAGAACTTCTGATAGACTTCTCTGTAGATCCATGCCATCTCAGTGCAAAAGTAAGTGGGATCATCAGACTCCACATCATAGGATAGCTCACTTCGCCACTTGCGAAAACTTCCTTTGTTGAAGTCTTCAAGGCGGAGCTCGGTCTTCTTCTTCTTATTAGCACCAATAGGTTTCCTGAGGAAGGCTGAGTGCTCAGTTTGTGAGTTGTCTTCACTGGAGGACCCACTGGGAGGGCGTGAGTGAACTGGTTTGGCTCTTCCGCGAGTAGATATTTGCTTAAAGCGGCCACGAGGGTTGGAACCTGCAGGTACACATCAGAGAGTGGATGGAAAGCATATGGGGTAAGCACTCATGTCCAAGATTGAAAAAGGAACATACTAGAAAAGTTTTGGCAAACATAGTTTCTGGACTTAGCTGTTTTGATTCTGAGCAGGCCGGAGATTTCCGGGTCTGACTCGGAGATCTCCGGGGTCCGGAGATTTCCGAGTGAGGACCGGAAATTTCCAGTCTGCACAAAATTTTGACAGATCTGAACAAAATCTATGGATGAAAAACAGATCTGTGCATATGGAAGGTAGAACATGCCTAGGGGAGCAATTCTACCAAAGGAAACAACCAACAACCTCCTAAATCTGCTAGGTTAAACGAAAACAAGTTTCGTCCTAGATTTGAAATAAGAGGAGTTACCGGAGGACATTGTGAAAAGCGTGCGGATGGAAACGAAGCCCTTGACGAGGAGGCAGATCCCCGAAGCACGCAAGAAACCCTCGAACGATCCACCCGCAGCGAGGGAAGGAAGAATTGGAGATTTTCGGAGGAGAGAGAGGATTAGGGCACGGGGTGGATGAACTGGCCGAACCGGCCGGTCCACCCGTGCCCTTATATAGACAGGAAAATTTGAACCGGAAATTTCCGGACTGAGGCTCGGATATTTCCGGGTGCCGGAGATTTCCGGGGCTATTTACGGATGGGACTTAGCCCTGGAAAACTTTTGGCACGCTCGGAGATTTCCGGACGTCGGACCGGAGATTTCCGGACCCCGGAGATTTCCGGCTCTAATTCCGATTCAGCTTCGCCTGAGGTCAGTGCCGAAATTGAAAAAGACTTAGGTGCCAGAAATCGTAGGGCCCGGAGATTTCCGAGTCTCAGCTCGGAAATTTCCGGACGCCGGAAATTTCCGGGACTATTTCCTGTCAAAAATCAACACAGGTCAGTGCTGATTTTTGAAGGGACTTAGTCTCGAAATTTTCTGGTAGCCCGGAGATTTCCGAGTAAGGCTCGGAGATTTCCGTTCAAACCCAAAAACTCCAGGAACAAGATACCAAAAAGGGACATGAGTGGGGAAAAGGATGTTTACAGGATAGTGAAAGGCTTAGGATAGATACTCAAACTGAAAATAAGACACACTCAAGTTGCAAAAGCCATAAAACACAAGAGAAGACCAACAAGAGTGTGTTTTCCCAAAAGAACCAAAGACAATGCAAGTGAGAAAAAATAAAACCAAATGGAATCCAAAGAGAAAAAGAGTTGGTGGCCGAGGCCACCGTGTATGAGTTGTAGCATGGTACCGCGAAGATATATCTTGAGTCCATAACTACATCTCAACATTGAAGCTCACAAATTAGATTCAATTTGAAGTTTTAGCAATTATATGTCTCTATATGCATAATAGGGGGAGGAAGAGTCCAATGTATTAGGAAAACACTCCCCCTAAGTCCATGCGTACCTCTAGGTCTTTTAAAACCTTAAACGTTGGAGTGTGTGTACGGAGCTCAAGCCAAGGCCCGAGAATCTATGATATTGAGCTCATTCCTCAAGTAGCAAAAGCGGCCTTCATCAAGGGGTTTCGTGAAGATATCCGCCAATTGATCCCTTGTACCAACATATGATAGATCAATATCTCCTCGGGCCACGTGATCGCGGATGAAGTGATGACGAATCTCAATGTGCTTGGTCCTTGAATGTTGCACCGGATTGTACGCAATTTTGATGGCACTCTCATTGTCACATAAAAGCGGCACTTTGTCCAAGAGGACACCGTAATCCTTTAAAGTTTGCCGCATCCAAAGAAGTTGAGTACATCCGCTTGCGGCAGCAACATACTGGGCCTCCGCCGTGGATAATGAGATACATTTTTGTTTCTTCGAGGACCAACTCACCAAAGATCTTCCAAGAAATTGACACGTTCCGGATGTGGACTTCCTATCATCAATGTCGCCCGCCCAATCGGAGTCCGTATATCCACAAAGAGACAATGTGCCATCTTTGGGATACCACAACCCAAAGCAAGGGGTATGAACCAAATATCCGAAGATTCTCTTTACGGCCATCAAATGACTTTCCTTAGGCGCGGCTTGATAACGAGCACACACTCCCACGCTTAAAACGATATCGGGCCTAGAGGCACACAAATAAAGAAGAGACCCAATCATAGAACGATACTCCTTTTGGTCTACCTCTTTACCGTCGGGGTTGAGTTGGAGGTGGCACTTGGTTTGCATAGGAGTCGTCACACCGTTAAGTCCAAGCAATTTGAATTTCTTGATCATCTCTTGAATATACTTGGCTTGACAAATGAAAGTCCCTTCCCTCAATTGCTTTATCTCAAAGCCAAGAAAGAACTTGAGTTCACCCATCATGGACATCTCGAACTTGTCAGTCATTAGCTTGGAAAACTCATCATTGAACACACGGTTAGTAGAACCGAAGATAATGTCATCGACATATAGTTGACAAATGAAGAGTTCACCATTAACCTTTTTAGTGAAAAGAGTGGGATCGATTACCCCAACCTCAAATCCACGGTCTACCAAGAACTCTCTCAAGTGCTCGTACCATGCACGGGGGGCTTTTTTAAGGCCATAGAGAGCTTTGTCCAAGACATAGACGTGGTGAGGATGGTTGGGGTTTTCAAAACCCGGGGGTTGTTTAACATAAACAAGTTCTTGCAATGGACCATTAAGAAAAGCAGATTTTACATCCATTTGTTGCAATTTGAAACCATGGTGAGAAGCAAAAGCGATGAGAATACGTATCGATTCGAGTCTTGCGACCTGTGCGAAAGTTTCTCCAAAATCGATGCCTTCGACTTGAGAGAATCCTTGAGCCACCAACCGCGCCTTGTTCCTCACAACGATACCATGTTCATCTTGCTTGTTCTTGAAGATCCACTTAGTGCCGATAACGTTGCAGCAATCTTTAGTCTTCTCAACTAGACGCCACACTTTGTTGCGCTCGAAGTTGTTAAGTTCTTCATGCATAGCCCCTAGCCAATCGGGATCTTCAAGAGCATCAAAGACTTTCTTGGGCTCGACCATGGAAATGTGTGCTTGATGCTCACTAAAGTGAGCTAATTGACTTCGTGTGGAGACCCTTGCTCGAATATCACCAATGACCTTGTCGAGAGATAATGCTCTAAGTTCCAAAGACTTTGCAAAGCGAGCTTGACGACGAGTTTCAATTGCCGCCCTTGTGGTGGGGACAATTTCTTGACCATCTTGATCCTTTGGATCCTCGTCTTGACCTTCTTGTGGGCCTTGATCATCATGAGAAGTCTTTTCATGAGGTGGAGAAGGATGATCTTGCCCTTGAGTAGAACTTGGAGAAGTGGAGTTGGCTTCGATAATCTTGGTAGAGGAGGCATGATCTTTTTGTTGATGAAGATCTTGTTGAGATTCATGATGAGCTTCATCTTGAGAAGAAATAGCATGCCCTTGTTGAGGAGGATCTTGAGATTGTTCTTGAGGGGAATCATCATTTTCTATGGGTGATCCACCTTGTGGTTCTTGTGATGGTGAGGTTTCCTTGATGGGAGAAATTGAATCATCTTGAACAACTTCTTCATGGATTTCAATTGGGCGTAGAAAGCCCACCCCCATCTTCTTAATAGCATCAAAAGGTTGTTCATCACCTACATCACAAACACCAACCGTCTCCACTTGGGAGCCATCATTTTCATCGAATTCCACACTACAAGACTCTATGATAATCCGGGAGGATTTATCAAAGACTCTATAAGTGTGGGACTCGGTACCATAACCGACAAAGATCCCCTCAAGAGACTTAGAGTGAAACTTACCCAACCGGACAACCTTGACTAGATAATAGCACTTACATCCAAACACTCGGAAGTAGCCAATATTGGGTTTATTGCCGGTGAGGATCTCATATGGAGTCTTCTTCAAACCTTTGCGGAAGTAGAGGCGATTAGATGAGTGACAAGCGGTGGAAATAGCCTCCGCCCAAAAGTTGATGGGAGACTTGAACTCCGCCAACATAGATCTCGCCATATCGATGAGAGTCCGGTTCTTTCTTTCGGCAACGCCATTTTGTTGAGGAGTGTAAGCAATGGAATATTGATGACGAATGCCTTCTTCACTAAGAAAGTCGTTAAGAGTGTAGTTCTTGAATTCCGACCCATTGTCACTACGAATAACCAAAATGGGAAGGTCATATTGGCGTTGAACTTCCTTTGAGAAGTCGATGAAGACTTGTTGAGTTTCATCCTTGGTCTTGATGAAATAGACCCAAGTATATCTTGAATAGTCATCAACAATCACGAGGCAATATTTCTTGCCACCAAGACTTATCTCCGGAATTGGTCCAAATAGATCAACATGAAGGAGTTCCAAAATCCGGGATGAAGATATGATGGTCTTGCTTGGATGAGGAATGTAATGCATCTTGCCTTCCAGACAAGCTCTACAAATTCGATCCCTTGAAAAGGAAACATGATCTTTTAGTCCAAGAATGTGGCCACCCTTGTGAAGACTTTGCAAAGTACGCATGTTTACGTGAGCTAGTCGGCGATGCCAAAGCCAACCCACGTCGGCTTTTCCGAAGAGACACATGGCTTGAGAAGTGGTGGCTCCGGAGAAGTCCACCACATAGAGCTCATGCTCCACGTGTCCCACGAAAGCCACTCTTAGCGACTTGCTCCACAAGAGGACCACAATGTCCTTATCAAAGAAGGGAGAGATCCCCATCTTTTTTAAGGCACGAACCGATAACAAATTATAGCCAAGAGATTCAACAAGCATGACATTGACAAGAGAAATGTCGGGGGCAACTACCACTTTGCCAAACCCGGTTACCTTAGACCTTGATAAGTCACCAAAAGTTACTGTTACTTGATCTTCATTAGGTTTCAACTCCGTAACAAGTTCTTTGCTCCCGGTCACATGACTTGTACATCCACTATCAATTATCCATTTTGAACCACCGGGAGCAAGATCCTACAAGAGATTAATTCTTGCATTTAGCAACCCATTGCTTCACAATGGGTGCTTTATGGTTAGCGACAAGAGATTTAGGAACCCAAATAGCATATGAAATAAAACCATAGTAGGGTCCAATGTAACGAGCACAAACATTCCCATAATAATCGACATATAAAGCATAGTTAGGGTTGTTGTCCCCGGCGTGATCTTTACGAGTAGGTTTGCCCCTTGTGACATTCCTACTCGCAAGACCTTCCTTGGATTGAATGGAGTCGGCCTTCTTGGCTTGAATGGGTTTGATGCTCTTGGGAATGCCCTTCTTGGCATTCATCTTGATGGGAGGCACATATCCAAGACCTTACTTTCCTTGTCGAGTGTGAGGCTCCACGATGGGAGTCTCAACAACTTGTTTACCTTTAAGAAGGATGATCTTGGATGTGGCGGCCTTAGTCATCTCACTCTTCAACCTAGCATTCTCCTTCACAAGATTAGCATTATCACAAGAACACTTAGAGGTAGAGATGCTAAGAGAATCAAGGTTAGTTAGCCGAGTTTGAAGTTGGGCATACGACTCTTTTAGAAGAGCATGTTCACTCTCCAAAGCTTTGTGAGCTATGACGAGCTTTTCCATGTCCTCAATGAGTCGAACATGCCCAACCGCAAATTCGGCTTTATCTTGTTGAGCCACCTTGAATTTAGCAAAGTACATATCACGATCCTTAATGAGCTTAGCATGTGAGGAGTTATGCGTTTCCTCAATAGTTTCAAGTTGCTCCTCAAGACGAGCATGAGACTCTTCAATCTCCTCAAGAGAGGACTTCAAATAAGATAGAGAAATAGCGTCTTCCCTTTGTATCTTACCCTTCTCTTCATTGAGATGCTCTAGCTCACCAATTCGAACCATGAGGGCACCAACATGTTTCTTGCTATCACCTTGCAAGTTAGTGATAAAGGAGTCGAACGCCACAAGCTCTTGCTTGATTTGAAAGCTAGAGGCATCATCAAGCTCATTCATTTCATTCATGAGAGAGGATGAGGATGAAGGTACCTCCGACGCCTTTGCCATAAGACACTTTGAGCTCTTGGTGATGGAGTTCTCATTAGGCGATGTGAATAGAGACGATGAAGAGCTTGTCGTAGTCGAAGGAGTTCTTGTCGTTGATGGAGAGATGATAGTTGTCGAGGTGGTGGCAAGGGCCGCCACTTCATTTGGGGTTTCTTCCTCCGACTCTTCATCATCGGTGGGATACTCCTCTTGAGTCAACAACATGATGCGAGGCTTCTTGTTAAAAGGCCTCTTCTTTCCATAGGCCTTCTTGGGAGGCATCTTGGTTTTGTCCTTGAGCACTAGACGTCCACCATGCTCTTCTCTTTTCTCATAAGGGCACTCGGCAACGAAATGGAACTTGTCTTGACAATTGTAACATGTCCTTGACTTGGAGGGTGAGACCCTATCGTCTTGAGGTGCATTCTTGTCAACACACATCTTGCCTCTTGAGGGATTGTTCCAAAAGGTGCGAGCCGCAAGAGCGAGATGGTCATTGTAAGCAATCTTGAGTGCTTCCTCGGACATGGCGGCAAAGCTTCCAAGATCATCATCATCGTTGTCTTCCTCAACGGTAGCCTTCAAAGCAAGGTTGGTTGTGCCTCTTTGCATTCCAAGAGCCCTTGCCCTTGCATCTTGAGCATTCTTAGTGGCCACCTTGTATGCGGCCATCTCTTGCATAACCTCATTAGATGTCATGAGATGATAGTTGTGTCTTCCTTGAAGACTCTTGACGTCGGTAGGCTCACAAGCCATCATAGAGCTAACATACTTCCTTTTGATCCAAGCATCATCAATGTGAGAGGCACCCACTTCTCGAAAGTTTGTGGCTATGGTCACCAATCTTTGATACATCATCTCATGGTCTTCACCATCAAGCTTGAAAAAGCCCTCGGCTTCATTACTCAAAGAGTCATAGTGGTTCCTTCTCATGCTATTATTTCCAACGAACAACTCGGATAGACCATCCCATGTCTCCTTGGCGGTGGTGAGATGTTGAATGCGAGCCATGTCCTTGTTCCCAACCGCCTTTTGGATCATGTAGAGAGCGGTGACATCAAGTTGAGCCTCCACCACTTCTCTTCTTGTTAGGTTTGTCGGATCATGCGGCTTGTATCCAACTTGAATGATGCGCCACAACTCGATTGAAGAGCTGCAAACATGAGACTTCATCATGTATTGCCATTGAGAAAAGGTATAATCTTTAAGCAATGGGGGATCACCCCTATGAGAAACTTGCGGGTGAGGAATAATGGGATCGGGGGTATGGTATTGGGATGGGGGAGGAGTGGCGTTGTAGCCTTTAGGCACTTCATCATTGGATGATGGAGTGTTTTGATGGGTTGAGGAACTACTAGCATCACCCTTCCCATCCAAAGGCAATTGCTTTCCCTTTATCAATTCGGGGTCCACATCAAGAGTAATGCCCGGAAGCACCGGAGGCTTTGTGGGCAATGCAAGAGAGGTTTCTTTAGATGTCTTGAGAGACTCAAGCATATCATGAAACTTCTTGAACTCGGTTTGTATAGACGATGTCAACTTTGTTTCCAAAGAGTTGATATCGGCCATAGTGGCACCTTTCTCTTGCATTGCCGCCAAAGTCGCGGCGTCCGTTTCGGAACCCTCTTTTGGGTCAACTTGCATTGTCCAAGGTTGGTCTCAAGCGGTGAAGCTTATAAAAGACAACCTGGCTCTGATACCAATTGAACGGCAGTTGACCACCTAGCGGGGGGGGGGGGGGGGGGTGAATAGGTGGTGACCAATTTTTATCTCTTTTTCAGTTTTTAGGCTAGCGGAAAGTAAATTGTCTAGATGTGCAACTATATGATACAAGTGACAACCTACAAGGAAACTAGGCAAGTACAGGAAATAAAAATGCGGTAAAGGAGAGTGGAACGAAACAACCGTAGGGACTCGAAGACCAAGGTTTTATCCCGAGTTCCACCACATAGGTGTACGTCTCGTTGGAGAGGTGTGAGCTACCACAAAGGTTTGCTCAACGCCACAAAGGCCTCACCCTATTGTCCTGTGAATTCGACCACAAAGGTGCGAATCCACACTTCCACTAAGGACTCCTTTAAGGGCGGAGAAAGTCCCGTACAAATTCGTGAGGCACACACCCACAACTGAATTGGGGGCTCTCACAACGACCACAACAGGTCACTTCCACAAAGGAATCCACAAAGGGTCAAATTACACAAGGATGAACCTAGCTATCCACAAAGGAACCCTAGATTCGTTGCCCCTCAAGAAATAGAGGGGGAAAGTCAAATCGCTTCGGTGGAGATGTAGATCAGTGGCTTCTCCCTCAGATCCCCAAGTATCAACGGATTTGAGTGGCTGGATTGAGAGATCCCGGAGAAACGAGCTTCAACACCAATGGAGGAGAGAGAAAATCTGGAAGCTAAGGAAGCTGGAGGTAGGTGGAGGGGTATTTATACCCCTCCTCAAAATTTGCCCGTTGCACAGCCGCCAGCCCGGAAATCTCGGGGTTGAGGACCGGAGATCTCCGGACCCCAGAAATTTCCTGGTGAAATTCCGGTAGAACTTGACTCTGGATCAGTACTGGTTGGATTTCTTGACTTGGTCGAAATTCCTCTGACACTCGGAGATCTCCGGATTGGGGCTCGGAAATCTTCGAGCGCCGGAAATCTCCGAGAGGATTTCCGGCTAAAATTGTTTTGGATTCAGTACGTATTTGAATTCAGACTTGGTGAAAATAAAGCTTGGCTCGGAAATCTCCGGTCTGTGGACCGGAAATTTCCGGGCCCCGGAAATCTCCTAACTGAATTCCTGAACAATTACCAGGTGCAATTGAAATGATATTTAGGCAACCTAAGTATTCCTCTTTGACAGTCAACCTGTAAAATAGCCTGCATGCTTCATCACAAACATTAGAATACTTTTTGTGTTGTCATTAGTCACCAAAACTTGGGAGTACATAGAATGCACTTTCAAAAGGCAATGCCTCTCTACCGGCTATTGAAGAAATCCGACAATTTTGAGTGTACAACAGAAGCAGATGCCGCCTTACAACAACTTAAGGAGGCACTCGTTTTCGCTCTCATATTGGCAGCACCTCGATCACAGGAACCAATGCTGCTCTACATCGCGGCAACCGGCGCAGTTGTCAGCATTGTCTTGGTTGTGGAAAGAAAGGAGAGCGAAGCCGCGACGTCTGAGCAACGTCCGGTCTACTTCATCAGTGAAGTCTTCTCCGCCTCCAAGCAGAGGTATCCAAATTACCAAAAGCTGGCTTATGGTGTATTCTTCGCCTCCAGAAAGCTTAGGCATTATTTCTAGAAACACACAGTAATCAACAACGCAGAGGCCACATGCCGAGTCACCAAATGGGGCATCAAGCTTGCCATTTTCGATATAGTCTACAAACCACGGACCGCCATTAAGACTCAAGCACTTGTTGATTTCGTTGCCGACTGGACAGAGGCCATGAAGGAAACAGTACTCTCCGAGTCAGAATATTGGGTCATGCACTTTGACGAATCAAAGATGCTCAAAGGCTCGGGGGCTGGAGTTTTCTTGCGCACACCAAAAGGCGATAAGCTCAACTACGTGTTACAGATTCATTTCACAGCAACTAATAACATCGCAGAATATGAAGCTTTGCTTGACGGGCTACATGTGGCAAACGACCTTGGCGTCAAAAGAATCCTCTAATATGCTGACTCTGACTTAGTTGAACAACAAGTAAGCGGCACATGGGATGCGAAAAGCGCAACAATGGCGGCATACAGAGCCAAAGTTGACGAATTCGCCAAAAAATTCATGGGCTACGAAGTCCGGCATGTTCCAAGAGCTGAAAACGAGGCGGCGGACACCCTCGCCAGACTCGGGTCAGAACGCAAAAAAGTGCCAAAGGACATTTTCCCGGAACATTTCTACAAGCCGTCCATCAAGGGCGCTGACTTATTGGACCCCGATGCAGAAGTACCAGTAGAAGTGGCAAGCCTTGCTGTCTACCTGGTCCAGCCAGATTGGACTGTCCCCTATCTCGATTTTTTAGTCGACCAGAAGTTGCCGGAAGACGATGAGGTGTTGAAAAGGCAGATCATAAGGCGAGCAAAAGCATTCACAATCATCAAAGGCGAGCTATACAAGCGAAGCACGTGCAGTAGCTATCAGCGGTGCATATTGCCAGAAGAAGGCCGGGAAATCTTGAAAGATATACACGTTGGTACTTGCGGGCATCACGCCTCCGCCAGGTCCATTGTATCCAAAGCCTTCCGCCAAGGTTTCTACTGACTAACCGCCAAAGAAGACGCCGAGCGCATCGTGAAAACATGCAAAGGCTGCCAATTGTACGCCCGCCAACCTCACTTGCCGGCACAAGAACTCAGGACAATCCCAATCACCTGGCCGTTTGTGGTCTGGGGCTTAGACATGGTTGGTCCCTTCAAGAAGGCACGAGGCGGATACACCCACGTATTGGTTGCTGTCGACAATTTCACTAAATGGGTTGAAGCCAAGCCGATCAGCAAACTTGATGCGCGAACATCCACCAATATCCTCTAGGGAATTATCTCCCGGTTTGGAGTTGCACACAACATTATCACAAATAATGGAATCAACTTGTCTCAGAGGCAGTGCTACCCACTGACATGGCGCAGAGGCAGTGCTACCCACCGACATGAAATACGATTACCCACGAGTCCAAGCCTACATCGAGCAAGACGTAGAAGGTGCAAGACATGATAGCCTAGATTTGTTAGATGAAGAAAGAGACGTTGCACTCCATCGCTCCGCCTTGTATCAACAACAACTTCACTGCTATCATAGCCGGAGAGTGCGGAAGCGAAGCTTCAGAACATGTGACCTGGTTCTCCGCCTAATTCAATACAGAAAAGGCTTGCACAAGTTATCCCCGCCATGGGAAGGACCGTTTATAGTCACAAAGGCGCTGCTCAATGGTTCCTACTACCTGTCCGACATCCGCGACGTAGAAGAAAAGAAAAGGCGCAAGAAGGCGGCAGGAAGGAGGGGAACCAAGCGTAAAAGAGGCATTGACGACACGTTCCAGCAAACAAGACAGCCTTGGAACATTGAGCAGCTACGTCCTTTCTATACTTAGCAATTTATAATTATAATAAGTTATATATGATTATGAAATAAAAGTCTATGGTTCCTCATATGTGTTGAGAAGCATGCCATCTTTTGTCTTTTCTTGCAATTATATATGTAGCGTACCTGCTCTTTTAATAATGCAAATACCTGTGTATAGTGCAAATCCCTGGATCAATTCGTTTGCACACACAGTTTACGATGTAATATCACAAAAAAGTATCAATTTTATTACATCGATGATCCAGACTTACAAAATATTCAATACAAGTTGCATAGCATAAAGCTAGCTTTGAAAGGGTAAACATCGGAAATACAATAGCAGTGAGTCTCCATCACATTCATGTTGCCACAGGCGAAAACATGTTGGTTGTAGACCCGAAACCTTTTAACGAAACCTCACTCGTCATCTGAACAATCTGCAATAAGAAAAATATTGCAACAACGTGGGTCAGATTCCATTAAAAATGGAGTCTGGCAAGTGACACTATGGTGGACACTTAGTGAAATAACTCTAATAACCTATATGCATATTTGGCTGGTGGAGTTCCAAGGCTATTTTGCGTAAAGCCAGTTTTATCCTGTCACTTTATAAAACAGTTTGAACATCCTAATTGGTAACACTGGTAAATTCCAGAGAACCAAAAGATGGCCCATCCCTGAGTGCACTCTCAGGTAAAAACCCCCACATACTATGGTCCTAAGTATAGTGAAATCTATCTTAGGTGAAAACGCCCATAGACATGGTCCTGAGTAGCTCACCCATCTAAGTGTACCCTCAGGTAAAAACCCCCACATAACATGGTCCTAAGTATAGTAGACACTATCTTAGGTGAAAACCCCCATGAACATGGTCCTGAGTAGTTCACTATTGTTCACCTATCAAAATTTTATTTAAGAAATTAGAATGTTGGGAATCCTCCGTTGGCGTCCTTGATTAGTTGAAGTCTTCACTTGGAGTTCTTCTCTTCGAGTTCTTCACTTCTTTCCATTCCTTTGTTCGTGGGTGGCCTTACACAAGTGTGCTCTCAGGTGATAACCCCCACATTCATGATCCTAAGTATAGTAGAAACTATCTTAGGTGAAAACCCTCATGGACATGGTCCTGAGTAGCCACTCAACATAAACCAAACAACCAATCCACCCAGATGGTTCATTAACTTAGTGGATGTGCACTCCCAGGTAAAATCCCCCACATACTATGATCCTAAGTATAGTAGAGACTATCTCAGGTGAAAACCCTCATATACATGGTCCTGAGTAGACACTTAACATTTTATAAAACCTTTCATCAATTGCATAGCATCAAAATTCTACTAAGTCATTTCATAGGTACCTAGACACAATGGAATAGGGAATTCTAAAGCCTTGCATAGCAAATCTACTAAGTTCTACACATGCATAGGAAAATAACTAAGTTATGCATAGAAAATACGTAGGAATTTTATGGGGGGTGTGCCACTTGCCTTGGCAACAAGAAGAATAGCAACAACAGCTGCAACAGTTGTCGTTTCCCTCCGAAATTTCTAACACATCAAACAAAACACACATAAACATACAAACAAAATAACAATAAAAAACCATGTTATGCATGATGTGCAAAAATACTTAGATAAAATACTAAGTCTATTCTTCAAGGTGATCAACAATTATTAACAACTCTTTGTAAATTGGATATTCACTATAGTGAGAGAGACAGACACCCGGCCAACCACTTATATTGTGGAACATGTCTCATGTACGTGGACATGTAAGGTTAGTCTCCAGGCCGCTTCATCTCACTATGCCGCTAGGATCCAACAACTTCAAGATGATAATATCATGATCAAAAATTGTTTAAGTCAGATGTGAAAGACAAGATTAGGAAGAGGGTAAGATGAAAGATGTAGTTTATCTTCCAGGCTTCATCTCCAGACTTGTAACTCCCTCCTTGGTGATGTCTTGATTGAATTTTTGGTAGACTTGATGAATCTTCAGACTTGATGATTCTTGTATCTCCGAGGTTGGTCTTGGGTTTAACTTAGTCATCATGAAGTCTTAGAGAGAATAAAGAAAGAGAGAGAGAGAAAGACCTAGAGAATAAAGGGGTTTGGTCTTCTTGAACTTCTTGATTTTCTTCTAAGTGCTTCTACTCCTTGAAGATACTTCTGAAGTCTTGTTTTGGCTAAGTCCTTCATTGGCCTTCTAGCTCCATTTCGAAAATCCTAAGTGGTTATGTGCATAGCACTTTACCAAAATACTAAGTGGAAATAATCCTAACTTAGAGAAAATGGGGGAGGAGTTTTCCTATGGGAAGTATAACTACAAAATAAAATATGCTATGCATGAAATGCAATTTTAATTCACAAGAAACATAATACTATTTCTTTTGATATTTATAAAGTATGCATAAAGTTATAATTGCAATTTAATTAGTTTCTAATTTTGCAAAATATAATAAAAGGATTAAATAAAATATTATAGTTTTGTGTGATTAAATTTTTCTAACAAAATTTTGTAATTAGTATTATTAGACAGAGGGGATTTAAATAAATTTATATCAATTTGCTTTATTCAAAAATAATGTTTATATTAAAAGTTATGTTAAAAATATTCAAACTATTCAATTTAAATATATAACTATGAATTTATTCCAATACTACTGTAGCGTACCTGCACTTTAAATAAGAAAGATACCTGTGTATAGTGCAAATCCTTGGATCGATTCATTTGCACACACAGTTTACGATGTAATATCACAACAAAGCGTCAATTTTATTACATCGATGATCCAGAATTACAAAATATTCGATACAAGTTGCATAGCATAAAGCTAGCATTGAAAAAGTACACATCGGAAATACAATAGCAGTGGGTCTCCAACAACTTCATGTTGCCACAGGCGAAAACATGTTGGTTGTAGACTCAAGAACCTATAAACGAAACCTCACTCGTCATCTGAACAATCTGCAATAAAAAAATTGCAACAACGTGGGTCAGATTCCATAAAAAATGGAGTCTGGCAAGTGACACTATGGTGGACACTTAAAGGAATAACTCTATAGCCTATATGCATATTTGGCTGGTGGAGTTCAAGACTATTTTGCATAAAGCCAATTTTTCCTATCCCTTTGGAAAACACTTTCTTCAAATTAAGACAAGTATGGCATGAAAACCATAAATCTCATCTTCCCTTGTTCACCCATCAAGTTTTATTTCTGAAGTTGGAATGATGGAATCCTCCGTTGACGTCCTCGTTCAGGTGCTCAATTGTCCGTTTCTGGGGACACGGCTAAGTACTTAGTTATACACTCTGCAGAGGTTGTGCACGTTCACCATTGTACCCATTCAACCCAAATTATCCTTTACACACCATTTGTGATAAGGAAAGGAGAAGAATGAGACGAGATCTTTCAGAAGCATTTTCCCTCCCACCCTGACTTGACCCGTTCCACCTAACATCCCCCTACATCTGCTTGTCAAGCCGGAGAGAGTCCACGCAACATAATTGATCAAGCCAGAGCCCATATGGCAATGGCTGCACTGGAAGCAACCGTCACTCGGAGTTCTTCAGATTGGTCTATTCCCTGGGTGGCCATCCACAAGTGAACGTACTCCAGGAACCATAGACATGGACCGGAGTAGCCACTCAACGTCGCCACCATTAACAACCAATCCACCCAGGAGTTTCATTAACTTAGTGGATGTGCACTCTCAGGTAAAAATCACCATGCTCACGGCCCTAAGTAGAATAGACATTCATCCTAAGCGACGACAACTATGAGCACATCCCTGAGTAGTCACTTAACATTTTGTAAAACTTTTCATCAATTGCATAGCATCAATACATCTACTAAGTATTATATAGGAACCTAGACACAGGAGTAAGGGAATTCTACACAGGTTTAGCATAGCAATACTATCCTACCCATGCATATAAAAATACACTAAGTAATGCATATAGAAAATAATAGGAAGTTTATGAAGTGTGCCACTTGCCTTTGAATGTTATCGTTGTTCACAAACTCTTTTCAACAACGAACGTTTGCTCTCCGTTTAATCTAAACCATATAAGCAAACAACAATACAACAATCAACAAACAACAATCATCAAACATACATGCTCATATCTAGTGAACAAACAAGTTTTGTAAACCTTCTAAGGAAAACATGTCATGCACGAAAATCTTATAAGTTAATGCAAGGAAATGTGTTGGTCAAAAATGACTAAGGACTAAGGTCGTAAGTTGAATAAAATATTTTGTTTTATATCATCTTGAATAAGCCCTCTAATGGCTTAGTCTTGATGTGTAGAAATATTTAGAGAAAATACTAAGTCATTTCTTCAAGATGATCAACAATTATTATCAACTCTTTGTAAACTGGACATTCACTATAGTGAGAGAGACAGACACCCGGCCAGCCACTTAAATTGAGGAACAGGTCTCATGTACGTGGACATGTAAGGTTTGTCTCAAGGCCGCTTCATCTCACTATGCCGCTAGGATCCAACAAACTTCAAAGATGATAACATCATGATCAAAATTTGTTTAAGTCTAAAAGACAAGATTAGGAAAGAGGGAAAAGATAGAAGAAAGATGTAGTTGTCCTCCAGGCTTCATCTCCAGACTTGTAATATTCTCCTTGATGATGTCTTGATTGACGTTTTGATAGACTTGATAAATCTTCAGACTTGGTGGTTCTTGTATCCTCGAGGCTGGTCTTGGATTTACTTAGTCATCATGAAGTCTAACAGAAGAAGGAGGGAGAAAAGAAAGAAAGAGGGAGAAGGGCTTAGAAAATATTTCTGGTTGGTCTTCATGAACTTCTTCTTGATCTTTCTTCTAAGTGCTTCCACTCCTTGGAGATTCTTCTAGAGTCTTGTTTGGCTAAGTCCTTCATTGGTCTTCCAGCTCCATGTTGAAAATTACTAAGTGTCTAGTGCATAGCACTTTTACCAAAATACTAAGTTTGGAAATATTCCTAACTTAGAGAATAATAATGAAGATATTTCCTATGGCAAATACATCTATATGAGAAAATAAGTTATGCATGCAATGCACTTTTAAATCCTAAGAAATATCATACAAAATTTGTGATATTTATAAAGTATGCATTAGGCTATAAATTCATTTAAATTAATTTCTATTTTTGGAAAATATAATAAAAGGAATAAATATAAGATTAAAGTTTTCTTTAACTAAATTTTATAACAAAATTTTATAATTAGTGTTAATAGACAGGGAGCATTTAATTAAATTTATAGCAATTTGATTTAATCAAAATAATAGTTCTATTAATAGTTATGTTGAAATACTCAAACTTTTTTTATAGCAGTGGCATTAATTTCTAAATATTCTAAAGTTTCTAAAACAATTTTATTTGCAATTTTGAATTTACAGATTTAAAGTTATGACAAAAATACTCAAATTCACCATTTGAAATTTGCATATTTTAAACTAAGTAAAATTTGAATTTTGGCAGATCTAAAATATTCTACATGTCGAGGGCTTTCCAAATATATAAAAATATTTGAATTTGGATAAACATAGAAACATATATGATAGTTTGAATAGACAGGGGCTTTTCTGCAAAACTGCCAATTAATTAAATCGCGAAAATGATTTTACACGTCAGAGCTGACTGTGCGCTGACTGGGATCCGACGTGGATAAGTGATCAGATCTGGGCAGTCAGATCTGGATCTGACGGTCCAGATCGGATTGTACCGATTCGGTTAACAAAATATAATCCTAACCGTAGAATTTAAATCGGACGGCTCTGGATCGAGGACCTCACCGTGGCGGCGTGCTGCTCGCCGGAGATGGAGGGGACGGCAGCGTCGGCTCGGTCGTGGATGGCCCCGGCGATGTGACGTCTCCCCGGACGCGCGGAGAGCAGCTCCGGACGCAGTGAGTCGCGGGAAAGACGATGGAGGCGACGGCGTCTTCCCGTTCGTCCCGGGGTGGCGTGGAGGCGCGGGAGGAGAAGCTACGGCGCCGGCGATCCTCGGTTGAGCACTCCCCCCTTGATTCACTGCGTAGGAGAGAAGGGAGTGGGGTAAGGAAGACGCGCAAGGGCATGAGGGAGAGGATGGGGAGGCTCTCGGGCTCGATTGCTGCTCACCTCGTCGGGAATCCGAGAAGAACGGCGGCGGTAATGCGAACTCCGGTGAGCTCTTCCGACGGCCTGGGGGCACCTCGAGCTAGGGTTTGATAGGGAATGAGAGAGGAGGGGTAGGGGATTTATAGGGCAAGGTCGGGGGGCTCATTAAGCCCCTTAATCGCGCGGAATCACGACGAGAAAATCTCGCCCGAAACCGTCGGGCGCGTGATCTTCGGTGAGGTTGAAGGAGATGCTGACGTGTGGGCCCCACACGTCAGCAGGAGTGGGAGAGGGAGCCGGGCTGGGCTGCTGTCTGCGCGCGCGAGAGAAGAAGCTGGGCTTCGGCCCAGTTAGCCTTTCCTTCCTTTTTTTTGTTCTTTTCCTTTTCTGTTTTCTGGATTTTAAATAACTTTTGATTTATAACTCCAAATGAAGTCGAACAAATTTCTAAAAATTTGTAAAATTATCATCTTTGTGTTAAACCAGTTGTGGGAGTGTTTTGAACACTTTTCGAAAATAATAATTTCGAAATATTGATTAAATGCAAAATTGACACTTTATGTTTAATTTAAAACTAGGGGTTAATTAATTTTATTTTTGGCTAGCATAAATTCTATGAAATACCCACATTCAAATATGTTTGAATTTAAGTTATTTTAAACTCATTTTCAAATACTAAATTTATTTTTAGGCTTTAGTATAATACTGAATAGTATAGCACAACTATATGAAAATGAAAAGGGAAATATAATGTATTCATTTTTAATTAGAAATAATTTGTGCACCATTATATATTATATTAAGATAATTCATTTGAAAAGTATATAAAATACCTTTGGAAATATTCTAGTTTTAATTCATTGCTCATACTGAATATATTTTGGAAAATCATTTAATGTTTTGAAAATACATGAAAATCTTTTGAAAATTAGATCATGTTTTAAATAGTTTCAAAGAACACTTGCAAATATTATTTTAATTTATGAATAGGTATGGCTAAGTGGTTGAATTCAAATACTTATAAGAAACTTTTTATTATATGAAATTGGTTTGAAAGTTTGTCAAACATTTATCAATTTACATATTAAGGGTTTTGAAATACAATGGATAGTGTAATGTTTAATTGGAAATAACTTTTGAAATTCATGACACATTGAGAATTTTGAAATAATAGACTTTTTCAAATTGGTTGAAGTCCTTGATAGTTGGTTTCTTTAAGCATTTTAGTCATTTATTTCAATCAAAACAAAAGTTTTAAATTTTAGTGATTTTTGAACATTATAAAATGTTGGGATGTTACAGACTACCACCCTTAAAAGGAATCTCGTCCCCGAGATTCGGAGAAGCTAGAAAGAACAAGTAATGCTTGAAATAATTCTGATAACTCGAGAGTTTTGAGAAGAGTACATGTTTTGACATGGAAACTTGAAAGCTAACAGGAAATGATTTTTCGGATCGGGGAGGTTCGAAAGACAGATAGTTTGGGATTCTCTGGGTTTAAGCATCGAGGTTTAATTAAACTAGGTGGTACCACCCTTAAAAGAAAATTTTGTGGTCAGTCTAGAAACTTTGTTTAATCCTTTTTATTTCTCCGTTGTAGAGCGTACAAGTATTCAAAATACAATGACATGTGGTAGCTACGAGAAGTTTTAGCACTCACGTTTTCCACTCGGTCCTTGAAGAGATTTAATCCTCTTCCACTCTGGGCAGCCAGTGGCATAGTGTCCCTTATCCTTGCACCTGTAGCATGTTATGTGGCTAAGATCCTTGTTGGATTCACTCTTTTGTCTTTGTTCCTCGAGGATCTTCATGAGAGACTATCGCATTCCTTCCTTGGCTTGCTGGTTAGTTTGTTGCACCAAGGGATAAAATTGACATTGGATTGGGACATGGGTTGTTCCTTCACACAGGAAGCAAATAACCCGTTTGGTGTGGCGTCCATTAATTGGACGTCTGGTGTGACCATGGGGCCACTCATCAGAACAATCCTTGGACGTATGTCCTATCTCTCAACAAGTTTTGCATGCCTTTAGTTTGGTCATAGGGTCCTCTTCAACAACACTATGGTTTTGATCAATCTTAGGCGAGTGGTCATTGATCACCTTCTGACTCTGGTTCCTTAACGGCTTTCGCGTAGTTGGGTACAATTCGCTGTTGTCGTTATTGGAGTGAGACATCTGTTGGTTTTAGAAAATAAATGAGTTGAATTACATGTGCTATGGAGAATACTACTTCAATAATTTCAGAACAAGACAACCAATTCCTAATAATATCAATCAACATGATTCAAACACATGCAAACACATACAAAACAATTTCACACTTATTTTGAGGAATCGAACTAATCATTTATCGAACGAAAACACACTAATGTCATGGAATTACAAAAACGATAGTACTACCATACCACAATTTGATAGGTCAATACGTCAAATCGATACGATAAGCTCAATGAGATAAATTGTGGTCCCTCTAACGTGGTTTATATTGCTCCACTTATTCCTCCTCAATCTCACGCTTGCGCTTTATTGCGTGGTTATTCGCCACAGGCGTGACTTCTCCCTCATTTGACTCTTCAAAAAGCACCTCTTCGGGGTCTTCTTATCCTTTACCTCTGAGTTTACTACCACATTTCCAGTGCCTTGGTCACTTCCTTCAGCTACTGGCGGTGGTGGAGGTGCATTGAGTTGCGCCTCAAGGGTGGCGATCTGCTCATCCTTGTTAAGATTCTGCAAATGTAATTCATGGATGAGTTCCTCCATATGGCCAATAAGGGTTTCAGAAGTCTGGAGTTCTTGGGTTTTTGCGTGTATGACGGCTCGGGCATGATCTGCGATGTTATAAGCTTGCTGAACCTTTCTGGTCAGACGGTTCATGAGAAAATCCAAGTCTTCAAACATCTTGTTAGTGATGGGCAGGTCCAAGCGATTTCCCGTGTGAGCCATTGAGTGGCCATGCGCATCCCTCTTCCCAAAGGCACGGAAGGGCGATTCTGTTGCCAGCTTGTTGCGATACTTATAACACAATCGGGCCATCAAGTCCACCATAGCTATGTTCACTCCTTCAATCCATTCAGGGTAGTAGGTGACATAGTCCACGGGCTCGAAGTCTGGCATCGTGGGATCTGGGGTCATGATTGTGCGGATTTCCCAACGCGTCACATCAGGTATGTCGGTCTCTTCCTTCCTTCCTCGGAAATAGGCCGGTGGTAGCTTCAATATACTTTTCAACCAAGACAGCTGCCTCCCAAAGATGAAATCCGACAAAACTCCAGCATACGCGGTCTCAGTGTACTCTCCCATCTAAAATTTTGAAGAGGAAAGAGTATTAGAATTAAAATGAAACAGAAGAATTCATATGATAAAATGAAAAGTTTTGTTTTATTAGAAAAGTGAATAAAATAGATTTTCAATCCTATGGTCAAATCCTATTTCTATCCAAACCGAGACACAGTGCTCTGATACCATCTGTAGCGTACCTGCACTTTAAATAAGGCAGATACCTGTGTATAGTGCAAATCCCTGGATAGATTCATTTGCACACACAGTTTACGATGTAATATCACAAGAAAGCGTCAATTTTATTACATCGATGATCCAGAATTACAAACTATTCGATACAAGTTGCATAGCATAAAGCTAGCATTGAAAAAGTACACATCAGAAATACAATAGCAGTGGGTCTCCAACAACTTCATGTTGCCACAGGCGAAAACTTGTTGGTTGTAGACTCGAAAACGTATAAACGAAATTTCACTCGTCATCTGAACAATCTGCAAAAAAAAAATTGCAACAACGTGGGTCAGGTTCCATTAAAAATGGAGTCTGGCAAGTGACACTATGGTGGACACTTAAAGGAATAACTCTATAGCCTATATGCATATTTGGCTGGTGGAGTTCAAGTCTATTTTGCATAAAGTCAATTTTTCCTATCCCTTTGGAAAACACGTTCTTTAAATTAAGACAAGTATGGCATGAAAACCATAAATCTCATCTTCCCTTGTTCACCCATCAAGTTTTATTTCTGAAGTTGGAATGATGGAATCCTCCATTGACGTCCTCATTCAGCTGCTCAATTGTCCGTTTCCGGGGACACGACTAAGTACTTAGGTTTACACTCTGCAGAGGTTGTGCACGTTCCCCATTGTACCCATTCAACCCAAATTATCCTTTACACACCATTTGTGATAAGGAAAGGAGAAGAATGAGACGAGATCTTTCAGAAGCATTTTCCCTCCCACCCTGACTTGACCCGTTCCACCTAACATCCCCCTACATCTGCTTGTCAAGCCGGAGAGAGTCCACGCAACATAATTGATCAAGCCAGAGCCCATATGGCAATGGCTGCACTGGAAGCAATCGTCACTCGGAGTTCTTCAGATTCCTCTATTCCCTGGGTGGCCATCCACAAGTGAACGTACTCCAGGAACCATAGACATGGACCGGAGTAGCCACTCAACTTCGCCACCATTAACAACCAATCCACCCAGGAGTTTAATTAACTTAGTGGATGTGCACTCTCAGGTAAAAATCACCATGCTCACGGCCCTAAGTAGAATAGACATTCATCCTAGGCGACGACAACCATGAGCACAGCCCTGAGTAGTCACTTAACATTTTGTAAAACTTTTCATCAATTGCATAGCATCAATACATCTACTAAGTATTATATAGGAACCTAGACACAGAAGTAAGGGAATTCTACACAGGTTTATTATAGCAATACTATCCTACCCATGCATATAAAAATACACTAAGTAATGCATATAGAAAATAATAGGAAGTTTATGAAGTGTGCCACTTGCCTTTGAATGTTGTCGTTGTTCACAAACTCTTTTCAACAACGAACGTTTGCTCTCCTTTAATCTAAACCATATAAGCAAACAACAATACAACAATCAACAAACAACAATCATCAAACATACATGCTCATATCTAGTGAACAAACAAGTTTTGTAAAACTTCTAAGGAAAACATGTCATGCATGAAAATCTTTTAAGTTAATGCAAGGAAATGTGTTGGTCAAAAATGACTAAGGACTAAGGTCATAAGTTGAATACAATATTTTGTTTTATATCATCTTGAATAAGCCCTCTAATGGCTTAGTCTTGATGTGTAGAAATATTTAGAGAAAATACTAAGTCATTTCTTCAAGATGATCAACAATTATTATCAACTCTTTGTAAATTGGACATTCACTCTAGTGAGAGAGACAGACACCCGACCAGCCACTTAAATTGTGGAACAGGTCTCATGTACGTGGACATGTAAGGTTTGTCTCCAGGCCGCTTCATCTCACTATGCCGCTAGGATCCAACAAACTTCAAAGATGATAACATCATGATCAAAATTTGTTTAAGTCTAAAAGACAAGATTAGGAAAGAGGGAAAAGATAGAAGAAAGATGCAGTTGTCCTCCAGGCTTCATCTCCAGACTTGTAATATTCTCCTTGATGATGTCTTGATTGAAGTTTTGATAGACTTGATAAATCTTTAGACTTGGAGGTTCTTGTATCCTCGAGGCTGGTCTTGGATTTACTTAGTCATCATGAAGTCTAACAGAAGAAGGAGGGAGAAAAGAAAGAAAGAGGGAGAAGGACTTAGAAAAAATTTCTGGTTGATCTTCATGAACTTCTTCTTGATCTTTCTTCTAAGTGCTTCCACTCCTTGGAGATTCTTCTGGAGTCTTGTTTGGCTAAGTCCTTCATTGGTCTTCCAGCTCCATGTTGAAAATTACTAAGTGTCTAGTGCATAGCACTTTTACCAAAATACTAAGTTTGGAAATATTCCTAACTTAGAGAATAATAATGAAGAGATTTCCTATGGCAAATACATCTATATGAGAAAATAAGTTATGCATGCAATGCACTTTTAAATCCTAAGAAATATCATACAAAATTTGTGATACTTATAAAGTATGCATTAGGCTATAAATGCATTTTAATTAATTTCTATTTTTGTAAGATATAATAAAAGGAATAAGTATAAGATTAAAGTTTTCTTTAACTAAATTTTATAGCAAAATTTTATAATTAGTGTTAATAGATAGGGAGCATTTAATTAAATTTATAGCAATTTGATTTAATCAAAATAATAGTTCTATTAATAGTTATGTTGAAATACTCAAACTTATTTTATAGCAGTGGCATTAATTTATAAATATTCTAAAGTTTCTAAAACAATTTTATTTGCAATTTTTGAATTTACAGATTTAAAGTTATGACAAAAATACTCAAATTCACAATTTGAAATTTGAATATTTTAAACTAAGTAAAATTTGAATTTTGGCAGATCAAAAATATTTTACATGTCGAGGGCTTTCCAAATATATAAAAATATTTAAATTTGGATAAACAGAGAAATATATATGATAGTTTGAATAGACAGGGGCTTTTCTGCAAAACTGCCAATTAATTAAATCGCGAAAAAGATTTTACACGTCAGCGCTGACTGTGCGCTGACTGGGATCCGACGTGGATAAGTGATCAGATCTGGGCCGTCAGATCTGGATCTGACGGTCCAGATCGGATTGTACCGATTCGGTTAATAAAATCTAATCCTAACCGTAGAATTTAAATCGGACGGCTCCGGATCGAGGACCTCACCGTGGCGGCGCGCTCCTCGCCGGAATGGAGGGGATGGCGGCGACGGCTCGGTCGTGGACGGCCCTTGCGATGTGACGTCTCCCCGGACGCGCGGAGAGCAGCTCCGGACGCGGTGAGTCGCGGGAAAGACGATGGAGGCGACGACGTCTTCCCGTTCGTCACGGGGTGGCGTGGAGGCGCGGGAGGAGAAGCTACAGCCCCGGCGATCCTCGGTTGAGCACTCCCCCCCTTGATTCGATGCGTAGGAGAGAAGGGGGTGGGGTAAGGAAGACGCGCAAGGGCACGAGGGAGAGGATGGGGAGGCTCTCGGGCTCGATTGCTGCTCACCTCGTCGGGAAACCAAGAAGAACAGCGGCGGTAATGCGAACTCCGGTGAGCTCTTCTGACGGCCTGGGGGCACCTCGAGCTAGGGTTTGATAGGGAATGAGAGAGGAGGGGTAGGGGATTTATAGGGCAGGGTCGGGGTGCTCATTAAGCCCCTTAATCGCGCGGAATCACGACGAGAAAATCTCGCCCGAAACCGTCAGGCGCGTGATCTTCGGCGCGAGGTTGAAGGAGATGCTTACATGTGGGCCCCACACGTCAGCGGGAGTGGGAGAGGGAGCCGGGCTGGGCTGCTGTCTGCGCGCGCGAGAGAAGAAGCTGGGCTTCGGCCCAGTTAGCCTTTCCTTCCTTTTTTTTGTTCTTTTCCTTTTCTGTTTTCTGGATTTTTAAATAACTTTGGATTTATAACTCCAAATGAAGTCGTACAAATTTCTAAAAATTTGTAAAATTATCATCTTTGTGTTAAACCAGTTGTGGGAGTGTTCTGAACACTTTTCGAAAATATTAATTTCGAAATATTGATTAAATGCAAAATTGACACTTTATGTTTAATTTAAAACTAGGGTTTAATTAATTTTATTTTTGGCTAGCATAAATTCTATGAAATACCCACATTCAAATATGTTTGAATTTAAGTTATTTTAAACTCATTTTCAAATACTAAATTTATTTTTAGGCTTTAGTATAATACTGAATAGTATAACACAACTATATGAAAATGAAAAGGGAAATATAATGTATTCATTTTTAATTAGAAATAATTTGTGCACCATTATATTTTATATTAAGACAATCATTTGAAAAGTATATAAAATACCTTTGGAAATATTCTAGTTTTAATTCATTGCTCATACTGAATATATTTAGGAAAATCATTTAATGTTTTGAAAATACATCTTTTGACAATTAGATCATGTTTTAAATAGTTTCAAAGAACAATATTATTTTAATTTATGAATAGCTATGACTAAGTGGTTGAATTCAAATACTTATAAGAAACTTTTTATTATATGAAATTGGTTTGAAAGTTTGTCAAACATTTATCAATTTACATATTAAGGGTTTTGAAATACAATGGATAGTGTAATGTTTAATTGGAAATAACTTTTGAAATTCATGACACATTGAGAATTTTGAAATAACAGACTTTTTCAAATTGGATGAAGTCCTTGATAGTTGGTTTCTTTAAGCATTTTAGTCATTTATTTCAATCAAAACAAAAGTTTTAAATTTTAGTGATTTTTGAACATTATAAAATGTTGGGATGTTACAACTACTCAAAATTTATCTTATAACAGAGGCATCAAAATAAAAATATTCCAAATTTTCTAAAATAATTTTATTTGCAATTTTTGGATTTATAGATTTAAAGTTATGACAAATATACTCAAATCATCAATTTGAAATTTGAATATTTTAAACTAACTCTAATTTAAATTCTAACAGATCTAAAATATTCTACATGCAGGGAGTTAACAAATATATAAAAATTATTAAATTTGGATATGTGAGTAAAAAGTTATGGGAGTTTGAATATGCAGGGGCTTTTCTGCAAAAGTGCCGAATCTGTTGACTGGGCGCTGACTGGATGTGACGTGGCTGCTGACTGGATCCGCTCACGTGGATAAGTGGATAGATCCGGGCCGTCCAGATCTAGATCTACAGCAGACAGACACCCGTACCGATTCGTTTTTTAAAATTCTAATCTCAGCCGCACAAAGCAGATCAGATGGATCTGGTGCGTTGACCGTAATCTGGCGGCGGTAGCTTGCCGGAGACGTGCCCGCGGCGGCGACACGCACGGCAACGGGCGTTCCCGACGATCTAGAGGCTACGGGGACGAACGGGATATACCGTGGAGAAGAGCATGTCGAGGCGGATGCAGTGGCAGAGTGGTGGTCCTTGGCGTGCTTCGGTGCTCCTCCTAATCCTCGCCGGAGTTGCGCACGGCGGCGGTTCGCTTCGGTCGTGTACGGACGCGTCGATTCGCTGCGGAATAACATACCACGCCAAGTCAGGAAGAGTCGCCAACAAAAGGAAGTAGAAGGAAAGAGAAACGAGGCCGCGGGGTCGACCGAGTTCACCGGAAACGGAGAAATTTGCCGGCGACAATGGCGGCGGCGCATCTTCAAATCCGAGCAGCCTGGGGGCTCTCGGGTTAGGGTTTTGGAGGGGAAAGGAGGCGGTGTCGGGGGGGGGGGGGATTAAATAGAGGCAGAGAGGAACACAATCGCACCATTTACGCACGGATTAGAGGAAGGAGAAGATGATGTCAGCAATGACGTCATCCAGATAATTTCCTTTTCTGTTTTAATTTATTTAATTCATATCTTTTGATTTAAATGTCCAAATGAAGTCAAATAAATTTCTAAATTTTTTTAATACTCATATCAATGTTTTAAAACATTAGTGGGCATGTGTTGAAAACTTTTTAAAAATAAAATTTTGAAATATTGGTTTAATACAAATTTGATACTTAATGTCAAATTTGAAATTATAGGTTAATTAAATTTTCTTTTGGCTAAATAAAATTTGTAAAATACCCATATTCAAATATGTTTTAATTTAAGTTATTTTAACTTATTTTGCTGAAATCATTCACCTTTATTTTGGCATAATAGTAGAATAATAGAAAACAAATATTTTTAGACTAATATGAAATATAATGGATTTTTAATTTAAACCCTTTGTGATTTAATAAGGTGATGAATGATGAGATGCATGAATGCAATGCTTAAGTTTTCTTTTCAAAGCAAAATAAATAAATGTTTTCAAAAGTTTTAAATTTTAGTGATTTTTAAACATTCCAAAATATAGGGATGTTACAATATACCCCTATGTATCTAAGTTACCTAATTTCTAGCTTCGTGCAAAATTTCAAACTGGTAGATACTTGCAGCTTTCAAGCCAACCCAAAGCAAAAAAATAACTTTTTGCGCCCCCTAATTCCTTTACTTTTGATTACTTATATGTGGTTCGCCTTGTAGTATGTCTTTGGCGCCAACATGTTGGTTTTGGTTTCTGATTCTAAACTTATGGTACTAGCCCTGGTTGTTTCAGCCAAAGTTCCCGGCTGAGGTTTGCCAACATATAAACAGTCAAGCATATAAGTCAAAATAAAATTAAGTCGGGCCAAATAAAACAATAAGTCTACTTAAGTAGCAAAATAAAGTTAGCTCGCTCCCGCCTAGCAGTACCTCTACAAAAGTTATTTACACAAATAATACAAGTTGAGATAACATTGTTTCAGGAGTAGGAGGAGGCTAGCCGCCAAGAAGCACAAGAGGGTGACGCCGACAATCACGACATTGGCTCGGGGGTGCCAACATTAGGCACGGGGGCTGACAACTTCAGCCCCGGAGCTATCACTCCCCTCCGCCTCTGCCGTGGCAGCAACTTCAAAGTCTCCAGCGAACGGCACAGGATGGCGCTTGGAGAAGACCCTCATGTCCACCATGTCAGCAACTCGCGTGGCGTAGCCGGCAACGCTATTCATCACAACAGTCGGTTGGACCTCGCTGTCGTCTTCAAGACGACATGCCCTCGGGGACGACGTCGATCTCCGTCTCTGGGTAGTGCGCCATGAACAAGCCTAGCGCTGTCTTGGCACCACCCCGCGCTGCCGATTTCAACGAGCTCTTGTGTAGCTTCGTTGCTTGATCCAGCATGTTGGGCACATCGCTGAAGTCGGTGGGCTCCTGGATGTCCGTGGAGATGAAGAACTTGGCGGCAAACCGCTTGGACGCCGCCAAAGTCTCGGTGATCAGCTCACCCAAACGCGCAAGGCGATCTAGGCGGAGGCTTGCAACCTTTTCATCGCCTAAGCCGGCAGCGACTGCATCAAAAATAAAAATGTCAAAGTCGGCCTAACAATTTTCTTGGCGACAAGGTGAAGAATGAGGAAAATCTTACCAAGGACCGAGTTATGGAAGACAGACAACTCGATCATATGAGTTGCCACCGCGTCCTCCGCAGTTTTGGCCCAAGAAGTCTTCTTGGATATTTCCTCAGCAGCCGCCTTCTCCGTCTCCTCCAATTTTTTGCGCAGGCTATCCAGCTCGCCGGTTAGCTGGCTAGTTTCCTACGCAAATTTAAGTTGCTACACATCCATCTCCTTCTGGTGCTCCTCCTTCATCGCCAAGTTGGCGGCCACCAGATCAGAGGCTTCATTCATAATAGCTTGCATGTCAATACACGCCTTCAATATATCTTGGGTGTGATCTAGCAGTTCTACAATACGAATAAGCCGGCTAAATGATTGGCGGAAGCAAACGTAACATGGTAGAAGGAAAAAACTTAGTGGTTTTTTCCTTCATCTTTCTTGCGGGCCGCCTCCAACTCGGTAATCCGCCTGTCCTTGGCCTCACAGTCTTTTTTCAAAAGATGGTAACGCCTATTAATCTCACCTCTAGAAGAGATGAGATCAATGTTGGCGGTAAGGACGCCCTGTGAAAAATGGCCACTCGCACAGTCAAAACCACTCAGCCGGCAATAATTTCACATTGCCACCTAAGTGCTCGGGGGGGGGGGGGGGGGGGATGACTATGTGTATGCTACCAAGTGCCAAAATAGCAACTTACCGCAACATCACCCTCCAAGTCGGCGAAGGACTTGGCGGCAAAGTCGGCAAAGGTCAGGGTTGACTCCTTGGCGTCTTTCAGAGACTCCCAAGGGTCCCTGACCCTGCCGCCTTCGGAAGCTGGGGCTGCCCTTGGAGGCCCACCGACAACCTCCTCCATCATCTCTGAAGGGGGTCGTTTGTAGAAAACATTTTTTTTCCTAGCAACGATATCCTTAAACTAGCCAAGATCTACACTATGCAGATATAGAAGTACGACGGAGATCGGAATACATACCCTCGTAGACCGAATAGCGGGGATTACGCTCCCGCACAAGCGTTGACGATGAAGACGACGTAGCCGACCTCTAGGTCGCGAAGAACTCGGTGCGACGAAGACGACGAAGATGACCTCGAGGTCGGGTGGAGGAAGTAGGCCTCCGACCACCGCTAGCGCAGCACCACGCAGGGCGTTACACACATACGCTGGAGACGACGGCCTCCAAAGCTCCAGTCCAGGACAAGAAGCGGAAGACTTGGACCGGAACACCAGCAGCGAGGCAGCGGGCTATGGTGGAAGAGACCCCCCTCTCAACTCGGCGCAATTCCGACAAAGGGAATCACGCGATCGAGAGAGAATTGGGGAATTAACTGGTGAATTAAAAGGCCAGGGGTGCCCCTTCTTATATAGACTCCCTGGGGGAGCCAACCTCCCTAGCCAGGCAATGTTGGACTATCCCACAGCCTTGGTGCGGCTAGGGGGGGTGCGCCGGCCCCCTAGTGGGCCTCTTGGCCCACTTGGGTCGGCCCCCAAGTCCCCCACCGAATTCCCCTAGGGAATTTCCCCTCTTGGGCCTTTCGAAAATAAATATATAATATCATATTTAGACATTAATTACACCAATTAATATCAAACACATTATATATAATTTATTCTAGCTCCAAAAACTCTTTCGTCGCTGCCCGATCTCCATCGGAGCATTCCCGGGACGTTTCCGGTGATCTCTTTCCTTTCCGGTTGTCTTGTCGAAACCCCTTAAGTGTGTTACCCTAGCGGTTCGATATAATAACAGCCATGATCGAGACTCCTCTCTGATCAATGACTAACTCGTAGGCCTGGACCCCATGAATTAATCCCTGTGATATAACGAATGACTTTCAGCTATCAAACCTGGACGTCTAGTCTTAAACACTTTGTCATGGCGATACTTAGCGTGTCCGAGCATCATTCTCAGATATCTCCATACCTAGTATGATCTTGTTACCGACAACACTATCGTCTACTCGTCTATGATATTATGTCAGCTGGTGACCTAGTCACATGTTTGCTAACTCATTTGACATAATCTCATCGAGTGGGCCCTAGAGTATCTATCCGGCTATGTGGACTGACAAATCCCGTTGTTGACCCCTCGTCTCAACTACCCCCTTCCGATACCCAAAAGTATCACCGTTATTGTCACACTAAATAAGATATGATGTTTGGTGCAATCAAAGTATCTTCCAGGAATAACAATAAGAATTGGTCTCACGATGTTATGGCGTAATGACTATGTCCTATAAATACTGGGTATGTCCATCACATCGTTACACCTAACGATATGACTTCCATTGCCGACCGGCGCCAGGCCCTATGATCGGAACACCTCGATCATCAATCGCGCAATGAAACTAGTTTTACTAGAGGCTACTAGGGACCTGGTTGTTTATCTACCACACCTGTATTAATGTTTCCGCTTAATACAGTTATAGCATGGTATAAAACATATAATGAACAATAGGGATATTGCCAATAAACTATGTTTATTAAGTGCCTCTAGGGCATATTCCCTTCAGTCTCCCACTTGCACTAGAGTAACACTTAATTTAGTTTACAACTTGGTAAAAGCTCAACACCCATATCATCTTGGTGCCTGCTCGCCTCGTGGAAGAGGAATACAGTCAATAGATCTCACACATTGAGACCTATATGTGCTTTGCAACACTTCTATGTCATCTCGTTTGACATCATCCCGTATCTTTCGATGACGGTGAAATATATCCTATTGGATGGAGTGAGACTCGAGCATTCGCGAAGCATGGGCCTTAAAAGTCTAAGAGATCTATTAAGGGTACCACCTACGCTCGGAAAACTGCTCAGTCCAATCACACTTTCTACTTCTGAAGTCGCGATATATTTTTATACTTATGTAGATTATGCGACAGTGCATTCATATGCGACTTCGCAAACTAACCATGTCTATCTTCAAAATAAAGGACATCTCTTATATGAGATTTCTAGTCGTATGGGTCAGTGTCATAACTTGCATCATCGGAACTGCTTTACGGCAAGTTGTCTTTCCACTCTTACCCTTTACTAGAAAACATATCTTCAGTTCTCATAGACACTGAAAATATAGTTAACGTTTGTTCATTGATCCACACAAGGATTACTCTATAACCTGATCTTCAACCAAGAACTCGGGTCACACTAAGTCGAGCTTTCAGTCTGATAGCATCTATGTCTGATACACAGATAATGTCGAACATCATTTGCTATTGCTGAAAATGGAAAAATAAACTTAATATTTTAACTTGTCATACAAGCAAGAACCTCTTTCTTCGCTTGTTCTATTCAGAAACACTTCAGAATCTTAACTTAGGAAATATTCCGACCTAATGTTATTAAGCCCCTTCTGATCTATACAATTATAAATCAGATGCCTAATACTCCAAACTTCATTTCATAGAAAATTTAATCACTTAAATAATCCTTTACACTCTACTAGAGGATCTGTGTCATTCAATATGTCGTTACATACAAAATCACGAATGACACCTAGCTCCCACTCAAATATGTCTTCCGCATATAGGATCAAGGAAAAGCTACTTAGCTCCCACTCAAATATGCCTTCCGCATATAAGATCAAGGAAAGCTACTTTGCTCCCACTCACTTCTTTGCAAATGTAGGTTTCTTCAACTATATTGGACAACTCCAAAATCCTTTGATCACATTATCAAAGTGAAGATTCCAGCTCCGATATGCTTGCTTCAGCCCATGAATGGACAACTGAAGTTCGCATACATGTTTAGCATCCTCAGGATCATCAACTCTTTCTTAATGACACTATTAAGAAACATGGTTTCCTTATCCATCTATCAATTTCTCATTCAAAATTATAGTGATTGCTAAACGACCCATAATAGATTTAGGCTTCGCCACTTGAGACAAACTCTCACGTGGTCAACTTTTAAATCTGTCGGAACTGTTTCACGACAAATCGATCCTTCTCAATGTCTATTCTCTCATAAAATTCCACATTCTAATAACATCCTAGATGCCATCAAGAAGATCTCCCAAGTCATTACCTGGTAATCGTATATGGATTTTATTTCGGATCATAAATGACTCATAGCCATTTCTCGGACTTAGGTCCACCATCTCTTCTTCGTAGTTTGTAGATCTGTCATATTCCATTAATATGACCTTCATAACAAGATTGTCGTAATACACAGTGTGGAATACAACCTCGTATGCCTACGATCTTAGTATGAGCTGAGAGCATCATGATCTTGTATCATCAGCTTTTTCAAGCTATGGAACCTGACACCGAAAACACTTTCGGTTGCGCCACTCTTATGTCTGGAGAGGAAGTTCACCAACTTCGTCTTGCTCTACTTTCTTTCTCACTTATACCCTTGGACAAGAAACTATTTCTTTCGCATGGTATATCCCGACAACGATTTTTCCTTTGTCGTGAGACATGTACCCAACTAACTCTTTAGCTAGGGTATAATACAAAGATTAATCCATTTTAGCTTCGATCACATCGAAACACTAATTTGCTGAAACGGCAATCTAGGCTAAAAGCCATGCCATCACTCAAATGGTATTGTCTCCATGGATTTAAATGGTTTCCCTATGATCTAACGTGAGTGTTACGTTTCTACCATATGACTCTAATGATCACAATAATTTGGTAAGAGATTTATTTACCACACACTATCCGATATGGTGCAATTACGACGTCCTAACACACCATAACACTATGGTGTTCCATGCGACGTAATTTGTGGAACTCTTCTAACAAGTCTTCCAATGATGTGCGAACATTATAACTCAAATCTTTATTTCCTCGATCTGTATCGCAGGAATTTGATTTTCTTGTTAAATTTATTTCCTACTTCACTCTGAACTTGTTTGATCGAATCATAGTTTCGAGACCAACATTCCCCGAGTGGATATCCATATATCTACTCGAATGTTCATGAAGTCTATGAAATAAAGATTTCCACTACACGTTAAAGTGCTTCATTGATTCACATACACCCATATGCACGATCCTCAACAAACTATACTCAAAACGATGAGTGAAGTTCACAAAATAAAGGTCTCCACTACCCGTCAATTACTTCATTGAACCACATACATCTATATGTATGACTATCAATAAGTTATATGCCCGTTTTCCGAAAACAGTGTCTTAGTTATTTTGCAAGTGTCAAAAGATCAAATCTAAGGACTTGTAGATCCATCTGGTATGGAGCTAATGCATTGACTATACCATTGACATGAATTAAACGGTAGTGCCACACATATGTGGTGTCTTTATTAATGTAGCGTACCTGCACTTTAAATAAGGTAGATACCTGTGTATAGTGCAAACCCCTGGATCAAATCATTTGCACACACAGTTTACGATGTAATATCACAATAAAGCGTCAATTTTATTACATCGATGATCCAGAATTACAAAATATTTGATACAAGTTGCATAGCCTAAAGCTAGCATTTGAAAAGTACACAGCGGAAATACAATAGCAGGGAGTCTCTATCACTTTCATGCTGCCACAGGCGAAAAACATGTTGGTTGTAGACTCGAAACCTATCAACGAAACCTTACTCGTCATCTGAACAATCTGCAATAAGAAAAATATTGCAACAACGTGGGTCAGATTCCATTAAAATGGAGTCTGGCAAGTGACACTATGGTGGACACTTAATGGAATAACTTTAAAGCCTATATGCATATTTGGCTGGTGGAGTTCAAGGCTAATTTTGCATAAAGCCAATTTTTCCTATCTTTTTGGAAAACACTTTCTTCAAATCAAGACAAGTATGGCTCGGTTGACGTCCGTGATCAGCTGCTCAAATTGTCCGTACCGGGGACACGGCTAAGTACTTAGTTTTACACTCTGCAGAGGTTGTGCACTTTCACCTTTAGACTCAATTTGTCCGAGAAATCCTATACACGCGGAGTGTATTATGGAAAGGAGAGAATTGAGACAAGAACTTTCAGAAGAAGAATGCAACCATACTAGCAAGACCCGTTCCACCTATCATCTCTACATCTGCTTGTCAAGCTGACAGGTTGCACCCCCACAACTTAATTATTCTAGACAGAGCCCATTGTCAAAAGGCTGCACGGGAAGCAATCGTCACTCGGAGTTCTTCAGATTCCTCTGTTCCCTGGGTGGCCATCCACAAGTGCACTCTCAGATGAAAACCACCATGCTCATGGCCCCAAGTATAGTAGAAACCTATCTTAGGCGAAGACCACCACAAGCACAGCCCTGAGTAGCCACTCAACATAAACCATTCAACCAATCCACCCAGGTGATTCATTAACTTAGTGGATGTGTACTCTCAGGTGAAAACCACCATGCTCACGGCCCTAAGTAGAATAGACATTCATCCTAGGCGACGACAACCATGAGCATAGCCCTGAGTAGTCACTTATCGTTTTATAAAACTTTTCATCAATTGCATAGCATCAACATATCTACTAAGTATGATATAGGATCCTAGACACAGGAGTAAGGGAATTCTACACAGGTTTAGCATAGCAATACTATCCTACTCATGCATAGAAAGTACTAAGTAATGCATATAGAAAATAATAGGAAGTTTATGAGGTGTGCAACTTGCCTTTGAATGTTGTCGTTGTTCACAACTCTTTTCAACGATACTCGGGACTCTCCGTTCAATCTAACAGTATGGACAAGCAACAATACCACAATCAACAGCAAGCACAACTCCACAATACACACAAAACACATACTAGATGAATAAATAAGTTTTATAAAACTTTCTAAGGAAATATGTTTATGCATGATGTGAAAAAAATGCTTAGAGAAAATTACTAGTTCTATTCTTCGAGGTGATCAAAAATTATTATCAACTCTTTGTAAATTGGATATTCACTAAAGTGAGAGAGACAGACACCCGGCCAGCCACTTAAATTGTGGAACAGGTCTCATGTACGAGGACATGTAAGGTTTGTTTCCAGGCCGCTTCATCCCACTATGCCGCTAGGATCCAACTACTTCAAGATGATAACATCATGATCAAAATTTGTTTAAGTCAATTGTGAAAGACAAGATTAGAAGGGAGGGGAAAAGATAGAAAGAGAGATGTAGTTGTCCTCCAGGCTTCATCTCCAGTCTTGGTGGTTCTTGTATCCTCGAGGCTGGTCTTGGATTTACTTAGTCATCATGAAGTCTAACAGAAGAAGGAGGGAGAAAGAAGAAAGAGGGAGAAAGACTTAGGAAATATTTCTGGTTGGTCTTCATGAACTTCTTCTTGATCTTTCTTCTAAGTGCTCCCACTCCTTGGAGATTCTTCTGGAGTCTCGTTTGGCTAAGTCCTTCATTGGTCTTCCAGCTCCATGTTAAAAATTTCTAAGTGTCTAAGTGTAGCACTTCACAAAAATGGTAAGTTTGAAAATAAACCTAACTTAGGGAAAATGGGGAGGAGTTTTCCTTATGGGAAAATATAACTACAAATTAAATATGCTATGCATGACATGCAATTTTAAATCATAATACTAATTTTTGTGATATTTTATAAAGTATGCATAAATTTATAATTGTAGTTAGTTTATAATTTTTGGAAAGTATAATAAAAGGAATAATTATCAGATTAAAGTTTTCTATGATTAATATTTCAATAACAAATTTTTATAAATAGTGTTAATAGACAAGGGTATTTTAATTAAATTTATAGCAATTTACTTTAATCAAAATAATATTTTTATTAATAGTTATGTTGAAAATAGTCAAACTATTCAAATTAATTATATATAACTATGAATTCATTCAAAAATTACTCAAAAATATTTTATAGCAGTGGCATCAATTTACAAATACTCTAAAGTTTCTAAAACAATTTTATTTGTAATTTTTGGATTTATAGATTTAAAGTTATGACAAAAATACTCACATTCACCATTTAAAATTTGAATATTTTAAACTAAGTCAAATTTGAAATCTAACAGATCTAAAATATTCTACATGTCGAGGGCTTTTCAAAAATATAAAATTTGTCAAATTTGGAGTTGTGGTTAAAAAGTTATAGATGTTTTAATTACAGGGACTATTCTGCAAAACTTCCAACTAATTTAAAATAGAAAAAGAATTACACGCTGGCGCTGACGCGGATGCTGACGAGGCACGACGTGGCGCTGACGTGGCTGCCACGCGGGCGCTGACTGGATTAAGTCAACAGATCTGGATCTGGCGTTCCAGATCTGTCCGTACCGGTTCGTTAAATAAGATCTAATCGCGCCCGTTGAAAATAGATCGGGCGGCTCAGATGGAAAGCTTCATACCTCGCCGGAGGAGGTCACCGGAGATGGAGAGGAAGATGGCGCCGGCGCTCGGGCTTGGACGCTCTGGTCGCCACGGGGTCTTCCCCGACTCGAGGAGGCTACCACGAGGTGCAGCGAGACGAAGCGGAGGCGATGGGCGTCGTGTCGACGTCTAATTCTTCCCGGAATGGCACGGAGGCGTGTCCGGAGTGGCGGTGGCGGCGGAGACTTTTCCGTCGACGTCGACTCCGTGCTTTTCAGTGACAACAAAATGAAACAGGATGTCAGCGTGATGCACATGGCAAAAGGAAGGAGAAGGAGAGGGATAAGAGGGTCCGGGGAGGTCTCACCGTGACAGAAACGAAAGGAACGTGACGGCGGAGTAGAGGAACTCCGGCGAGCTCGTGTGGCGGCCTGGTGGCGCAATAGGCTAGGGTTTGAGAGGGGAAACGCGGAGGAGGGGCATGGGGTTTAAATAGCAACGACCGAGCGTTAAATCCGTGCCTTAATCGTGCGGATTTGGAGAAGGAAACTCCGGTGGTCTCGGGCGCGATTTGGGGCAAAGGTTGAAGACGGGCTGACGTCAGCATGACGTCAGCAATTTTTCTTTTTCTGTTTTTCTGATTTTTCTTTTAATTCATAACTTTTGATTTATTTGTCCAAATGAGGTCAAACAAATTTCTAAAAAATTGTAAAATTATTATCTTTCTGTTAAACCAATAGTGGGAGTGTTTTGAACATTTTTCAAAGATAATAATTTCGAAATATTGATTTAATGTAAAATTGACACTTTATGTTTAATTTAAAACTAGGGTTGGATTAATTTTAATTTTGGCTAAATAAATTATATGAAATACCCATATTCAATTATGTTTGGATTTAAGTTATTTAAACTTGTTTTGCTGAAATCATTCTTCTTTATTTTGGCATGATATTAAGGAACAAAATATGACTAATTTGAAGGAAATGGGAAATATAATGAATTCCATTTTTAATTCTAAATGTTTTGTACACCATTATGCTTTATATTATGCTTAATCATTTGAAAAACTTCATATCAACTTTGGAAAGCATTTTAGATTTAATTCATTTCATTATATAGAATATATTAATCATTTCATGCTTTGAAAATAAATGAAATTCATTTAAGCAAATGAAATACTTATTTGGCTAAGTGGTTGGAATCAATTTCTTATAAGTAAACTATTTACTTAAAATAAAATGGATTGTAGTTTGTAAAATATTTGTCAATTTACATTTTAGGGTTTTTGAAATACAGTGGATAATAACATGTTTAAACTGTGACATTTGAAATATTAAACTCTTTCAATAAGTTCGGAGTCTTTTATAGTTGGTTTCCTTATGCATTTAATATTTTATTTTAAATAAAAAGAAAAGATTTAAATTTTAGTGATTTTTGAACATTATAAAATGTTGGGATGTTACAATTAAGTTTGTATCCTTTGGCATTAATATTATGAATGTGGGAGCTTCTACCATCTAAATTCAAATCGGCATATGGTCATTACTTCATAAGTATAGGACAACGAATTTGTCACTAACATATATGAACAAGTGTCTCGCTAGAGGAGACATACTTATAACGATCATACTAACAGGCGATCATAAAGAATTTATCCAAATGGTAGATCTAGAGGGAGAGTGTCTATGGCCATCACAACAATTTGTCTTCCATTACCAACACGCAATGTCGCCTCATCCTTTCAAGCTACTCAAGCAGTAAACCTGGTTTTCATAAAACATGACTAGTTCAAAACTTAGTCACTACTGCGAGTACTTGCTTAGCTAAAACATTCATAACATGTATATCATATATACACCATCATCATTGATGACTTCCGGCGATCTGTTTCATCTTCTTGATACTTCCAACGTAATCAAGAACCATGAAGGTGAAGGATTCCCCTTGCATGACACAGTCTATGACAGAGGACTTGCACTTGGCAACGACGTCTGTCATCCAGTGATCGAGCTGAGCGAGGCGTCTCAATGTTCATCAAGTATGAACATATGTCATCAAGTATGACTGCCACGTGCTCCTTCAATGCGTGTATTCTCTTCCACCTTGGTTGAGAACACAATCAGTCAGTACTGATAAACTTCATCAACCCAACTTTAGGGGTACCCCGAGTTTAGCGACCATCTCATATGTTCGCAATCCAATAACTCGTACCCACCGTTGGTTCTCTATGGCAGAGATCACAGCATACACTGGACTATGATGATATCATCCGCACAAAATCTGATAATCCATATTATCTTTTGTTAGCGGGATCTCCGGGTTTATCTCCTAGCGGGTATTGTATCACGAAGAGCTAACAGTTTAAACAAGGAGTATCCTCAAGCTAAAGTATAAAAATATGAAGTTTGGACCCAACCTTTTAAGTTTCTCAATCACAGGAATGCGCCTAATTTGAAAATATGCTATCACAATGGTTAATATCTACAAAGGTATTTGCAAAACAGACTTTGTTCATTATATTTTGAGTTCTAGTATTTTAGAAAATAACTATTCGAACTCCCACTCAAACGAACATCCTTCCTGGTCGTTTTAAGAGATTACACGACCCCCATCCATTGCACAACCCCTCATCGTCAGAGCCGGCAACACAACTTCAAGGTGTCAATCACAACAACTTTGTGACTCATGCTCGACCTTTCGGCCTCCGTGTTCCGAGGCCATATCTGCATATGCTAGGCTCGCCACTATAACCTCCACGTTGACGCTTGTGAAACATGGCTTACACCCACCGTATGCGAACGACGATATGTTTGACACCCGATCGTCACGGCCTGCCTCATAACGTAGAACTTTCTTGGTGGTGCTCGTTGGAGGAAGAACACTAGTGGTATTTTTGAAGGGATCATCTTATATAATTACCTCCGCGTAACTAATATATACTAATATATATAATCACACAATATAAGATGCACACAAAACATCAAATGTAATGCAACGTGATATGGTCCATGCGCCATGGTCTTCTAGGCGTCCGCAGTTCATAAACAATTTAATAAACTCACCTTGACCATATCACATTGCCCCTGCAAAATAAAGTTAAACGCTTCTACTTTATCTTTTGCATATTTTACATGGCTTGGTGCTATCGTAAATGTAACACCCCAATTCTCTTAGCTTTAGCATTGTGGTGTTATTCCAGTGAAAATTGAAAACACTCAAAGCACAACAACTAAAATAAAATATCCATTATTAGGATCTTCATGGTTGTTAAAACTTAGCCAAACTAGGAGCTAGTACTAAGCAAACCCTAAATGGTTTTTGGCATGCCTTTGAAACATTTCCATCTAGGTCACATATACTTCCATACCCTGTTCTAAATTATCACAAAAGAGCTTGTTTGCATATTAATCTCACTAGCTTTTGTAGTCATCAAAATAACATGACCATTTGAGTGATTTCTTTCTTTATCACCAAAAGTTTCCTTTTCTTTAAGAGCTAAATGAGATAATTAAATTAGTCATTTGTAAATTCAGTACCCTCTCCTAATTTAAGTAAGTTTGGAATGTTGCCCCTTTTTATCTTTGGGGGTCATGTTTGAATTTTTCAAACTTAGTTTTTAAATTCATTTTTGAGATTTACTCAAACTTCTCACCTTTTCTTTCTCTCTCACTCCTTTCCACACCACCTGCTGAGGAGGAGAGCAGCAACCTCACCCCTGGCCCCACTTGTCATGGACTAGGGCCAACCTCTCATCTCTCTTCTCTCTTTTCTCTCCTTTTCCACCCAATCCGAGCTCCTCTCCTCTCTTCCCACTGGCTAGAGCTGGTCATCCCGACCAGTATCTCCCCTGTCCCCTCTCCACCGCCCACCTGAGCCAGTAAGAGCAAAGGAGACGCTCCCCTCCCTCTCTCCTGCCCGAGCCAACCCTAGATCGGGTGAGCTCGTTAAAGCCACCCCGAGCCTCTCCCCTGCTCATTTCTCTCCCTCCAGAGCACCTCTCCACCCTAGTCCTCTCCTCCCCGGCGAAAACCACCAAGCTCTCCCCCTCTTTCGCCCTGTAGACGAGAAGATTTACCTCGGTGGCCGACGAGAGGAAGCTGCCGTAGCGCTCGTTTCTCTCAGCCATTCCTCGCCATTTTTGGTTCCCTGGCTTCCCCTCCTCTGGATCTAACTCCTCTCCCCTCCCTTGGCTCTGTTGCAGCTCGAGCACGCCTGGTTTGTCCACGACCCGAGGAGAGCGCTGTCGTCACCATCTCGAACTCCGACTTTGCATGCGAGCTTTGCGACCACCCCTGAGCTCCCCTTCGACGCCGCGTTCACCTCCGACCTCCCCCTCGTCCGTGCGCGAGCCCTAGGTGAGCCCTCCGTGCTCGGCATCGCCTTCTCGAGCTCTACTCATATTTTTCTCGGTCGGGAGGAAGACGATGGCTTGCGACCGTCGATTTTCGGATCTGCGGTTGTGTTTGAACCGCGGCCGATCTGTCCGTGGCCGTCGGATCCCAGATCCACGGTCGTTTACCGCTTCGCCGGCGCGCGCGCAGCGCTTGGGCCGGCCCAGCTCATCCCCGCGCTGCTCTGCTTCGCAGCTGGGCCGATCTGGCCCAGATCTGGCCGTTCGGCCTGTTTCTCCTTTATCCTTTTTTCTGATTATTTTTTCAGTAAATCTAGAGCTTAGCTTTAATTCATTTGTGGTAAATCTATAGCAGATAAAATTATGAGATTAATTTTGTATCATGCATGCACGTTTTCTTAACCATGTGGCATTGGATTTGGTCCAAAATATGTTTTCTGTTGTGTGGTAAAATAGATTTAGTCAGAAGTGTCTAAATCACCATTTGTTTAATAACTTGTGTTCTGTAAATCCAAAACATGCAATCTTGGATCTGTTGAAAAGCTTGCAAAAATGTCTATCTATATTGGTCAATCTTGCATGCAGGGGATTTATCTAGCAAATGTTACTTCTACTCTAAGAATGACATCAGTAGGTGTTTAGGGATTTTTGACTCTTAAATAGAAACACTTTTTGAAGTAAATCCAATTGGAAGTGGTATATATGTGTTGGAGGTACCACATACTACAAATGTGGATTTTTCCAGTAACTTGATAATTCTTAGTGAATAAATCCCCGAACAACAGTGAAATAATCTCTTTATTTGCATTTCTGAAATTTCAGAGATTATAACATGTCTAGTTTTAATTGGTGGAGCCACCTATGTCCATACAAATATGTTAAGGATTATTTTGTGGGATAGCCACAGGTTTTATCTAACTCACCCCACTGGATTGAACCCAACATAATTCTTATTATTTTCTGCACATAGAAAATGGTCAGAAGTATACTTATTTTTTAAACTGGTATAACTTGAGCTAGGAGTATCCAAATCTGATCAACAAAATCTCCACTTAAAGAGAAAATTCATATATCACCATAATGTTCATTTATTTATTCAGGAGATCTATAAAACTGAACCTATCTTCTGTTTAAGTTTGACATCAGTAGCCCTTGTCTGATTTTTAATTCTTATATGGTGATAGATTTTCATGCACAGCTAATTTAAAGAGCTCCACCTAATTGTTAGCAATAATGTGGTAGAAGGGTTTGATTTTAGGAGCAGTACCTTAAGGGTTATGCTTAAAGCTTGTAAACAGCCCCTAATGACTGTTGAATGCATTAGTTGTGTTTCCTGTTTGTGATGCTTGTTGTTTGTTGATATGTTTTAGATTGTTATCAACTCGCATTCTAGGACTTACGTTAGTCTCGTTTGTTTTCATGTTACGATAGAATCGCAACCCGAGGAAGAACAGTACGAGGTAGCTGAGCACGACTACGCTGAAGAACAAGACCAGGGGCAGTACTTTGAGCAAGGCAAGCCCACCTCACCACTATAATGATTCCTATTATTTTATCAAGCATGTTTTGTTTTAAAATAAAATAATGCATGATTTAATTCTTTTGTGGCACCTAGCCACCCGAAAACTATTTTTCAAAATGTTGTTTGGCCAAAGTTATCTACTAGGTTAGCTGTAGGTATTATAAAAAGAATCTTCCATGATGAGTCTTGTCATTGAAGTCTCTATAAAGAAGATTAAGATTTTCAAATAGAGTATTCTGTTATCTTACCTCAAAACTATAGGATGGGGACCTGTTTGGATAAAAATATTTTATGCAGAAAAACCCGAATTGCTGGGAGCAATCGGCGAGCAAGTGTTTTAATTAAACCCGAGTTGCTAGGAGCAATCGGAGGTGTTTGCAAAAACCCGAGCTGCTGGGAGTAGTCGGAAGAAGGAAGTGTTTTGAAAAACGAAGTGTGACCCTAGCTGCCGCTTGAACAATTAACCCGTGCAACCACATTACCTCAAATGGGTACGAGGCCTAACGGAAGTTTGTTGGTGTTGGTATTCGAATCTTCCTCAATTGGCTAGATGGGGTTCGAGGCCCCGGAACCGAATGCTGCAAGAGAATGGGCATACATAGATTGGACTTCGTGTGCCACCGGGAAGCAACGGTGGGTCTCCTGACATGGCGGTATGAGGCTAGGGGAAACCGTAAAGATGCGGCTAGCTCACTCGGTGCCGGGGAGAACGAACCCACTCGACGAGGATATTCTGATACCATCATCAACATAGTGGAAATTAGGATTGGCCGTATGTTGTGTGCATGCTGTCTCTGTGCAGTCCGTGGTTGATCCACGGCAGACCATCCGAATCTTGTGGTGAAAGTGTACAACCTCTGCAGAGTGTAAATCTATTCGAATAGCCGCGTCCGCGGTCATGGACGGTTGGGAAGGTCCCACTAGGCATGCTGGTTGTTTTATGTTTTAAAAGAGGAAGGTTTTCGAAGGAAAACGAGGAAGAAATAAAGTGGTACCTGGGAGGTACGGAATTTGGGCAAGGATGGTTGATCTCGGGAGACAACCAGTCCGACCTCAAGGAAGGAAAAAGGGTTACCCCTATCCTAGTGGTTTTAAAGTTTTGAACTTGGATATGTCCTTGCTATATCTAAGCGAAGAGAATTCTATCTCTAAATGTTTTCTTCAACAAAGATATAGAGATGTCGTGTTCTCTATGTCCAAAATCATGGTATTCGAAAACTAAGCCCTATAGTCGTATATAGCAGCCATCCCAGTTTTCGAAAGGTGTTTTTCTTGCATTATCGTGAAAACTTAAGCTATAGAGGTGGTCTTGCGAGTACGTAATTGTACTCATGTGGCTCTGTCCCTGGATATTCAAATGTCCAGATTTCAATGAGGAGGCTTGCGTCGAGGAGGAGGTGTACGACGACGACTTCGCCACTTAGCTGTCACCGATCAACTGCACTTGTGGGAATCGGCGCTCGGAGATGTTAAGAGCCGTCGCTAGCCACGAGCTTCCGCTATCGTAGTTAATTCCGTCCTGCGTGACGAGGTTTGTTGACTTTGGTCGTATGACCGTTTATGTGTTGTAAGACTTTTATTCGTACGACTTGAATGATGTAACTCTTTGATACCTATGTTGGTTATGTGATTGCGATGCACTGATCATTGGGATCGTGATCTCTTGCATAACGTGGGCATCTCGGATTCGTCCGAGGGGTCCTTACAGACTTGGTATCAGAGCCATCTTTGACCTTAGGAGACTTTAGTTAGGTTGGGCGTCGACGTCATGAAAAAATGTTTTTTTTCGTCATAGCTAGGAGAAAAATACTTAAAAATGTGCTAAATATACTGCTACTCCTCCCTCCCCTCTGATAGTACTCACTGAGTAATTTTATACCTGCATTAAAAATCTTATGATTTTACCTGTTTAAAATTTGGTACATCGTTCACTAATTAAACCTCCATTTAAAATTTTGTGTAGATGAGCAGAGAGTTCTCGTCGTCGATTCAGTTGGGAGCGGTGCCAGACACCGGAGTTTCGCGTCTGTTCCAGGCCGATCTACTCCAGCTGACTAGACACCTGAGGCGTCCGCTACCAGAGCTGCTGATTGGACGTTGTCTGCCCATGGTGGGAGATGAGATGTCCTGGACCGTGAGGTGCATTCTTCGAGAACCTTTGGTGCCACCTTTTTCCTAGGAGCTGATTGAGGATGCCATTGCATCGACTCAGATGGGAGCATTCGTCACTGTGCTGCAGAGGGCTCTTGCCCGCTTGGTTTGTGCTCACAGTTCCGAGCTGGGCGGTACCCGCTTTGAGTTTTACTCTGGCTTGGACGAGCAGAGTAACCCTGTGCCACCGCGTCCCCACCCCACTTTCGGGAACCACTTGGCCGAGCTGGGACTCTTCGTCGAGTACACCCAGTCCCAGCTGGTCACTAGTCGGTTCGAGAGTGACCTTCACCGTCTTAATCATGACGGAGCTGAGGTGCGGATCTCAGCCGCTGAGCAGAGGATTGAGGACTTGGAGGCGCAACTCAAGGCATCTCAGGACAAGCTGAAGGCCGTGGAGCTGAAGCTCAAGACCTCGGAGGAGCACTTAGTGGAGTCCCAGTCAGAGCTGAAGATAGAGCGCAAGGAGCGCCGTTCTTCCTTTGCACGTCTCCAGACTACTCGCTTCTACCGGTTTCAGCTTGACGGGATGGTTGACATGCTCAAGTCGACCCTTGATGCCCGTGATGAGAGGATCAGCGAGCTGGAGAGCGAGGTGGAGGCCCTGAGCAAGGAGAATGACGATCTCCTGCCTGTGGATGAGGACCCTACAGGGGACATGGATATGGAACCTGTGAGCGAGCAGGATGACGACGACTTGCGAGACGAGGGCGGTGAGGACTCGGGAGCTGTTATGTCTGAGGACGAGGACCCTGAGGAGCCACCCTTTGATAGTGATGCTGCCGTGGACGTGGAGTAGATAGTTGCGTAGTATCTTTTGGGTTAGGACCGAACCATCGCGATAATTGGATGCGATTGTGTGGTCTAGTTAGCATGTGTGTGTCTGGATGATTGTAAGAACTATGTCAGTCCGTGTTTTGTGGTTGTGCACTATGTGATGATGCTTTTGGAACCTTACTATGGAATGGAATCATGCCTTCTTAGGAGTAATACTCTGTTGTAATTTGTATGCATGATGAACTCTTTTTAAAAAAAAAACTTGTGTAGAAACTTATAAGTAGAGAAATTAATAAGTGTTTATTCTGAAATTCAGAATGGCAAGGGATCCACCACCACCCCCACCACCTGAGCCATCTATGGCTCAAGTACTCCGTCTTCTCATGGGGGATCGCGAGGCAGCTCGCGCTGAGACGAATGCCAATCTAGCTACCCTGCAACATCTGGCTCAGATTGCCGTCAACCAGAATGGCGGCCAAGGAAATGAGGAACCCCGCTCCAAGCTTCGTGACTTTCAGAACACCCCTCCAGTTTTCTCCAAAAGTGAAGTGCCACTGGATGCTGATGACTGGATCCGTACCATTGAGAACAACCTGAGGGTCGCCCAAGTGGGCGAAAATGAGAAGGTGCCACTCACTACCTCTCTGGTTCTGCCCGAGCATGGTGGGAGGCCATTCGTGCTCTTTTGCCACCAGAGGAAGTTGTGGCTTGGCCTGCATTCAAGACCAAGTTCTTGAAGCGTTATGTGCCCTCTGGACTCGTCAGCATCATGCGAGAAAGATTCCTGCAACTCAAGCAAGGCAGTATGTCTGTGAGCGAGTACTTGGAGAAGTTTACTTCTCTAGCGAGGTATGCGCCCACCGATACCGATACTGAGGACAAGAAGAAAGAGAGGTTCATGAACGGACTTCATGATGAGATGCAGTGCGTTCTGGTGGTGATGCCTTTCACCGACCTGGAGTCCTTGGCAGATGCAGCCATTATGATGGAGCACAAGCGCAAGGCTTCGTTTGACATCCGCAAGCGTCGCCAATTGATGCAACAAGGCAGTAGCAGCAGCAGTCCAATTGGAAGTTATCCCCGTCCACGCCCTTCACCTCCACCCAGGCCTTCTTATCCATCAACAATGCCTCCAACTTTTGCGCCAAGACCCAGCTACTCTTCTCGCCCGCCTGCACCCCGTCCGGGAAGTGGTTCCAACCCCGGCCTCAACTTTAACAGGCCGCCTGCTCCGAAGCCCACAGGAGGATGTTTCACTTGCGGACAGCCTGGACATTTCTCGCGGGATTGCCCCATGGTCGCCCCAATGCGACAAAGATGAACCAAGGGCCACCCCGTCCACCTGGAGGCAAGAACCCGTATCCCAAGAAAGCAGCCCCTGTCACCCGGGGCCATCCGAACCATATCAACGAAGAAGAAGCCCAGGAGGCACCAGACCTGGTTATGGGTACGTTCCCTGTCAACTCAGTTCCTGCCTCAGTTTTGTTTGATTCGGGAGCTTCCCATTCTTTCGTTACAGAGCCGTTTGTTAGGAAGAGTGGTATGGTTCCAACTGTGATGCATCGTCCTATGAGAGTACAAATCCCGGGAGCCACTACCAAGGCCATCTTGTCTTGCAAGGAGGCTCCTGTCGAAATTCAAGGAGCCCGATTCCATGCAGACCTAGTGGTATTAGGAAAGCAAGGGATAGAAGTGGTTTTAGGAATGGATTGGATGGCAGTAAACCGAGGAAAAATTGATTGCTCTAACAAGTCTGTCACCCTAACCACCCCGGAAGGAGAAGAGATTACACACTTCTCGACCTACCACTCCACCTCGAGTCATTGCCATAAGAGTGTAGTGGGAGCCATGTTGGAAGAAGTACCGGTAGTGTGTGAGTTTCCGGATGTTTTTCCCGAAGAGTTGCCCGGAATGCCACCGGATAGGGATATTGAGTTCATTATCGAGCTGGTACCCGGTACTGGTCCTATAGCTCAAAAACCGTACCGGATGAACCCAGATGAATTGGAGGAATTAAAGAAGCAGTTGGATGATTTACTTAGGAAGGGGATGATACGCCCTAGTGCGTCACCCTGGGGGTCACCAATCATCTTCGTGGATAAAAGAAACGGTACCACCCGGTTGTGTGTGGATTACCGTAAATTAAATGATGTGACTATTAAAAACAAATACCCCCTACCCAAGATTGAGGATCTGTTTGATCAACTTAACGGGGCTCGAGTCTTCTCCAAGATCGATCTCCGCACCGGTTATCATCAATTGAAAGTCAGAGAATCTGATATCCCTAAAACAGCCTTTGTCACTCGTTATGGATTGTTCGAGTACACAGTGATGTCATTTGGCCTGACCAATGCTCCTGCCTATTTCATGAATCTCATGAACAAGGTGTTCATGGAATACTTGGATAAATTTGTGGTTGTCTTTATCGACAACATCTTGATTTATTCCAAGTCTGAAGAGGAGCATGAAGAGCATCTGAGATTGGTTCTCGGTACCCTTCGAGAGCACCAGTTGTATGCTAAGTTTAGCAAGTGCCACTTTTGGCTGAAAGAGGTAGGATTTCTTGGCCATGTTATCTCAGCTGGAGGTATATCTGTTGACCCAACCCACATCAAGTCCATTCTTGAATTCCCAACCCCCACCAACCAAACCGAAGTAAGGTCCATTCTGGGATTAGCCGGGTATTACCTCAAGTTAGTTGAGGGATTCTCAAGCATCGCAAAGCCCCTTACCCAACTGTTGAAGAAGGATCAGAAGTTCATTTGGTCCGACAAGTGTGAAGCCAGCTTCCAGGAACTGAAGAAGCGCCTTACTACCGCACCTATCTTAACCATGCCTGATGTGACCAAGGATTTTGTGGTCTATTGCGACGCCTCCAAACACGGACTTGGTTGTGTCCTTATGCAAGAGGGCAAGGTGATTTCTTACTCATCGCGACAACTTCGCAAGCACGAGCAGAATTACCCAACCCATGACCTAGAGCTTGCTGCAGTGGTCCATGCACTCAAGACCTGGCGGCACTTTCTGATGGGCAACCGTTGCGAAATTTACACCGATCACAAGAGCCTGAAGTACATCTTCACTCAGAGGGATTTGAACATGAGGCAAAGAAGATGGATAGAACTCATCAAGGATTACGACTTGGACATCCATTACCACCCTGGAAAGGCTAACGTTGTAGCTGATGCCCTTAGTCGTCAGCCGTGTTCATTCAACTCCCTGATCAAGGTTAGACGGCCAGAACTCTGGGAAGAGCTGGATAAGATGGGTATTGAAGTGGTCAGCTATGTGGCAGTCGATCAACTCCTGTTGCAACCCACCTTATGGGAGCAGATCAAGCAAGCACAGAAAGGCCATGAAAGCATTGAGGGCATCAAGAGAAGATTGGACAAAGAGGAAGTCCCTGGATTCACCATCGACTCTGACGGTATTCTTTGGTATAAGTGACGCATCTGCGTACCTTCAGACCCTGTTTTGAAGCAGTTAATTATGAAGGAGGCTCACGAGACTTTGTATTCTATCCACCCCGGTGGAACCAAGATGTACCAGGATTTGAAGCAGAATTTTTGGTGGCACGGCATGAAGCGCGAGATTGCACTGTTCGTCCAGCATTGCGATATTTGCCAAAGGGTCAAAGCAGAACATCAGTGACCCGCTGGATTACTTCAACCTCTCAAGCTGCCCGAATGGAAATGGGATGAGATCGGCATGGATTTCATCACTGGATTGCCCCGGTCCAGTCGTGGGCATGATGCCATTTGGGTCATTGTGGATAGGCTCACCAAAGTTGCACATTTCATCCCGGTAAGCACTCGTCACCGAGCCGATCAACTTGCGGATCTCTACATGTCACGTATTGTCAGCCTCCATGGAATACCTAAGGTTATCGTGTCTGACCGAGGGACTCAATTCACCTCTCGTTTTTGGACTAAACTCCAAGAAGAACTCGGAACGAAGCTCTTTTTCAGTACTGCGTATCACCCGCAGACAGGAGGTCAAACGGAAAGAGTAAATCAGATCCTTGAGGATATGCTGAGGTCTTGTGTGTTAGCTTATGGGGCCAAATGGGAGAATTGCTTGCCGTTTGCCGAATTCTCGTACAACAATAGCTATCAAGCCAGCCTAAGGATGGCACCGTTTGAGGCTTTGTACGGGCGCAAGTGCCGTACCCCCTTGAATTGGTCGCAAACCGGAGATAGCCAAATTTTGGGAGTCGACACCCTGAGAGAAGCCGAAGAGCAAGTTCAACTCATTCGCGACCGTCTTAAGGCCGCCCAATCACGTCAGAAAAGTTATGCAGATTCCAGAAGGCGTGAACTCAACTTCCAGGGAGGAGATATGGTTTACTTGCGGGTTACACCACTCAAGGGAATGCAACGTTTCCATGTGAAGGGGAAATTAGCACCGAGGTACATTGGCCCTTTTAAAGTGGTCAGTCGCAGAGGAGAAGTGTCTTATCAGCTAGACCTGCCACCCCATCTGTCAGGATTCCATGATGTATTTCATGTATCTCTACTCCGGAAGTGTCTGCAAATTCCTGGCGATACTCATTCCTATCAGGAGGTTGATCACCGCACCATTGATCTCAATCATGATCTCACCTATCGAGAACGACCACTTCGTGTTCTCGCTGAAGACGTCCGTCTGACACGGAGGCGGAAGATCAGGTTCCTGAAAATCCAGTGGAGCAACCATTCGGAGGAAGAAGCCACCTGGGAGCGTGAAGATTATTTGGAGCAAGAATTCCCTGGTTTTCTCTCTTCTTCAAATCTGGAATCTCGGGGACGAGATTCTCCTAAGGGGGGAAGGTCTGTAACACCCCAATTCTCTTAGCTTTAGCATTGTGGTGTTATTCCAGTGAAAATTGAAAACACTCAAAGCACAACAACTAAAATAAAATATCCATTATTAGGATCTTCATGGTTGTTAAAACTTAGCCAAACTAGGAGCTAGTACTAAGCAAACCCTAGATGGTTTTTGGCATGCCTTTGAAACATTTCCATCTAGGTCACATATACTTCCATACCCTGTTCTAAATTATCACAAAAGAGCTTGTTTGCATATTAATCTCACTAGCTTTTGTAGTCATCAAAATAACATGACCATTTGAGTGATTTCTTTCTTTATCACCAAAAGTTTCCTTTTCTTTAAGAACTAAATGAGATAATTAAATTAGTCATTTGTAAATTCAGTACCCTCTCCTAATTTAAGTAAGTTTGGAATGTTGCCCCTTTTTATCTTTGGGGGTCATGTTTGAATTTTTCAAACTTAGGTTTTAAATTCATTTTTGAGATTTACTCAAACTTCTCACCTTTTCTTTCTCTCTCACTCCTTTCCACACCACCTGCTGAGGAGGAGAGCAGTTACCTCACCCCTGGCCCCACTTGTCATGGACTAGGGCCAACCTCTCCTCTCTCTTCTCTCTTTTCTCTCCTTTTCCACCCAATCCGAGCTCCTCTCCTCTCTTCCCACTGGCTAGAGCTGGTCATCCCGACCAATATCTCCCCTGTCCCCTCTCCACCGCCCACCTGAGCCAGTAAGAGCAAAGGAGACGCTCCCCTCCCTCTCTCCTGCCCGAGCCAACCCTAGATCGGGTGAGCTCGTTAAAGCCACCCCGAGCCTCTCCCCTGCTCATTTCTCTCCCTCCAGAGCACCTCTCCACCCCAGTCCTCTCCTCTACGGCAAAAACCACCAAGCTCTCGCCCTCTTTCGCCCTGTAGACGAGAAGATTTACCTCGGTGGCCGACGAGAGGAAGCTGCCGTAGCGCTCGTTTCTCTCAGCCATTCCTCGCCATTTTTGGTTCCCTGGCTTCCCCTCCTCTGGATCTAACTCCTCTCCCCTCCCTTGGCTCTGTTGCAGCTCGAGCACGCCTGGTTTGTCCACGACCCGAGGAGAGCGCCGTCGTCACCATCTTGAACTCCGACGTTGCATGCTAGCTTTGCGACCACCCCTGAGCTCCCCTTCGACGCCGCGTTCACCTCCGACCTCCCCCTCGTCCGTGCGCGAGCCCTAGGTGAGCCCTCCGTGCTCGGCATCGCCTTCTCGAGCTCTGCTCATGTTTTTCTCGGTCGGGAGGAAGACGATGGCTTGCGACCGTCGATTTTCGGATCTGCGGTTGTGTTTGAACCGCGGCCGATCTGTCCGTGGCCGTCGGATTCCAGATCCACGGTCGTTTACCGCTTCGCCGGCGCGCGCGCAGCGCTTGGGCCGGCCCAGCTCATCCCCGCGCTGCTCTGCTTCGCAGCTGGGCCGATCTGGCCCAGATCTGGCCGTTCGGCCTGTTTCTCCTTTATCCTTTTTTCTGATTATTTTTCCAGTAAATCTAGAGCTTAGCTTTAATTCATTTGTGGTAAATCTATAACAGATAAAATTATGAGATTAATTTTGTATCATGCATGCACGTTTTCTTAACCATGTGGCATTGGATTTGGTCCAAAATATGTTTTCTGTTGTGTGGTAAAATAGATTTAGTCAGAAGTGTCTAAATCACCATTTGTTTAATAACTTGTGTTCTGTAAATCCAAAACATGCAATCTTGGATCTGTTGAAAAGCTTGCAAAAATGCCTATCTATATTGGTCAATCTTGCATGCAGGGGATTTATCTAGCAAATGTTACTTCTACTCTAAGAATGACATCAGTAGGTGTTTAGGGATTTTTAACTCTTAAATAGAAACACTTTTTGAAGTAAATCCAATTGGAAGTGGTAGATATGTGTTGGAGGTACCACATACTACAAATGTGGATTTTTCCAGTAACTTGATAATTCTTAGTGAATAAATCCCCGAACAACAGTGAAATAATCTCTTTATTTGCATTTCTGAAATTTCAGAGATTATAACATGTCTAGTTTTAATTGGTGGAGCCACCTATGTCCATACAAATATGTTAAGGATAATTTTGTGGGATAGCCACAGGTTTTATCTAACTCACCCCACTGGATTGAACCCAAAATAATTCTTATTATTTTCTGCACATAGAAAATGGTCAGAAGTATACTTATTTTTTAAACTGGTATAACTTGAGCTAGGAGTATCCAAATCTGATCAAAAAAATCTCCACTTAAAGAGAAAACTCATATATCACCATAATGTTCATTTATTTATTCAGGAGATCTATAAAACTGAACCTATCTTCTGTTTAAGTTTGACATCAGTAGCCCTTGTCTGATTTTTAATTCTTATATGGTGATAAATTTTCATGCACAGCTAATTTTAAGAGCTCCACCTAATTGTTAGGAATAATGTGGTAGAAGGGTTTGATTTTAGGAGCAGTACCTTAAGGGTTATGCTTAAAGCTTGTAAACAGCCCCTAATGACTGTTGAATGCATTAGTTGTGTTTCCTGTTTGTGATGCTTGTTGTTTGTTGATATGTTTTAGATTGTTATCAACTCGCATTCTAGGACTTACGTTAGTCTCGTTTGTTTTCATGTTACGATAGAATCGCAACCCGAGGAAGAACAGTACGAGGTAGCTGAGCACGACTACGCTGAAGAACAAGACCAGGGGCAGTACTTTGAGCAAGGCAAGACCACCTCACCACTATAATGATTCCTATTATTTTATCAAGCATGTTTTGTTTTAAAATAAAATAATGCATGATTTAATTCTTTTTAGGCACCTTGCCACCCGAAAACTATTTTTCAAAATGTTGTTTGGCCAAAGTTATCTACTAGGTTAGCTGTAGGTATTATAAAAAGAATCTTCCATGATGATTCTTGTCATTGAAGGCTCTACAAAGAAGATTAAGATTTTCAAATAGAATATTCTTTTATCTTACCTCAAAACTATAGGATGGGGACCTGTTTGGATAAAAATATTTTATGCAGAAAAACCCGAATTGCTGGGAGCAATCGGCGAGCAAGTGTTTTAATTAAACCCGAGTTGCTAGGAGCAATCGGAGGTGTTTGCGAAAACCCGAGCTGCTGGGAGTAGTCGGAAGAAGGAAGTGTTTTGAAAAACGAAGTGTGACCCTAGCTGCCTCTTGAACAATTAACCCGTGCAACCACATTACCTCAAAATGGGTACGAGGCCTAACGGAAGCTTGTTGGTGTTGGTATTCGAATCTTCCTCAATTGGCTAGATGGGGTTCGAGGCTGACGAGGTGCTAACTCGACAAGTCCCAGGGTTGTGCACCCCGGGTTGATTGATGGGGAGAGAGATGAGTGCAAGGTGATCACGACGGCTGACAAGCGAGGTTTACCCAGGTTCAGACTCCCGGAGGATAACACCCTACTCCTGCTTGTCTGGTTATTGATGCGAGTAGCGATTACAATGGCGAGATTGCGATCTCGCTAGGGTTTGTCGTAGTGGTTATGAGCGTGTCCTCTAGGACGGGCAACCCTCCTGGCTTTATAGGTAGCCAGGTCTCGGGTGGTTGGTACAGATACGGTAGGTTACAAGACCTAACCGAGTTGGACTAGGATACGTGGTACCCCGAGTGGGCCTTCTGCGGGCCTTTCCATCCTTGGCGCGGCCCAGGTAGCATCATCGTGAGCTACCCGCAAGGCAGCCCCACGTCAGTAGCCCCCGAGTGCTTGGCCGAAGCGTAGAGTCGGACAAAGGACTCCTTCCTCCTGGACGCGCCGTTGGATTGCTTGATCTTGAGCTTGAACTCGAATTTCTTCAGTCGAACCAGCCACTCCCGATGGGAGTAATCTGTGCAGTCGAATTACTTCGCCTTCATCTTCTTGTGAAGCTTGCTTCTACTCAGCCTGCTTTGGCTTACTTGTGGATGGATTCGGCTGCTCGAGCTTACTGCGTTGCCACTCGAATGGTTTCTTCGGGTGCTCGGATCATTGGCTGATCCTACCTTGTTGATTTCAGCTGTGAAGCTTACCACTCGAACAACTCTGTCGAGTTGCTTCAGTTGATTTTGGAGCCGTTGGCTTGATGACGTCATTGGTGACGATCTGTTGCACGCCTCTGCGCCCGATGGGACGTGACGTGGTGGGCCCCGCTGTCAGAGCTGACCGCGGTCCCCAGTTGTCACATCTCCGAAGTGGGCGTGAGATTTGCGCGGCACGATGACGACGCCTCGGTTTTCGTGCGAAGTGGAAGAAGTGGGCGGTGACGGTTGGTTTCTCCGTGCGACACGTGGACGGCTGGATGTGCCCGCTCGGGGCCCTTGTTCGATGGACGGTTGAGATGCTGATCTTCGAGGCATAAGTACTGTATCTGGACGCTTGGGACTTCATCTTCTCCAACCGCTCCGTGCTTTCTTCTCCTCCTGCGCTCTACCATTTCCGCCGCCATCCCGAGCTCCGAGCAATCCATCCACACACCTTGTGACCGTGACCATGGGCAAGCCGAAGAGCGCCGCTTGCTCCTCCGCCGCCGCAGACGACGCCGGGTTGATGAAGAAACCGGAAGGCGACTGGCAGAGGTCTTCGGTGAAGAAGGCCGATGTGGAGATGTTCCGCGGGCAAGGCTTGCTGCCACCTGCCGACCAAGTCCAGGTACGCGTCCCTGGCAAGGAAGTCTTCCCCACTCCACGCGATGGGGAACGTGTTTGCTTCGCGGATTTCCTTCCGCGGGGCTTCGGGTTCCCCATGCACGATTTCGTGCGCGGTCTCTTGTTTGCCTATGGGGTTCAGATCCACGATCTGACCCCCAATGGCGTCTTGAGCATCGCGGGCTTTATCGTGCTCTGCGAGTGCTTCTTGGGCGTCGCGCCCCACTGGGCGTTGTGGAAGTCGCTCTTCCTCGTTCGCAAGAACGTAGGGAAGAGCGGGTTGACCTTCCCCGTGGGCGGCTTCGGAATCCAGGTACGCGGTGACACCGCGTACTTTCAGATGAAGAAGTCCGACTCCGTCCAAGGATGGCGCAGGAGATGGTTTTACGTCCAGTCGAACCAAGACGGACTGGACGTGTTCGACAGCGGGCGCGGACTGCGGAAGACCGGCGCCTGGGCGCACCCGCTGTCCGCCGTGGAGAAGGAGGCCGTGCGGCCCCTGTTGGGCCTGCTGCGCGATTTGACCAACACCCTTGGGCGCGAGGCGGGTGGCGTCTTTTTGATGGCCACCTTCTTCCGTCTTCGGGTGCAGCCGCTCAGCGCCCGGCCTCACCCGATGTGGGCCGCCGAAGGCGTCAGCGCCATGCCGCTGGATGACGAGGAGGTGGAAGCCAGCGTCAGGTCCATCACCAACCTCCGAGCCGCGGACACGTGCAACGTCAAGTGCCCGATCTCTCCTTACGGGGCCTCGAACCCCGTACCTGAGGTGAGTCTTGTCTTATTTTCTTTCTGTCCTTGTTCGACTTGAGTCTACCCTTCTTTTTGATTCGACTTGTGTCTACTTGCTGCAGGGTCGAGCTCTGTTCATCAGCTTTCCTCCCCTCCCTGAGAACGGACCCGACGATGAGTCGAAGTTTGTCGAGGAGGAGGACGAGGACGAAGAGATTCCCTCCGCGCATTCTCCCCGCGACGAGGTGGAGGAGGAAGATGAGGTGGAGGAACCCGCGAGGAAGAAGCGGAAGCTTCCGAGTCGCGGCGAGTCTGCCACTGCGTCGTCACCTGCCCGGGACGTGGACGTTGCTGAGGAGGAGGTCGTCGTGACGTATCCGGGTGCTCGGTCTTCGGGTGGCTGGGAGGAACCTCTGAACGTTCCTCCAGTCAGCTCCGCAGCACCACGCTCGTTCGCGCGGATGCCTTCGCCTTCCTTGGAGAGCTACGACGACGCCGGCACCCCCAGGTGAGTTTCTTTGCAATGTGTCCTTCGAGTTGTACTTTGCAGTTTGGACGTTTTGATTCGACAGGTGTTCTTGGTTTTGCTGCAGCCATCGTTCTGACGATGTTAGCTCCCCCCTTCGGGACGTGGAGCTCACATCCGCCCCTTCGACTGGGTTGGGGATGCCGGTGGTGGTGGAGAAGGTGTGTGCTGAGCCTGCCGGCATTGCATCGTCTAGCCGCATGCCTCCTTCGACTGCAGAGGACCTTGAGCTCCTGGACCACGTAAGTCTTTCATGCTTTTTCTTGCGTTCTTGATTTTTCATCGGTTGCGCGATCAGCGCTCCCGATGGGAGTAGCCCCCGAAGGTGTGGGTGACTAGTATAGTCGCCCGCAACTTTATTGACATCTTGCTTTTGTTTCAGCCGTACTATCGCCAACAGCTCGACGCAGCCGCAGCTTATGTTCGCCTGGAGAAAGAGAGGGACCAACTGTGTGCCTTGCTGGACCAGGCTACTGGGCGGGTTGATGAGCTTGAGAAGGCTCTTCACGAGTCTCGAGAGCGGGAGCTGGCGCGGGTTGCTCAGGAGAAGACTCAAGTTGGTCGTCTCCTTTCACTCGCCGGTGTTCTTGGGGGTAAGTTTCGGCTTGGCGCCTACTGAGTCTTTGATCTTTTTATTGTCTTGACTTTGAATTTTTTGCGCAGAGACTTGCGGCGGAGCTCCTCCAAAAGACGCGTCGAGTGATACGGTTGACCTGGCGGCCGCTGTTGGCTTCCTCGACCAGGTCTGTGCCTATGCATCAGACGCGCTGAAGAAGTCTGCGGCCGCGTTGCAGAAGTCGACTGGAGCTCTGGCCGTGGTGCATCAGAGCATTTTCCCGGGTGACCAGCCGCCGGCGACCGTGGACGCCCTGGCTGCACCGTTTGAGGACGCGACCACCATCGCCGACTTCACTCGGTCGCAGACGGTACGCGGCTCCGAGCTCACCTTCCAGCTCCTATTAGGCCACCAAGTTCCAGGTGACTTTGAGAAGGTCGTCAGCGGTTTTCCTCGCAAACTCGATGGCCGGACCGCGTCGCTGAGTGGCGTGAAGGAGCGCGCCTCGCAGCTGGCTGCGCAGCTTGTGGCACTCTTCGAGAGGGCCCTTGCTAAGGCGACCGAGGCGGCTGCCGCTCGGAAGGGCCGTTCCCGGTCGCAGTCCGCGGCCTTAGAGTAGGCGTAGTTGTAGGAATGCGGCAGTCGCCGCGATCTGTATTTTGAACTTCATGCTTGTAATGAATATTGCCCTGTCGGGTCTTTTGGTCTTCAATATTGATTTTGCTGGCTTTATTTCTTCTGAGTTGATCTGTGCTTCGCAGTCGCATGATTATATTGACTCTGCGTATCCCTGGCAGAGTGCTGCGCGCGATGATGTTCCGCCTTCTCCAGTGGCCGAGCCGAGTGGCTCGGCTTCTTCTTCGGGTGCTAGCCGTCGTCGGTCACATGTTTGAAGAACAAGGTGGCGGAGCTTGAGGCGGCCCTGAAGAATGCGGAGCGGCTGCTGCATCGTTCTCAGTCGCATCCCACGGCGGAGTTCTCGCGTCGTGAGGATTTTTTGCTTGGGGAAATCGACCTGATCAGTCGACAGCTGCAAGGTATGTATCCTTTTGGCGGCTGCCGTCTTTGTTGGCTTTCCTTCTCGTTCTGACTTGCACTTTATGTGCGTAGATGTTAATCCCGACTGGGAGGCCGAGCGGGCTCGCGTTGAGGAGCGAGTCACCCGAGAGGCGTCCGGCGACTCCTATGAAGCTCGACAGTTCTGGGTGAACCAGTCGAGGGGGCGCGTCCTTGCCACCATGCTTGATCGTACGTGGCGCGCTTCTTTTCTTCTGGAGAGCTGCCGGAAGACGCTTTGGCACATCAATCGTGTGTACTTCCCGCATAATGCGCAGCCGAACGGGTTGGCTGCCTTGCTGGAGAGGTTCCGCGATGGTGAAGGGTTGAAGGAGGTCGTCGACGCCCAGCTTGTGGCTGGTGCGAACGCGGCGTTGGCATACGTCCGGATGCACCGGCCACATCTCCCGCTTGAGAGGGTGCTTGAAGGCCTGCCGGGTGACGACGACTTCGACGAGACCTTGGCGGCTGCGCGTCGGATTATCCGGCAGGTTCAGGACCTGAGCGAGCGCCTTGTAGGGCCCCTTGACGCACCGAAGGCTGAACCTGCAGTTTAGAGTAGTTGTCGTCTGGTGTAAAGGGTTAGCTATAGGGTGGGAAATGTGCCTTTGTAAGTATGACAACAGATTAAAATACTTTGGAATTATAAGAGTTGATCTTTTTACTCGAAAGTGAGTGCCTGATTTGAGTTGCGACCTGTATGGCGCAGTCCCCTAGAATGCTAGGCGGCGACCTAGGTTTCTCAAGTGTGACATGTATGCCGCAGTCTCTGATTATATCAGGTGGCGACTTAGGATTTCTGTAACTTGACCTGTATGGCGCAGCCCCCGAGTCGCTTGAGTGGTGGCCTAGGATTTTGGCAAGGACCTGTCTGGCGCAACCCCCGAGTAGGTCGAGTGGCGGCCTAGGATTACAAGTGTTACCTGTTTGGCGCAGCCCCCGAGTATGTCGGGTGGTGACCTAGGATTTGGAACTTGACCTGTGCAGCGCAGCCCCCGAGTAGGTTGGAGTGGCGGCTGAGGATTTTTCTGGGAGGGCCTGTTTGGCGTAGCCCCCGAGTAAGTCGAGTGGTAGCCTAGGGTTACAAGTGTGACCTGTGTGGCGCAGCCCCCGTGTATGGCGGGCGGCGCCCTAGGATTTTGAACTTGACCTGTATGGCGCAGCCCCCGAGTCGGTCGGCTGGCGGCCTAGGATTTTTTGACTTTGTGCTTGTATGGCGTAGCCCCCACGTGAGTTGGGTGGCGGCCTAAGCTTTTATTTCAACCTGTGTGGCGCAGCCCCCGAGTGGTTCGGGTGGCGACCTAGGATTTTGGACAGGCTTGTATGGCGCAGCCCCCGAGTGCTTCGGGTAGCGGCCTAAGCTTTTATTTCAACCTGTGTGGCGCAGCCCCCGAGTGGTTCGAGTGGCGGCCTAGGATTTTTGAGCTTCCTCTGAGTGTCAGGTAAAGGAGACAAAATTTCTTCAAATCACTTTATTGATTCTTGCGAACATGCCGCCTCATTAAAACCCTTCCAGTCCCCTCGGGTACCCTGGTAAGGGAAAGAGTGCGTCTGAAACCTGCCGTGCTGATTTTTCTTGTACAATGGTCATTTTGAACTAGGAGTAGAACCGGCGGAGTTGTGCTACGTTCCACGGGTTGCTGCAGTCTGCTCCTGTCTTCGAGTCCTTTAGGCGGTAGGCTCCATTGCCTATTGCTTCTGTTACGATGTACGGGCCCTCCCATGGGGAAGCGAGCTTGTGCACCTTCTTTTGCTTGAGTCGAAGAACCAGGTCGCCTGCCACGAACGCTCTTGGTCGCAGCCTCCGAGTGTGATAATTGCGCAGGTCCTGCTGATACACGGCTGACCGTGCCAGGGCGATGTCGTGCGCTTCATCCAGGGTGTCTCTGCTGTCTTCGAGTGCCTCCTCTGCTTCCGACTCGTCGTAAGCGACTACTCTCGGTGCGTCGAACTTGATGTCGCAAGGGAGGACCGCTTCTGCACCGTACACCATGAAGAATGGAGTGTACTGGGTGGATCTATTTGGTGTTGTTCGCAGACTCCAGAGGACCGATGGCAGTTCTTCCACCCATGCGCCCGCTGCGTGTCTTAGGGGCACGCGCAGTCGTTTCTTGATGCCGCTGCAGACGAGGCCGTTGGCTTTCTCCACTTGTCCGTTGGACTGCGGGTGCGAGACAGACGCGTAGTTGAGTTTGATCCCCTGCTCTGAGCAAAAGTCCTTGAATTCTTCGGCTGTGAAGTTCGAGCCGTTGTCGGTGATGATCCCGTTTGGTACCCCAAATCTGAAGATGATTGACCTGATGAAGTTGACTGCTGTGGATGCAGTCGAACTTGTGATGGGCACGGCTTCGATCCACTTTGTGAACTTATCGACTGCAACCAGGAGGTGAGTGTGACCTCCAGGTGAGGATTTCTTCAGCGGGCCCACCATGTCCAGACCCCATTGGGCAAAGGGCCAGGCTAATGGTATTGTCTTGAGTTCTGACCCTGGGGCGTGTGGCTTGTTGGCAAATTCCTGGCACCCTGTGCATTTCTTCACCAGCTCCTCGGCGTCCTGCATGGCTGTCAGCCAGTAGAACCCGGCGCGTAGCGCCTTGGCCACCAGTGCCCGACTGCTGGCGTGGTGCCCGCAGATACCCGCGTGGATGTCGAGTAAGATGGCTTGGCCGTCGACTGGATCTATGCACCTTTGCAGGATTCCTGAGATGCTTCTTTTGTAGAGTTCTCCGTTGATGACGGTGAAACTTTTGGAGCGTCTGATGATGCGCTTTGCTTCGACTGGGTCGGCTGGCAGCTTCTGATGTAGTATGTATGCCAGGTACGGTCCTGTCCATGTGGCTTCGACTAGCATGACTTCCATGGGGACCTTGTCTTGGCTTGGCGGGTTGACATCACCTCTTGTTGTTGTTGTGCTTGCTGTACTCTGAGTCTTGATGGATCTCTGTGTGATGCACTCGAGGAAGACGCCGGGTGGGACTGGCACCCTGTCTGAGCCCATGTTAGCGAGGACGTCGGCTTCCTCGTTGCTTTCACGGCCAATGTGGCGCAGCTCGCAGCCGTCGAAGTTGCCTTCCCACTGATTGTAGAGGTCTCTGTAGGCGATCATGTTGTCAGCGATGGCGTCGCAGGACTTCATGGTTTGTTGTACCACCAGGTAGGAGTCGCCGTAGATCATGAGGTGCGTGGCGCCGCAGTTCTTGGCCATCCGCATGCCGTGGATCAGGGCCTCGTACTCGGCTTCGTTGTTGGACGGCGTCGGAAAGTCCATCTGTAGGACATACTTGAGCTTGTCGCCTTTGGGGGAGATGAGCACGACTCCTGCCCCGGCTGACTTGAATTTCTTGGAGCCATCAAAGTACATTGTCCATGCGTTGGACAGGTCGGGGACATTTGGTAGCTGGGCCTCTATCCACTCGGTGGTGAATTCTGGGAGAACTTGGGCCTTGATGGACTTCGGGTGAGCATACTTCAGCCCACATGGTCCTAGTTCGACAACCCACTTGGCGACTCGTCCTGTCGCGCGCTGGTTTGTGAGAATGTCTGCTAGTCCAGAGGAGCTTACCACCGTGATCGGGTGCTCGGAGAAGTAGTGGACGACCTTCCTGGAGGTCATGAAGACTCCGTATGCCAGCTTCTTGTAATGAGGGTAGTTCTGCTTGGACAAGGTGAGTACTTCGCTGAGGTAGTAGACGGGCCTCTACACCGGGTGACTGTGCCCTTCTTCTTCGCGTTCGACTACGAGCACCGTGCTTACCACCCTGTTCGTTGCTGAGACGTATAGGTACAGCGGCTCATTTTCCAGTGGTGCCACGAGGACTGGAGAAGTTGTCAGTGTTTTCTTGAGGTGGTCGAACGCGTCCTGCGCCTCTTGTGTCCACTCGAACTTGTCTGCCTTCTTCATCAGTTGGTAGAAAGGTAAGGCTTTCTCTCCCAACTTACTAATGAACCGGCTGAGAGTTGCGACTCGGCCAGCTAATCGTTGCACCTCCCTGAGCTTGGTTGGTGCTGGCATTGTGAGTATGTTCTGCACCTTCTCGGGGTTTGCTTCGATTCCTCTTGCGGATACAAGGTACCCTAGTAGCTCTCCGGCTAGTACGCCGAACACGCACTTCTCTGGATTGAGCTTGATCTGATATACGTCCAGTGCGGCGAAGACCTTGCGGAGGTCGTCGACTAGGGTATCCTCCTTTCGGGTAGTGACGACGATGTCGTCGACATAGACTTGGACGATTTGCCCGATTAGCCCCTTGAGGCATGCTTGCATTGTCCGCTGGTACGTGGCACCTGCGTTCTTTAACCCGAACGGCATCGTCTGGTAGCAAAAAACGTCGTCGGGTGTGATGAAGGCTGTCTTCTCTTCGTCCTCGACTTTCAGCCTGATCTGCTGGTAACCTGAGTAGGCATCCAGAAAAGATAGGCGTTCGCAACCTGCAGTCGAGTCGATGATCTGGTCTATCCGCGGTAGCGGGAAGTGGTCCTTGGGGCAGCATTTGTTGACTGCGGTGAAGTCAACGCACATGCGCAATTTCTTCGTCTTCTTTTTCTCAACTAGAACCGGGTTGGCGACCCAGTCCGAGTCCTTGATCTCTCGGATGAACTTGGCGTGTAGTAATCGGTCGACCTCCATGGTGATCGCGTCTCGTTTGGGTCCTGAGAAGCGTCGCATGGATTGCTTGACTGGTCTTGCGTCCTTGTGGACTTTTAGAGAGTGCTCGGCGAGTTCCCTGGGTATCCCTGGCATGTCAGAGGGTTGCCATGCAAAGATTTTCCAGTTCTCACGTAGGAACTCGACGAGCGCGCCTTCCTATGCGGGGGTCAGACTCGATGAGACCTTGACCGTCTTTCCACTGTCAGTCGGATGGACTTGGTGGGTGACAGTGTCGTCATTCGTGTTGAATGCTGCGTCTTTGGCAGGCTTCTTGCGAGCTGGGAAGATGGTCTTGTCGTTGTCGGCTGATATGGCCTTGAAGTGCTCTTCGACACCTAAGAACTCGGAGATCTTGGCGAACTCGCGGTCGCAGCTGTTGGAGAGCCCGAAGTCGCCGTGGACGGTGATAAATCCTTTCGGCCCGGGCAATTTTATCATCAGGTAGGCGTAGTGAGGTACTGCCATGAACCTGGCAAAGTTTGGGATCCGAGGATGGCGTGGTATTGTGACTTCCAGTCGACGACCTCAAAGTCTATCGATTCCTTCCTGAAGTGCTCGGGTGTACCGAGGATGACGTCGAGTGTGATTGTTCCCATGGGTGTGATTGCTTGCCCTGGTACTATGCCGTGAAAGGTGGTCTCCGATTCCGGCAATTTCTCTGTCGACCTGTTCATTCGCCTGAGGGTATCGGCGAATATGATGTTGATGCCGCTGCCTCCGTCCAGGAATACCTTCTTCAGGCTGTAGTCGCCGATCAAGGCCTCAATCACGAGTGCGGCGTGCCCGGGTCGGACTACCTCCGCTGGGTGATCTGCCCTGGAAAATGTGATTGGTGTCTCCGACCCGCGCAGGTAGTCTGGTACCGCGCGCGGGCTGTTGATGGCTTGAAGTACTTGGCGTGTGATGATTTTCTGCCTCCTGTTCGACGGGGGTCCCTTCTGGATCATGTTCAGTTGTCCTCGTGCGGCTGGGTACGTGTCGGCTGCTGCCGACGGGCCTTGTTGCTGCTGCTGCGGCTGGGGGAACGCTCCTGCCGCCTGCACTTGATTGTTGTTTGCGGGTGCTGCCTGGATGGCTAGCTGTGGTGCCGCTTGTACGGCCTGCACCGGGGCGATGATTTGCTGCATGGCATGGTAGATCTTTCTTGCTTTGCGGCAATCCTTTAACAGGTGGTTTGAACCCCACTTTCCTGTCTCCGGGTGGCGGAATGAGTGATGCTTACAGGGTTGCATCAGTTCCTCAGCTGGGGTCAACGGGCGCTTCCACTCGCGCTTCTGACTTCCATCACTGTGGCCGATGTTGCTGCTGCCACGGTTGTACTGACTCGAGCTGGGCTGTCGACTTTGCTCGTGCTGTCGGCTGCTCTCACGCTTTACCTCACGGGGGGTTTCATAACCCGTCGCTACTAATTCGATTGAATCGTGGGTGTAGCGTGCCTTCCTCTTTTGACGTGCCTCGCGCCAGTTGCTTGTTTCGCCTTCCTTTTTGGGAGAAGTTTCGCGGACATAGTCCTCTCCTTCGGCCCATTGGTTGGCTGTCTTCATGAGTTCTATTGTGGTCTTCGGCTGGATCCTACCGAATTCCTCCCGGAGGTCGCGGCGAGCGACGCCATGCATGAAGGCGTCCATCACTCGATCCTCTGATACGGGTTCCATGGTATTGCGGAGGAGTGTCCACCTCTGGATGTAAGAGCGGAGCGACTCATCCTTCCCTTGCTTGCAGGCCTGCAACTCGATGTAGGTCGTCGGCCTGGCGAATGTTCCTGAGAAACTCTTGATGAAGTTATCCTGGAATTCCTCCCATGTTCGGAAAGAGTCTTTGGGTTGGCTTGTGAGCCACCCGCGTGCCGAATCTGTCAGCATGAGCTGGATGTACTGCATTGCTGTAGTCGACGTTCCACCTTGACAGGTGCAAGCGATGAGGTAGTCCTCGAGCCATAGCTTTGGGTCTTGCTTCCCGTCGTATTTTGGTGTGCCAGCCGTCAACTTGAAGCCTTTAGGCATGCGGGTGTCGCGGATGTTGAAGCTAAAGCATGCTGCGCCGCATGGCTCGAAGTCGCGGTCGGCGTTGTCGTTCGCGTGTGCCACGCTAGCCGAACGCTCCTTGCGGCTGCGGTCCACCGTCTTCTGTGTCAGGACGTCACGGAGGTCCTTGACTGGCTGTCGCTGCGCCGCTGGGATGCCCGATGTCGTTGGTTCATTCGCTCGGTTGCTTGGCCCTTTGGCCGCCAGAGCTTCTTCGATTGCCCTTATGGAGGCAATTTGTTGCTTGTGGAGAAGGGAGCGCGCGTCCCCCTCCGGTGGCTGCGTGAGACGGAGGTATGTCTCGACTGCGATCAGGGCGGCATTCGCCTACTTTGGGACGGGTATCCCGTTTTCATCTTCGGTGACGAAGGACGAGTCGAGGTTACGGGTGAGCCTTGTTCGATCAGCTTCTGCCATGTGGGGGACACGGGCTCTGGTTCGCCGTGCTCCCTGGTTCACCTCTGTGGAGGATGTGAAGGAGAGGGCGGCTCGCCTGGCACTCGATGCATCCGCGTCCCTCTTGCGCCTGAGAAGTTCGGCTTTTTCGGCGCGTATTCGTTCGCCTTCCTTGCGTAGCAAGTACTGGACCGCCAGGTGGTCTTCTCGAGGTGCGTTAGGTGGCGGGAACGTGCCTTCGTCCACGTGCTTCATGGCTTGGATCGCCATGTCCCGCGTGATGACAAGTTTCGTCTGGTCCGGCATGTCCACCTCTAGCGGATATGTGGGTTCGTCTTCGTCGTCATGCGGTGCTGTACCGGCCATGAAGACTTGCTTGGGGTAGACTTGAGTTGGGGAGTTGGTGCTGCCGCTGCTGCTTCTGTCACCCGCTTCTTGCTCGGGGTCGAAAATTGCTGCAACGTGGCGCGCGGCGCACCCGCTGTCGCGTCTCTTCGCGATTGTCCATGTGCTCACACTCACCGGGGCGAGTGCGATTGGCTTGGGGTAGACTTGAGATTTCCACGAAGACGAGGGCGCGCGCAACATGGCTGTTGGACGCGGGCCACTGGTCGCTCGTGCGGGTGCGGTGGTGGAGGTGGATCTTGACTTGATTGACCGCACGACCGAGGTTGGGGTAGTAGACTCGATTCGCGCGGCCGTTGCCGAGATTGTCGATGTAGATGTCATCTTCGTGGGTGCAGCTGGCGCGAACCCTGCGGGTGTGGCAGATGCGATCTTCGCGGGTTCGGCGGTCGCGATCTCCGCGGGTGCAGTAGATGCGATCTCAGCGGGTCCAGCGGTCGCGATCTCCGCGGGTGCAGCAGATGCGATCTTCGCGAGTTCAGCGGTCGCGATCTCCGCGGGTGCGGCAGATGCGATCTCAGCGGGTCCAGCGGTCGCGATCTCCGCGGGTGCGGCAGATGCGATCTTCGCGGGTTCAGCGGTCGCGATCTCCGCGGGTGCGGCAAATGCGATCTCGGCGGGTCCAGCGAGCGCGATGGTCGGCGATTTTGGTGACGCCGTTGCGCGTAGCGCAGTAGTCGTAGACCTGAGTATGCCACGACTATCGATGCAACAGAATATGGAGCCGAAGGTGATGTGTATACCTTTGTCCAGATCGGCGTACATCGACCGATGAGTTGGCGAGTGGATGACGTACTCAAAGGAGCCGAATCGGATCGACTCCCTGATGGCGGATGCGCCGATCTTCATTGCGGATGGAGCCGGTGCGACCATGATCCTAGCACTTGTTGAACTTCCCACAGACGGCGCCAATTGACGAGGTGCTAACTCGACAAGTCCCAGGGTTGTGCACCCCGGGTTGATTGATGGGGAGAGAGATGAGTGCAAGGTGATCACGACGGCTGACAAGCGAGGTTTACCCAGGTTCAGGCTCCCGGAGGATAACACCCTACTCCTGCTTGTCTGGTTATTGATGCGAGTAGCGATTACAATGGCGAGATTGCGATCTCGCTAGGGTTTGTCGTAGTGGTTATGAGCGTGTCCTCTAGGACGGGCAACCCTCCTATAGATACGGCGAGATGGCTTTATAGGTAGCCAGGTCTCGGGTGGTTGGTACAGATACGGTAGGTTACAAGACCTAACCGAGTTGGACTAGGATACGTGGTACCCCGAGTGGGCCTTCTGCGGGCCTTTCCATCCTTGGCGCGGCCCAGGTAGCATCATCGTGAGCTACCCGCAAGGCAGCCCCACGTCAGAGGCCCCGGAACCGAATGCTGCAAGAGAATGGGCATACAGAGAGTGGACTTCGTGTGCCACCGGGAAGCAACGGTGGGTCTCCTGTCATGGCGGTATGAGGCTAGGGGAAACCGTAAAGATGCGGCTAGCTCACTCGGTGCCGGGGAGAACAAACCCACTCGACGAGGATATTCTGATACCAGCATCAACATAGTGGAAATTAGGATTGGCCGTCTGTTGTGTGCATGCTGTCTCTTTGCAGTCCGTGGTTGATCCACGGCAGACCATCTGAATCTTGTGGTGAAAGTGTACAACCTCTGCATAGTGTAAATCTATTCGAATAGCCGCGTCTGCGGTCATGGACGGTTGGGAAGGTCCCACTAGGCATGCTGGTTGTTTTATGTTTTAAAAGAGGAAGGTTTTCGAAGGAAAACGAGGAGGAAATAAAGTGGTACCTGGGAGGTACGGAATTTGGGCAAGGATGGTTGATCTCGGGGAGACAACCAGTCCGACCTCAAGGAAGGAAAAAGGGTTACCCCTATCCTAGTGGTTTTAAAGTTTTGAACTTGGATATGTCCTTGCTATATCTAAGCGAAGAGAATTCTATCTCTAAATGTTTTCTTCAACAAAGATATAGAGATGTCGTGTTCTCTATGTCCAAAATCATGGTATTCGAAAACTAAGCCCTATAGTCGTATATAGCAGCCATCTCAGTTTTCGAAAGGTGTTTTTCTTGCATTATCATGAAAACTTAAGCTATAGAGGTGGTCTTGCGAGTACGTAATTGTACTCATGTGGCTCTGTCCCTGGATATTCAAATGTCCAGATTTCAATGAGGAGGCTTGCGTCGAGGAGGAGGTGTACGACGATGACTTCGCCACTTAGCTGTCACCGGTCAACTGCACTTGTGGGAATCGGCGCTCGGAGATGTTAAGAGCCGTCGCTAGCCACGAGCTTCCGCTATCGTAGTTAATTCCGTCCTGCTGCGAGGTTTGTTGACTTTGGTCGTATGACCGTTTATGTGTTGTAAGACTTTTATTCGTACGACTTGAATGATGTAACTCTTTGATACCTATGTTGGTTATGTGATTGTGATGCACTGATCATTGGGATCGTGATCTCTTGCATAACGTGGGCATCTCGGATTCGTCCGAGGGGTCCTTACAGTAAATAGAACCGCTTCATACCTACGAACCTTATGACCACAACAACGATCCAATAATTGCATGTTTAAGCATCCCTTTCGGGCCCTCCATTGAAAATGTAAAGCCAATTAAAGAGAGAGAAACTAACACCCGCCAGCCACAGATACGGTGCAAGCCGTATGTCAGTAGTGGAACCAGTCTCACGTAAGCGTACGCGTAAAGTCGGTCCAGGCCGCTTCATCTACTCGATGTCGCTGGAATCACAAGTGGACGCTAGAGGTAGCAAATAGCAGGAACGGTGCCCCCGTGTAGAACACGGGTTCTAACAGCGTACAACTATATCTACGATAGATCGGATCTGGGGGATCATGTGCAGAAAACAAAAAATTTCCTAGCAACGATATCCTCAAACTAGCTAAGATCTACACTATGCAGATATAGAAGTACGACGGAGATCGGAATACATACCCTCGTAGACCGAATAGCGGGGATTACGCTCCCGCACAAGCGTTAACGACGAAGACGACGCAGCCGACCTCTAGGTCACGAAGAACTCGGCGCGACGAAGACGACGAAGATGACCTCGAGGTCGGGTGGAGGAAGTAGGCCTCCGAGCGCCGCTAGCGCAGCACCTCGCAGGGCGTTACAAACATACGGTGGAGACGACGGCCTCCGAAGGTCCAGTCCAGGACGAGCAACGGATGGACCAGAACACCAGCAGCGCGGCAGCGGGCTATGGTGGAAGAGATCCCCCTCTCAACTCGGCGCAACTCCGACAAAGAGAATCACGAGATCGAGAGAGAATTGGGGAATTAATTGGTGAATTAAAAGGCCAGGGGTGCCCCTTCTTATATAGGCTCCCAGGGGGAGCCAACCTCCCTAGCCAGGCAATGTGGGACTATCCCACAGCCTTGGTGCGGCTAGGGAGGGTGCGCCGGCCCCCTAGTGGGCCTCTTGGCCCACTTGGGTCGGCCCCCAAGTCCCCCACCGAATTCCCCTAGGGAATTTTCCCCTCTTGGGCCTTCTTTCGACCAGAAGGACCATTTAGAGAAATCAGCTAAATAAATTCGAAAATAAATATATAAAATCATATTTAGACATTAATTACACTAATTAATATCAAAAATATTATATATAATTTATTCTAGCTCGGAAAACTCTTTCGTCGCTGCCCGATCTCCATCGGACCATTCCCGGAACGTTCCCGGTGATCTCTTTCCTTTCCGGTTGTCTTGTCGAAACCCCTTAAGTGTGTTACCTTAGAGGTTCGATATAATAACAGACATGATCGAGACTCCTCTCCGATCAATGACTAACTCGTAGGCCTGGACCCCATGAATTAATCCCTGTGATATAATGAATGACGTTCATCTATCAAACAGTCTTAAACCCTTTGTCGTGGCGATACATAGCGTGTCCAACCATCATTCTCAGATATTTCCATACCTAGTATGATCTCGTTACCGACAACACTATCTTCTACTCGTCTATGATATTATGTCAGCTGGTGACCTAGTCACATGTTTGCGAACGTATTTGACATAATCTCACCGAGTGAGTCCTAGGGTATCTATCCGGCTATGCGGACTGAGAAATCCCGATGTTGACCCCTCGTCTCAACTACCCCCTTCCGATACCCAAAAGTATCACCGTTATTGTCACACTAAATAAGATATGACTTTTGGTGCAATAAAAGTATCTTCCAGGAATAACAATAAGAGTTGGTCTCACGGTCTTAAGGCGTAATGACTATGTCCTATAAATACTGGGTATGTCCATCACATCGTTACACCTAACGATATGACTTCCATGGCCGACCGACGCCATGCCCTATGATCGGAAAACCTCGATCATCAATCGCGCAATCAAACTAGTCTTAGTAGAGGCTACTAGGGACCTGTTTGTTTATCTATCACACATGTATTAATGTTTCCGCTTAATACAATTATAGTATGGTATAAAACATATAATGAACAATTGGGATATTTCCAATAAACTATATTTATTAAGTGCCTCTAGGGCATATTCCCTTCAATCTCCTTCTTGGCGTCAGCCAAAGGAGAAACGACGCTGGCATCACGGTTAAAGGAATATGCCCGAGAGGCAATAATAAAGTGGTTATTATATTATTCCATGTTTATGATAAATGTTTATTTCTCATGCTAGAATTGTATTAACTGGAAACGTTAATACATGTGTGACTAATGAACAAATAAGAGTTCCTAGTAATGCCTCTCGTTTAACTAGCTCGTTGATTAACTGATGATTAAGGTTTCCTGATCATGAACATTGGAGGTTGTTAATAGCGGGATCACGTCATTAGGAGAATGATGTGATGAACACACACCCAAATTAAGTATAGCAATGCGATCAATTCATTAAATTTACATTGTTATACTAAGCATACGAAGTAATCCTAATCCTTAGACCATGAGATCATATCAATCACTAACACCGGAAGAATGCTTTGATAAGATCAAACGTCACACCGTAACAGGGTGACTATAAAGGTGGCGTTGGGTATTCCGAAAGTATTAGTTGAGGCTCATGGATCAAGAAGTGGGATTTGTCCATCCAAATGACGGAGAGATATACTCTGGGCCCTCTCGGTGATATCACATCGACACCGCTTGCAAGCACGTGACTAGGTCACAAGGATGTCATATCACATAACGAGTAAAGAGTACTTGTCGGGAACGAGATCGAACTAGGTATAGATGATACCAGTGATCGGATCTCGGACAAGTAAAATATCGCGAGACAAAAGGAATTGGTTATGACATTTTTGGTTCACACGATCACAAGATTCATCGTCGAATATGTAGGAGTCATTACGGATCTCCAGATCCCGCTGTTGACTATTGATCGGAGAGGTGTCTCGATCATGTTTACATTATTCACGAACCGTAGGGTGACACACTTAAGGTTTGTCGACGCTTTTGGGTAGACACGGAATTTCGGAGAAAAGTTTTGATAGCACCGAAATTGTTTCGGGAAATATTGAAATAGTTCAAGGAGTTAATTGTCAATGGTTGCCAATAGTTGTTAATAGAATTAACAAATGAACCAAGGGGGTAAGTATTAATGTTTGTTAATAGAATTAACAAATATTAAAAAGAAATGAAATTGTTTTATTTAATAAAGAAAACCCCTTGGAATTTTGAGTGGAAATTGATGAGAGAATTAGTGGGTTGAGTGGAGACTCCACTCACATGATGAGGGGAGAGGTGGGGGCACTCCAAATTCGTGGCTCCCTCCCCCTCCTATATAAAGAGGGGTGTAAGCTCCCTCTCCCCACACACTTGCCTCTATCTCCCTCCTCCCGCTGCTCCACCTTCCAGCCATCCGCTTAGCGAAGCCATGGCCGATTAGTTTCTCCACCACAGCACGCCGTCGTGCTGCTGGAGTTTCCGGTGGTTCTTCTACTTCCGCTGCCCCGCTGGATCGAGGGAACGGAGGTCGTCATCAAGCTGTACGTGTGACCGAGTATGGAGGCGCTGCCCGTTGCAGCGCACATCTTCACAATCTTGAGATCTGCGAGTGAACGACTACATCATCCACGAGAATTATTCTCGAAACGCTTACGGTCTTCAAGGGTTAGTTCTCTTGGAATTTGTTCCACTCGTTACGAGCATCTCCTAGACTAGATCTTGGCTTGTTGGTTTGTTCACACCGTAGGAAATTTTTTGTTTTCTATGCTACGAACCCATCAGTGGTATCAGAGCCAAGTCTATGTGTAGATGCTTTGTACGGGTAGAACACATATGTGTATGTGGGCGTTGATGATCATGTTATTGCTTCCTTTGTATATTTTGTATCTTAGTGGCATAGTGGGATGAAGCGGCCCGTACTAACCTTACATGTCCACATACATTAGACTTGTTCCACACTGACATGCAACTTGTTTTTCATAAGTGGCTTTGCGGGTGTCTGTCTCTCCCACTATAGTTAAGATATAAAATAGAACGGGTTGCTAATAATATTTTCATCACCGTTGTGGTTTCATGTTTATAGGTAAGAACGGTTCTATCTTCGAAAGCCCTAAGCCACGTAAAATATGCAAAAATAAATTAGAGGACGTCTAACTTGTTTTTGCAGGGTATGTGATGTGATATGGTCAAAGTTACAAATTTGATGTATGAGATGATACTTTTTTGTAAATTATGACAAACCGACAGGAGCCAAATGGTTGTCTTTTTAATTTATAGCATGCGTGCTAAATATCATATCTAGATGATATGTTGTAAATTTGGAGGACAATCAAGAAGGATGCGCCATGGACCTTGGTGCCACGCCGGTGGAATGATGGAGATCATGCCAAGATGCACAAAATAGAGATTAAGTGCGAGAAGGACCATATCATATCACATTATCCATGCATGTGATGTTAATCCTTTTATGCATCTTATTTTGCTTAGATCTTTGCTTAGATCGTGACGGTAGCATTATAAGACGATCCCTTTCACAGTTAATATCAAGATAATAATGTGTTCTTCCTTAGTATGCACCGTTAAGAAAGTTCGTCGTTTCGAAGCACCACGTGATGATCGGGTGTGATAGACTCAACGTTCGCATACAACGGGTGTAAGCCAGATTTACACACGCAAATACTACGGTTCTACTTGGCGAGCCTAGCATGTACAGACATGGTCTCGGAACACGTAACCGAAAGGTAAAGCATGAGTCATATGGATGATATGATCAACATGGTCGATGTTCACCTTTGCAGCTGCACCATCTCTCGTGATGATCAGTTATTGGTGTAGTGAATTTGGTTCGTGTAATCACTAAAACGACTAGAGGGATGTTGTTTTTGAATGGGAGTTGACGTAATAATTTATAATTATTTTAACTCCATATATCTATCATATACATAGTCTAAAATTGTGTTTGCATGACTATTTGTAGTATTGGCATCCGTAGTCCATTACACGCTATGCTTGTTAGTTGAGATCAAAGAGTTCAAAATCTGATATTTACTCTGTGGACTGGTACCATATTGTTAGTAAGTAATTATGTATAGAAAAGTTTTAAAGTTCTATTGCAAACTTTCGGTAACTCTAAAATTGCTCCATGTGATTTGGAATCTAAAATGAGCAACAATTCTTATTGGTGTCTTAATTCATTCTTGTCTCCGTGAAACTTAGTTTTCGAATTTGTTTGATAGTTGAGGAGAACGATGGAGCTGAAAATTTGTTTTCAGAAATGAATGACAGTGGGAGTACCTGAGCTCATATTGTATGAGTATGTACTACAAAATAGAAGATGCTAGGCATCTCGATATCCAAATTAGTTTGGCACTGATTCATATCCAATCTAATTGAGCCATGGTAGCTTCATCATGATAGGATTCATGATGGGATGGATAAATAGTGTAAGTGAATTTGTTTGTTGCAATAAAAGACCACTAATAGTGAAATCCAGAAGAACACTTATCATATGATGATCAACTTCAACATAAAACTCCAAAGGATGCTAATACTGACTATTCACGCCTAGGATTTTGTTCCAATTTGATTGGCACATATTTTGATGTTGAATGCTTCTTCCGCATAGAGAGGAAAAACCGAAAGAGGATCTGCAAACGTATTTGGCAGAAAAGAAAAGACTTGAAAGTTTAGTTCAGGTGTATATAGCTGATATACATGTTATAGATATTTTTCGTATTAGTCACGTACTGTAATTCTTGGGTATTTGTACTAGATTGGTTGGTATGAACTGTCATACAACTCAATACAAGAATACAATGGCCTAAGTGACTTACGAGGAATGTGGTAACAATACGCAACGAAAATATGATAATTTGTTATTGTGTTCGTAGTTGGTACTATAACTAGCCCGCGAGATTTATTCTAAAATAACTTAACAATTTTTTTATTTTGTTCTGGTCTAAATAAAACAAGTAGTTGTTCAAATTTTGACCATAATCCATAGAAGATGGATAAGTTATTATAAATCTTGTTGGTAAAACATATATCTATAATACTAACGCTAAACGCCACAAGGCTAATGATTTGAATTCCACATAATTGTGGAACCGCCATTTAAGTCATATTAGAAATAATTGCATGAAGAAACTCAATGTTGTTGAATTCCATAGTCACCTGATTTTGAATCATTTGACACTTGCAATACTTTCTAAAAGGAAAATGACTTGAACTTCGTTCGAGAGTCCTAAGATTGAACGAATAGCTAAACATGTTGGAAATCACACATGATTGATGTATGTGATCCATTGGGTGTAGCCATAAGCGGTAGATTCATCTACTTCGTTGATGATTTGAATAGATATATTCAGATTTACCTATTCAATGAGAAAGAAGTCTGAGACATTTGAATATGTTCAAAGATTTAAACATGCCGTAGAAAATCATCGTAACAATAATATCTATGATAAGTTCATAGAAGGGATTATTTAAGTTACAGGTTTAGCACAAGACATCTAAGTGTTGCGGAATTAATTCCACAAATTATGCCTCCCTAAAACACCACATAAGTATGGTGGGTTCGAGAGACATAATCAGACCGTGTTTTGACATGGAATATCAAAGATGTAAACTAAAATTGCCATTTTATTTTTGAAGAGCTATTCTTTAGAGACTACCGCTTTTACACTTAAAAGAGTACCATCATATATGATCCACTGAATTGACAACCATATGAGATATGTGACGGGAAGTTACCCAACGGTCTTTTCTTCATTTTTTGGTATGCAAATGAGTTTCCAACCAAAATGGATAAATATCTTTGTAGGTTATCCCAAGGAAGCATTGGGAATTCTTTCCACTTTAAGCTAAAGACAAAGTGTTGTTGTCGCTGAGAATGGCTTATTTCCGAGAAGGATGTTCTCGTGAAAGTTTTGAGTGGGAGGACAATAGAATTCAGTAACTAAGACGAGCAGAGTGGCGCAACATCAGAATTTGTTCTGGAAGCAGCCATCTCGCCCATGACACCCACAATTACAAGTTGTTGAAGCTCTGGAGATTGAGTTATATATTGAACCTCACTAGTCGGGTACACTTTCGTAATCGAATAATAACGATTTGAGAACGAAATATTATTGTAGGACAATAGTAAACCGATTGTATACAAGGAAGCGATGATGGGCCCTTAACTCCGTTAAAAATGGTTGATTGCCATAAATCCAAGATAGTATTCATAGACGAAATAAAGCTTGAAACTTGGTAAAATAAAAATGAGTCTATAAACAGAAGTGGATGTCACATCCATAAAAGGTTTGAGTTGTCAAAAATTGTTTACGACAAAGTTCAAAAAGTTGACTACGTTAAGATTTGGATCTTCCGTAGCGAAACTTTAAATCTTAATGGGATTATTCTAGCAATCGCTGCATATGAGTTATGCCGGGTAACAAAGTTGTGTTCCTTAGTTGGAGTACTAACCAAGGACGTATAGCTGATACATCCGAGGGAGTTGTTGATCCCGAGAGAGCTAGAAAGGGGAATGCATACTTCCATGATAGAAGTATGCATCACGGAGATGATATCTTCATTGAATGAAATAGTCAAATGAATTTTTGATTTTATTATGAACAATGAAGATGCTTGCTTTCGCAAGAAATTAAGTGGGAGCGCTAAGACATATTCATGATACTTTATGTAGATGACATATCGTTGACTGAAAGATCATTTATATTTACTTGACATAATTAAAAGTTTCACTGAAAGTAGTTTTCACTGAAAGGACTTAGACAAAAAAAATCATGTTAGGCATCTAAGATTCATGGAGATGAATTGATACGCTTAAAAGGTTGGGTCAAAGTACATAAAAGATATACCGAAATAGTTTGATATGGAAACATCAAGAAGTGTTCTTGTTACATGGCGTGTTAACAATACTTGAGTGTATTCGACACTTGATGAGTTTAGAAATATGAGTTTTTTTTATATCAATCATAAACGCCATGATATGTACACAACCAGATATCATATGTTGTAATATAGTTGCAAACATATACGAGAGTGATTCATGTGATGATCACTGGATAACAGTAAGATATTCTTGGGTGCTTAGGAAGAACGAAGAATATATTTTGGATACGAAAGTGACAAACATATCGCTGTAATATGTTACACTTAGGGGAGTTGTATCACATATCCGAATAAAATTAATTTTGATCTCAATAAGGCTATATGTGTGTTAAGTGAAAGTGGCACAATAGGATGGAAGGAAGTTCAATGTTGGTTTTGGATGAGTTCCAAAGTTCAACAATATGACGGAGTCTACAAATGAGGATAAGTGTACTGTCGGTGTGACAAACGGAATACTACAACCTAAGGAAAAATATATCATTGCTATGACTAGCAAACGATAGCTAAGTATATTGTTGTTTTGACAACAAATTTTGAGTCAATAAGTTCTTGTGAACTTGGTGTAATTCCATGTCTGTCAGATCTATGTAGCTATATTGTTTTGACAGTATTAGCAACGTGATTCAGACGGATAAACTAAAGGTTCCACCATGTGACCAAAGCTATATTAAGTCATGCCTAATCTCATTCAGAATGAGTCGTGCGTAGAGACGCAAAAGATATGCAATATACATACGGACCTGAAACGTTCAAGGTCCATTGACTAAAACCTCTTCCATGAGCTAAACATGATCATCACCAGAAGGCCATTGGTATTGGATCTTTACAAGTGTTAACTAGATTATTGACTCTAGTGCAAGTGGGAGACTGAAAGGAATATGCCCGAGAGGCAATAATAAAGTGGTTATTATATTATTCCATGTTTATGATAAATGTTTATTTCTCATGCTAGAATTGTATAAACTGGAAACGTTAATACATGTGTGATTAATGAACAAATAAGAGTTCCTAGTAACGCCTCTCGTTTAACTAGCTCGTTGATTAACTGATGATTAAGGTTTCCTGATCATGAACATTGGATGTTGTTAATAGCGGGATCACGTCATTAGGAGAATGATGTGATGAACACACACCCAAATTAAGTAGAGCAATGCGATCAAGTCATTAAGTTTACATTGTTATACTAAGCATACGAAGTAATCCTAATCCTTAGATCATGAGATCATGTCAATCACTAACACCGGAAGAATGCTTTGATAAGATCAAACGTCACACCGTAACAGGGTGACTATAAAGGTGGCGTTGGGTATTCCGAAAGTATTAGTTGAGGCTCATGGATCAAGAAGTGGGATTGTCCATCCAGATGACGGACATATATCCTCTGGGCCCTCACGGTGATATCACATCGACACCGCTTGCAAGCACGTGACTAGGTCACAAGGATGTCATATCACATAACGAGTAAAGAGTACTTGTCGGGAACGAGATCGAACTAGGTATAGATGATACCAATGATCGGATCTCGGACAAGTAAATATCGCGAGACAAAAGGAATTGGTTATGACGTTTTTGGTTCACACGATCACAAGATTCATCGTCGAATATGTAGAAGTCATTACGGATCTCCAGATCCCGCTGTTGACTATTGATCGGAGAGGTGTCTCGATCATGTCTACATTTTTCACGAACCGTAGGGTGACACACTTAAGGTTTGTCGACGCTTTTGGGTAGACACGGAATTTCGGGGAAAAGTTTGGATAGCACCGAAATTGTTTCGGGAAATATTGAAATAGTTCAAGGAGTTAATTGTCAATTGTTGCCAATGGTTGTTTATAGAATGAACAAATGAACCAAGGGGGTAAGTGTTATTGTTTGTTAATAGAATTAACAAATATTAAAAAGAAATGAAATTGTTTTATTTAATAAAGAAAACCCCTTGGAATTTTGAGTGGAAATTGATGAGAGAATGAGTGGGTTGAGTGGAGACTCCACTCACATGATGAGGGGAGAGGTGGGGGCACTCCAAATTCGTGGCTCCCTCCCCCTCCTATATAAAGAGGGGTGTAAGCTTCCTCTCCCCACACACTTGCCTCTCTCTCCCTCCTCCCGCTGCTCCACCTTCCAGCCATCCGCTTGGCGAAGCCATGGCCGATTAGTTTCTCCACCACAGCACGCCGTCGTGCTGCTGGAGTTTCCGGTGGTTCTTCTACTTCCGCTGCCCCGCTGGATCGAGGGAACGGAGGTCGTCATCAAGCTGTACGTGTGACCGAGTACGGAGGCGCTGCCCGTTGCAGCGCACATCTTCACGATCTTGAGATCGGCGAGTGAACGACTACATCATCCACGAGAATTATTCTCGAAACGCTTACGGTCTTCGAGGGTTAGTTCTCTTGGAATTTGTTCCACTCGTTACGAGCATCTCCTAGACTAGATCTTGGCTTGGTTGTTTGTTCACACCGTAGGAATTTATTTTTCTATGCTACGAACCCATCACACGGCCAGTAGAGGAGGTCCTTGGCGGCGGACTAGAAGCCGGAGCCTGGGGCTGATGCCGCCTACGAGCATCGCTCATAAAGCCGCCGTCCTGGGGCTGTGGCGTTGGCTGCACGGTTGCTGGGGAAGTACCAAGAGGCCGCTTTCCCCTAGCCAGGAGAGACTTGGACGACAACTTGGAGGTCGCGACCCGATCCCTAGCAACGAGGCTAACTTAGCCAGATGAACAACAACAATGAAGAGGACCGACAAATGAATAAGGCTAAGATATTTACCTTCGGGGGATGTGAATCCCCGCGTTCTCGTCTTCGTCGACGAGCACCGGCTCAGTTGCCGATGCGGTCTGCTTTCTCCTCTCGGCGATAACCGTAGAGGAGGCAGCGTCGGACGCCTTGCGCTTCTTGTTTTTCCCGGCTCCCGGTTCGTAAAAGGCGGGAGCCAGGTCATTCTCCCCCAAGGCGGAGAGCTGCATCAACCAAAAGGGCAACTGTTGAAGGAAACTCGAGTAAGCCAGCAAAGCCGTCAAAGAAGGGCAAAAGTAGAAATGCTTACCTCAAGGGGAGGATTGTTGTGGGTGTGCATGGGAACACCCTCCACCGCCTTCACAGTCCCTGCTTTGACAAGGCTGTGAAGTCGGGCCGCCAATTCAGCAGCTGGTAACTCCTTCTCCCTCACGCGAAGAGGAGCCGTGCTAGTAGGCGAATACTGACACATCTTGTACGGGCTGTACCATAGAGGCAGAATCTTCTGGGACAGCCAGCAAAGCACCCTATCTACCCCGTCCAGCAACGGGGCGTCCATCGTCCGGGTGACGAACTCTATCTGCCTTTGTACAAGGCGGAGCTCCTCCGTCAACTTCGGAACCGCCTCGTCCCAACATGGCTTGGGTGTTGGCGGCGCGTTGACGAACTCCAGGATGCCGAATTGGCGGCCAGCAGCCGCCATATCCCGGCAGTAAATGAAGGTGGAGGTCCAACCTTTGATGGACTCAATATAAGGTATCTTAGGATACCATTGACGTCCTTGGCGGCAGTTGAATGTAACGCTGCTGCAGGTTGCCAGACCCCCATCCAGCACAGTCTGGCGTTGACAACTGAAACAGAATCTAAAGAAGTCTAAACTAGGTTTGATGCCTAGATAGCCCTCAAATAGAGCTGTAAAGCCGAATAAGACTAAAATGCTATTGGGCGCTATGTTTGGGGCTGAAGGCCATAGTGATCTAACACCTCACTAAAAAAGGCGGAAGGCGACAGAGCCATTCCCCTAACAAGGTGGGAGGTGAGGATTACCCGTTCGCTGGCTTTCGGAGCCAGGACGACGTCGCCGAAGGCGGACCGCCAACCACAGTCGTCCTGGGTTGGCAGGTAGCCGCTTCCTCAAGATCCTTGAGGACGTCATCGTCCACCACGGCGGGGAGCCAGTAGCACGACCCGAGGTCGCTGGCTCCTCCTCTTCATCGACGGCCGCGCCGCCGGCCGCCGCCGGCGTGGACGAAGACGAGGGCACCGAGGTCGCCGCCGCACGGACAGGCGCGACCGGAGTAGACGAGGATGGTGCGGAGGAAGAAATGCCCGCGCGCGCCATCGTCGTGCAGGAAACCACGCCGCCCATCGCCGACGTCGCGCTAGGCTCCGTTGCGGGCTCGCTCGTCGCCGTCGCCGCAGTCGTCCTCGGATCAGTGGCCATCGCCGTGCGCAAGGTCACCGGAGGAGCGGTGGTCGCCGCAGTTTGCGGCTCGGAGGTGGAAAAGAGCTCGGGAGAGCAAGAGCGCGGGAGAGCAAGAGCGCAGGAGAGTAAGAGAAGAGAGTGAGATGAAGTGCGGAGGAAGGAGAAGAACGTCTCAACTCCCTATTTATAGTCTAGGCGTTACAATCTGTGCAACGCCTCGAAAAGCCGGACCGTGTCAATCATCCAAATGCCACGAAGCAACGCACGTTCACACGATCTCCACAAATCCTCTTTTCCCGCGATCTGCAATCCTTACACGATTTTGTTCAGTTTGGTTTCAAACTGCCGTGGACCAAATGACGTCATCCGTCAACTATGAGTTTGACCTGCCGCCAAGGATCTGGCTTTCATAAGAAGCTATCCGGCAAGTTAAACTAAGCCGTCTTTCCCATGTCGGATAAAGGCGGTCGTGTGCCAGAACTTTATGGTACACGTTTTCCGTTATTTTCATAATGTTTCAAGTCCTGCAGCCGCCAACATTGAATAATGAAGATCAAGAAGAAGCCGGCACCTGGAGAACTTCAACCTTTTGGGGGCTAATGTTGAGGATATACCAAGTGGGGGTATCTCCTACATGGATCAATCTGGCTAGTATAGGGTGGCCCAAGGGTGGTAAGTCTGATGCCTGCCGGGCGGCCCAGATAGCTGATGTATAAGGAAGTGGACGGACTGTCCAAGGAAGCCGGAAGGCCAAAACCCATCAAGCCACCAAACCCAAGACGGAAGGCGGCAACTAAGACAGTTAGGTTTAGAACTCTGTTTACTTGCCGGACAATTACTTAACTTATAACCCGTGGTCTGGCCGCCTATATAAGCCAGCCACCGGGAGGTCTTTAGGCCCAAGCTCATACTAATTGTAACTTGTTCACGACTATTGCCTTATAGTGAATTATAGCAGCACGTAGAGTCTCGCCACCGCTGCGAGATATGAATCTGGGTAACCTTGACGTGTTCAATTCCGATCTCGACGACTCCAGCCTTTTTCCCCACATCCATCCATAGGCTAGAGGACCCCGTCTCTATCAACTATGCGATATTCTGACAGTAGACGCTGATCACATGAGGGAAAATCGTCGTGTTGCTGGCCCCGCTGCTCTCTGCGCTCGCCTCGTCCACGAAGGAGTCAAAATAGTGGTAAACGCCTAGCGCAAGGCCACGTTTCGTGACTCGTCTGTTACCGGGATTGCAAAACTGAACTGCAGTTTTGATCGAAATCATGGTGCCCTCGTTAGCGCCAGGGGCGGAGCTGCTTGGGGGAATGTGCATCGGTAGACGCTGATCACGCGAGGGAAAATCGTCGAGTTGCTGGCCCCACTGCTCCTGCGCTCGCCTCGTACACGAAGGAAATAGTGGTAAACGCCCTAGCGCAAGGCTACACTTGCGACTCGTCTGTTGCCGGGATTGTAAAACTGAACTGTAGTTTTGATCAAAATCCTGACGCCCTTGTTAGCGCCAGGGGCGGAGCTGCTTGGCGGAATGTGCATCAGGGTCAAGAAATATTTAAGCCTAACCTACCATAAAATGGTTTTTTTGGGTTACTCTTTCTCCAGCTCCGACCTTGGTTAGCGTCATGCGTTGTACTTGTCCTAGTGCAGTATAATCTACCCTAAAACGTCTAAACATGTTTTTAGTTCTGGATACATCTATTTTATCGTCAAGTGATATGGGATGGGCGAAGTGCTACTTATTAGTCTCGGTTGTGTTACCTTCTCAGCCAGGCTGAGCCAAACAGATGGTAGAAAACTATATTGCCGATTAATTAAGCTAGCATGCATGTGTTGAATTGAATAATTAGGTAACTCACAACTTAAAAAAAAAATTAGGTAACTCACGAATGAATCTGACAAAATAAACTATCATGCAAATAAGTATGATAGTGTGCAACTCAAACATATTAAATGCATTACAAAGCATGAACAGTAGCTGTACACATGCCATATGAAATATAATTAAAGAATACGATCAAAATACGTCAGACGTGTTGATGTATATGATGTATCCCTTAGTGAACATGCAACGTTGTTTCGTCGACATAGAAAACGTTCAAGAACACAGTACGCAGCAGCGGCTGATTTGGACGATCTTCGGCCCATAATAAAAAACACACAGTTCCAATCAAAAAGAGGTACAGGCTCCGGAGACCCAACTCCCCCTCATTCATCGGTGAACGGCGATACTCAGAACGGAGGAGACTATGATGGCGCCGCAAAAATGGGAGGAGGAGGTAAAAAAAATTATTGGTTAGGTGTGTGTTTAGCGATATGTTGTACTTATAGGAGGAGAACCAAACAGTCTCGAGTGTCATGATTCAAGATCTAAACTTCATTTAGATTTCTAACTAGTATACTAGGCAAAAAGTTTCAAATACATAAAAATGTTCTTCCATTCAAAGCAATTGACTGGATTTGGTTGGACCATTCACGCAGGTATGCATGGGCACCTCCCTAGACTAGGCCTTCCAGGTGAGACGAGTGGGAGACGAGTGAGCGCGTGTTTGTGGTGCTCCGTTTCTCTTCTCATTCCAACCACTTAGTGAACTACTGATGCTCCACTATATAAGTATGTCTCTTTATTTCCGAGCTATCAATTGAGAACTAAACTTTCACTCTACCTTTTTGCCATACCTGGTCTTTTAAATTTAATTGGAAATCTGAAATATGGTTGGGACAAGCTCATATATATACTTCCAATATTATGTATTTCCTCCAATTAACCTAAGTATACCATTGCATACTTCCTCCATTTCTATATAGAAGGTCACATCATAATTTGGGTCTAACTTTAACAATTCGATTTAGCAACAAAATGTGATTTATCTACCACAAAATATGTCAGTGAATTCACATTTGAAATGTTATAATGATTCAATTCTGGTGACGCGTGACTCTTAATTTTTTGGGTCAAATCATTATTCAAAATCATGCAGGCCATATGAATTTAACTTGTGTAGAAAAATGTTAAAGATTAATCAGCTTCTCCTGCATGCCTCTTCATGGCTCAAGTATCCCCCCTCCACCTAGTCCTTTATGTTGGTAATTGTCTCGGCCCTTCTTGTCTGGTGCCTCTCAACGCCACTTCTCCATAACATCTCCAGTGGGAAAGAGCTCGACTCCATGGAGGTTGAGCTAGAGTCTAGAACTCAAATATGACATTCTCTATGTTGGCAGGCACGTGGCCACGTGAATGGAGTCGAGGTCGACGAATCGACACCAACGGGCCTCGACAAAGCAGGTTTGTCACTAGTGAGATGGGTGGCAAGATATGTGCTCCAAATCGAAGGTTCGTGGTTTGCGATTTTGGATGATGCATATGATGTTTTGACATGATGCAGTCTCGCGTGTGGTTTGCTACAAGCACACATACGACATGCTGCAGTTAGCAATGATGTCTACCGTAGATGGTGCATCCATGATGGAGGTATTTTTTGCGGTGATCCAGTTGCTAACCTCTGTCATGCATGTGTGCGGTTATATTTCGTGATGATTTATTGCGATATGATGTTTATTTATACCTATGCATAACTTTTTGTTGCATGGTTGTGTTTGCAACATTGCAATGTTTTTGCATGTTTTTTAGAATTGAGACACCTTCACCCGACCGACTCCTAGTCTCATGACGTTCCCTTGTACTCCCTCCATTCTGAATTAATTGACTCAGATGTTGTATCAAATCTGAGTCAATTAATTCAGAACGGAGGGAGTAATTACTAGAACGATAACCGGTAGAAAATACAATATAAGTTGCAGAAGAAAAGCAATCCATTCTTCAAGGTTGTACACTGTCTAGCAACAATTCAAGACATTTTACTTTAGGTCCGTTTGGAACACATGAAGTAAAATGTAGGAATAGGAAAAACATAGGATTTCTTTAATTCCTACAGGAAGCAACACCATAGGAAAAAATTTAAAGTGTCGTTTGCATGTCACTCAGAAAAAACACAAAAATGGTAGACATGGAAAGATTAAAACATGAGGTGAGACCTCATATTTGTTTTCCTACAAAATTTCTATGAAATGGCTATCACATAGAAATTAAAAAAAATCTGAGTTTCCTATTTCCAGCGTCATAGGAAATTTGCCTGTAATTTTCCTATCCTGCAAAATTCTTATAAAAATACTTTGTTTCAAACGGGTCCGTAGCTCTTGGCTTCTACGGAGTAGCTAGATACTGGGGTGGCACTGCAAGGGGTAGGCATTAGGGGACAGCGCCGAGCTGCCACGCACTGCGGCGTGCAGCCTGCCGATCGATCGACCGGTAAAATGCGTCAGTGTCATGATACCTACAAAACAGCACTATATATTACTCGATCGATCGCCGTAGATCAGACCGGTACTGCCGGAGGAGGGTGGCGGTGGCCGGTGGGGCAAAAGCAACAGAAATAAGGGAGATGGTGGTGGTCGTCGTCCATACGCGCATCGCACTCGCGCTGCCTTTTCAGGCGTGTACATGTGCTACCTGCATCAGGCTTTAGCGAGAGAGGCGAGACGGACGCCGCAGCCGGCATCCATCCACATCGCGCGTACTGATCGGTGGTGAGTCGTCGACGAAGGCCGTCGACGTGCATGCCACCGGTGCCTGTGCATGATTTTGTACTAGGGGTGGGGTCTAGAAGAACCCCGAGCTGTCATTAAAGTCAAAGCGGTGGATACATTTTATAGAAAGGGTCTTACAACAGATAAAATCAAACAAGCGCTTGAAATAAGCAAGGAGGACCCTAAAGAAAACGCAGAAAACGCCATCAAGTCCTTTAACCTCTCCACCATGGAAGAGCACCAGACGCCGGCCATCCAACTCCCGCCGGGGACGAACCACTTGGCCGGGGAAGGACGGTTAACTCCAGCTCAAAACTCAAAGCAGGCCTCCCTCATAGAGGTTGAGCAAACACCTACACGGCCTGACAACGACCCTTCACGGCCAAAGACGCCGGTGGCAAACCAGGCCACCAAGTGAGAAGCACAACGAGGCAGCCAGCACCGGCCGGCTCTGACGAGCAGCGCTCCAAGATCCTCTTCCCCCTCGCCTCCACGGGTCCAGGAGCAGGATTATAGCGAAACCAGGGAAGAGCCTCCGATGAATACGCTTATTGGTGGAGCCCAAACTCACAGCTTCTTCTGAAGTCCTCCATGAACATCAGATGAAGCTCCAAGACGACCATGCAGCGGCGCACGAAACCAGCAGCAGGGAATAGCTCCAGCGCTCGACTTTATTGATGGAGATGTCCGACTCTAGCTCCTCCGCCGGCGACGAACCGTGCCACCAGTGCGTCGCCAGCAACAGGAAGAGAACCGGGGCGCATCGGACGAGTCGAGAGCTGACGATGTCCTACTCCAAGACGCCACGTGGGACAACATGCAACAATAAGAAAACCTACAACTACTAGTATACACAGGAGGGCGCCCCCCTCTCCCGCATCTGCTCCGGTCGGCGAAGCCGCCGGAGAAGAAGGGGAGAGGGACCGGGAAAGCACAGGAGGCTCTCAAGGAAGGGGAAGAGGAGAGGAAAGGGAAAAGGGGAAAGTGAGCCCCCGTCCCTCCCCCCCCCCCCCCCCCGCGTGCATGATGTTGGGTGATTATGTAGGACTTCGATAGTTTGGGCTGTTTTTTTAGAGCTAATAACAGCAGACCTACACAAACTTGTCCGGTATGTGAAAACACCTCCACATTCTTTCAAATTGTGGTCCACCAGACCCTAAACTTGTCTCCTATGTGCAAAAACCTCCACAGCCTATCAGACGACACCGTGTGGCATGACACGCTGGAACGGGCACACACTTATACTTTTGTAGAAAACCCCTTGTACTTTGCTAGTCGTACCAAAACGTCCGCGTTTTGACTACAGAGCAATTCTCAAATCGTTTATCTGAAAAGAAAAAATCCCAAATCGTGACTAGGTTTCCCAAATCGACGACTCGACGACGTCCTCTCCTCTCCTTTCGGCGGTGGTGCGGGGTGAAATTGGCGAGCGCGGCGATGAAGAAAGTGTGGGCCGGCTGAGTAGTTGGTGCGAGGCGTTCCTGACATACTCGTTTCCGCATGGAATCGAGGCGTGTGACTACGATGACGACGATGAGGCCGCGCGTGTGGCGGCGGTCGCGCAGAAGCGGATGGAGTTCCGGTGCCCCGCGTGCAAGATGGTGTTCCGATCGTACCAGGCCCTAGGAGGCCACCGCCAGCCACGTGCGCGGAGGTAGGGGCGGCTGTTGCGCGCCTCCACTCAACCCGCCGCCGCCTCCTCCTTCCACTCACCTGCAGCCATTGCCAGAATGCGAGGAAGGCACGAAGCCGCAGCCGCACGTGTGCCCCTACTTCTCCCGCGTGTTTGCGTCGGGCAAGGTTTTGGGCGGTCACAAGCGGACCATGCTCTGCTCAGCCGCCGACGTGGCCGTGGTCGCGCCATCGGTGACCTCGCCGGTAGGAGTGGCGGCGACTGGAAGAAGACAACTGAGAAGCACTGGATGGAGCCGGTAAGTGATTCCGTAGTCTGATGTGTGGCGTTTATCCTTGTTGCAGCACTGTTTCTGGAATCGATTTTCTAAACTTGTTGATCAGGTGCACTGTGTTCAGCAGGAGACAGCTCGGGAGCAAGATTGCAATGTTTCCATGCTGCTGAGGAAGATAGGAGGAGAAAATCTGGAGTTGCGTACTCAAGTACTCGAACTGGAGTCAGCAAATTAAAGACTGAAAGAAGAGTTGAGAAGAACTGTCAAGGATCACAAGGCAGAGTTGAGATGGAGAGATAAGAAAGAAATTGGAGTTGGAATTTCTTTAGGAATTGTTGCCAATATGTATGTAGTTAGTGCATTGATGATTAGAGGGTTTGTCTGAGTGTAGTTTGAGGTGGACGCGAGGGGTTTACTGCTTATGTTGCCTCGTCCAGCTCCGTTCGGTGTTGTTTTTGTGATGCGTCTTTGTTTGCAGGGGTTAAATAGAAAAGTACATTGGCCAACGATTTGTACAGCGTGGCGGTATCATTCCACATGGCGTCGTCTAATAGGATGTTGAGGTTTTTGCACATAGGAGACAAGTTTAGGGGCTGGTGAACCACAATATGAAAAAAATGTGGAGGTGTTTGCACATACCGGACAAGTTTGTGTAGGTCTGATGTTATTAGCTCTTTTTTTTACTCCGCAGTGCTGCGACCATACATGTGAGTTTGAAACGGCCTTTGAGTCAGAATAGACCCATTTTTTGATTACTTGTGCTGCATGATTTAGCTTTAAAAGGCACTTGTATTTGTTTACCTGCAGCAAGCCCAAAAGTTGAGAGAGATGAAACTCAGATGTTTGATACCCTTGAGTCCCAGCTTAAATGTCACCTCTTCTCTATACATGTGACCTTACCATACTATCACCCTCTCACACACAAATAACAACTCATCAGATAGCATAGGGAATTAGCTAACAATTGTAAAGGGAATTAGATAGTGAATCATGTAAAAAAATGTATAGGTATGAACTTTACACTTCAATATTTAATATTCCAACTTATTTGCATCAAATATGAGTTATATTTATGTTCTATAATGATTAATAGGTATAAGTCACAGTTCCCCATTTATTTGGAATTAACCTTGCAGAACAGAAAAACACCTTTTGCATATTTTTAAGTTTTGGACCCAAACGACGTCCAATTGACCTCATATTTTACGGGAACCATTTTTTAAAATAAGAAGCCGTACGAGCAAAGGATCTGGAAAAAAAAATCCAGAGGGGAAACAAGCATGCCTTGGGCGGCCTGGAAGGCTGTTGTGCGAGCACCGCTCATTTCACCCTCGAGCGTCGGATGTCGTTGATCTTTTGCCCACACCTGAGGTTTGACTTAAAAACGCCTATGAAAATAGCCCCCCGACGAGTTTTGGGGGGAGCGCGCAGAAACACAGAAACACGAAAACATGAGACAAAAGATGCAGACTGGAGGAGGAAAACTCTGCGGGGCGCTGCCGATGTGGTATCCATCTTTTCCAACTCCGCGTGGAGTAGTCCAACTCTGGACTATGTGTTTGTAAAAGTATCTATCGTATCTCTCTCCATCTTCATAGTATTAGCATCGTATGAGCTGTCTAACATGATTACGGTCATATTTATATCACCTATGTGGTGGATCTTTTTATAGTTGATATTTGAGATTGTAATTTTTTGAGTACTATGTATGGTTAGATGCATATTATATATCCCGTTCTATATTAATCAAACATGTATATTAGAGCATGTAAGGGGGAACATGTGTATTAGTTGGATCAACAATGTGTGTGTAACATCCCAGAACTTAGGATCCAGAAATAGAGTGGACACATGAGTGTGCATTGCATTCATGCATCAGAAAATCCGAAAAAAATTCGCACATTTAATTTTAAAACACTAAGTGATTGAAGTTTCACTTGAGTTGGTGGAATTGAAGTAGATCATCAACTTGAGCATTATAGACTTTGAGATGATCTTAGCTTACACCTTATTTTGGGGTAAAGAGATACACGATGAGAGGTTACACTAAAGAAAACAAAACCTGTTACAACAAAACAATATTTAGGAATGAATGACCTAAACAAATATTCTTAGTTATTCTCTGATCATCTATTCTTATCAATGATGCTAGACATATTCCTAGTACAGGGAAACCATGACATTCTTGGAGACCAAACTGAATTACCTAAACCTTAATCCAGATCCTCTTACTTGATCTAGACATCATATTTTCTTATCTCCCAATCTTCTCGAAGGCATCAACAAGATAACATAGCAAGCAAGGAAGAAATACAACACAGAGACTTTGAGAAGCAAACTTTAGTTGGGCATAGAAGTATTATGTCCATCTATCATGAAGAACTGGAACTCTTACATCCTAATCCATCCATGTTAATACCTCTGGAAATGATATGACATTACAATGTTAGTGTTATATAGAAATAGGTTGATAACAAGCTTTGCAACCTTGTTGACAACTCATTTTGGTATGCACAAACAATGGAGTGCCATATACACATGAATAGTAGGAGAGATCATCCAGTACATCAAGTTCTTTGATGTCATAAAATACACATACATTCATATACCACCAATCCAAGAAAATTGGCTTGGTTAAATTGAATTATCCTCACCACAAGGGCGAGGCAAGTGATGTTGGAACTTCAACATGGGACAAGAAGAACCTGTCTTGATTATCTACTTCTTCTTTAGAAGGATAAATACCAAAGTTAAGTTACACATGGATTTATGGTGTTTCTCCAAGGGAATCATAACCAAAGCATAAGTCCATATGAGAAATATTCATATCTAGACATAACATGAGTTATTCTTCAAAATCAGCTGAATAAATAAGTTATATAAGAGAGGGTCCACCAGTCATCAATAGGTAATGATGTATTGATGGAATCAAGAATTTATTCTCAATAAAAGATATGAACTTAGACATATAGATTATTGAATTCCCTGGAAGCATCAGCTGATTTATGTTCAAGAATATCCATTTCAAAAACTCATATATAACTATTTTTTTAGATATATATTCCAAAGACGTTAACCCTATCATGTGGGTACATCCTTATTACTTCACCTAAATGGATGATGCAATGAGAAGAATTCTTAACTCAACATCTTATCACCATAAGACCTAACCTTAGGTAGGAATTCCTATATTGTGCTTTCATAAACAATTGATCATGTTCTTACATGATTTATTTGCTATGGATCACAAATAAAAGCCATTGGCAATCTCTCATGCTTAGCATGGATCCTAAAATCCATAATCTAGATAATTTTAGAAGTTGATGGGAACAAAATGGAAATAAATAAATAAGTCCATAGAAATAATTTTCCCTTTGGTTATAAAGCACCACAAAAACAATTAAGTGAAAACCCTAAGTTAAAATAAAGTGGGATATTTATATTTACCTAGATTCTCTAAGTTAAAATCTCAAACCAATTGAGATTTGGAAGATAACAAATCCCTAAATTAAATTATAACAGAGGGACAAATATCCTCATGTTGAAAAAGGGCATCACTAAAGTTCAATAAGGCAAAACATACAATTAATGAAAGAAAATGGGAAAACATGTCTAAATTCAATTCATAGGAGAAAAGAATTCAAAATACACTAACACTCAAATTATAACATGGAATAAACTTATATAAGTGCAAATAAATATTTTATTCCAAACTTAACCTTTCCAGGACCTCTTGGTAAGTTTCAAAATCAAAAATAAAACCAAAACAATGAGCAGGGGCCTGTTTCAATTGTTACTGTAGTTTCTCTGCAAGACAGGGGGTTTTCTGCAAATACTTATTTTCAATTCTTTCTTCAACCTCGACCCAGAAGGACAGCAGCCGTGCGTGTCGCCGCCGCTGCGAAGCCGTGCTCCATTTCCTCGCCTCTCGAGCGGATAAGGAGGCCGTGGAGACGTCCGCATCTCCCTACCCCTCACTCGCGCCCTCTCTCTTCTTCCTCTCTCTATTCTTCTCCAAATCCTAACCCTAGGTATTTGGCCGCCGCCATGCGCCGGCGTCTGTCGCCGATTCAAACCATATCTCGACGCCTTGAGATGCTGAGAAGAATCTCCAGGACTTCCTCGTCCTCATCAGTGAGTTGTGCGTCCTGGAGCGCACGGGAGCTAGAGGAATCAGAGGTCTTCCTCGTCTCCGGCCGCCGCTGCCATTGATGATTTCCTCGCCGTCCGACCTCGTACCTCTTCTCCAAGTCGTCCGTCGTGCTCGTGGTGAGCCAACGAAACTTTCCGTATACTTATTTCCTTCTATTTTGTGCGGGAGGTATTGATTTCATCGATGGCCGACTCTGGCCGCCGTCGAACCTCGTCTCCGGCGAGCTTCCGGTGACCATATGGTCCAAGCGCCGCCACCAGATAGTTCGCCTCAACGCCCTCTAGCTCAACCTGGAAGCCGTTTTTCCCAATTTCCACCAAAACGTCGAATTTGTGTCCGGATTGGAGATGAACTCCACTGCTGACGTCAACATAGCAATTTAAATCATTTCCTTTATTTATTTTCGAAATAGATAAGTCTATGACATGTGGGACCCTTCTGTCAGACTTTTATTGTTTTAGGAAAATTCTGTAAATATTAAAACCCTGACATGTGGGCCCAACTTAATTTAATAATTGTAGAAATTGATTTAAATTGAATAAGTTTGTAAATTCATAACTAATTCATTTTAAATCAGAAAAATATAATCTTTATACCAAAATGATCAGAAAAATAAAATCTGTATTTTTTTATCATTCTTGTTAGTGTTTGAATAAAATTTAAACATGATAAAATATGAAATACAAATCACTTAATCTTTTAAATATGAAGCTTATTTGAAATGCTATTTTGGAAACATTTCAAACTTCATTTAAATTGTCTTACATGCTTAGCTTTCAATTTTAAAATGGGTTTTCATTATAACATGTAATATTAATATTTCAATAATTTTTATTTCAAAATGATATTTTATTTTAAAAAATAATAATTAAAAAAAAGTATTGTTTTCATAAATTTAAAAATAAAGTTATAAGCTTGTAAAGGATGATCTACTACTATTTGGTACTCATTTCAAATAAATAAAAATCCAATAACATCTGAAAACTACTTACATCCACTTTGTATGAATGTTCCACTTATTTCATGTATTACTTACTTGGTGTTTGCTTATAATTTGGTAAAGTGAAAATCATTAACAAACACCTAATGAATTGATAACACTATGGTAGTTTGTAACTTGTTATATTCCAAACATAAATCATTCATCCACAAGAAACAATTCTAAGTTTAGAAGTAGGTGCTTAACTGAAATAAAATCTTATTGCAATGTCTTGGGTAAAACACACAAAGAAGAATAATGTTATAATCTCTCTATTAACCATGTGTTATGGTATCAACAATGTTAGACATTATTTATGTTCTTCAACAGTTATTCTTTTTTCCATCATAAAAGATAATAGTGCCCTAGCTCTAGATTAATTAAAGTTCATACACGCCTTCCACCAACATAAGATGAACACAACCTAAAGCAACCATTGAGTGTTTATATGTGGTTTACTTTACCCCTATGTTTAATATGATACATGAACATTCATGTTACAAAACTCATATTTCTTGAGAAGTAAACTTGAAGATAAGAATTACAAATAAAATCACCCGACTCAAACAGCTTCAACCACAGAGAGTTAGTTACGGGGTTCTGAGCGATGCATCTCATACTTATGCATTAATCATGTTGCTTCTTTAAACATTAGTCCTTACCGGACCAATGATGTTGTTTTCAGACTTCTCGGAGTTTATATTATATCGAAGACCTTGGCTGCAAAATCTTGTAGTAAAAAAGGCAAGTTCATTCCTTTTATACATGTCCTATTGAAGTATTCGTTAAGAAACTATTTTCAAACTATTAGTATTGCATATCACACAAAAAGGGCAGAAAACGTATTTTATAATAATATGACTATGATTATCCACCAGTGAGGTGGTAATCTCATAAGGGTGGCAGATGGGACCACGGAAAGAATGTTGTGGTGGAGGTTCCATTTGCTAGGACTTAACAACAAATGTCGCCAGTGATTCTTGTGCCGAATATTACGCGCAACCATAAGATTTGGAATGGGCCGGAGAAGTCACTTGTACCCTTTTCCTCTCGTACACCAACGGGTACTATTCTGGGCCGGGTAGTGCGTACAAGCCACCAGTAAAGCCGTGTTACCGGGAGATGTCTATCGGTGGGCTTGTTTGACGTTGCGAGTTCGCAGTTCCAGGATAAAGCCGTATTACCGGGAGATGTCAATCTTGTGAATCACAACGGCCGGATTTCTAGTATCTATTGAAGGTTGGCTTCAGGAACAGTTTGAGACGGGCTTCAAATGGTCATTAGGTTGAAAGTTGGATTCCCATAAACCTGTAAACTGAAGTAATGGGGGGTGTGCGGGAATGGTGGAAAGGTGCAGTGATTGTCTTGGATTACTGACTGGGCCCCACACCAAGGAAGTGTGGACGGGAAGATCACCCGGTTGTGCAACAAGGTCTTGATCTCTTATGGGTAAAGCAGCGCACCTCTGCAGAGTGTATGAACGTGACATGTTACTCCACGTTCCAGGACGGAACGACGAACGCAGCAGGAAAGGAGGCTCCTCTAAGCCCTAGTCCTGTGACTCCTGACGAGCATAGTCTTCGGAATAAAAGCAACCTTTTGGAGAAATGTTTTGAAAACTTGCATTAGCCTACGACAATCCATTGTCTGTGGCTGTATTTAGACATCAAACTTCCCACCTTATATATATTGAACTTGCTGGGTAACGCTGTTACTCACCCTTGCCTTTTAAACCCCTTCTTAGACGTGAAGGACCACATGAAGACAACACTTAGGCTATGAAGACTCTGATGGCGGACAAACTCAAGATACCAAAGAAGGCAACTACAACGAGTTGAAGCAATCCAGGGAAGACGGAGGACAAATGAAGGCGTAGTATAGAAGTGGACAGATTCCTAGTCATAGAACCTATCTCTGTAGGCGTTGTTATAGCGCAACCGCAAGCCTAGCAGTATTATAAGTAGGCTTATTATAGGTTAGTTCTTTCGATATTTTTCAATTGATCTTATTTTTTTTAGGTCCTTGCCTCATTATTTCGAGGAGGTTCTAAAGATCTGTTGTTTTTGATCTTCTGTTTGTAGTCTATAGTCATGCCTTGGACCTGCGATGTTTCTGTTGTACCACTCTGATGACGTAACACTGGTGGACGGTGATCCATTGGTGCTATGTCAACGACTATAGCATACTACACCATGCAGTGGTATGCTGGGTCACCACAGCTGGTATCAGAGCAAACCCTAGGATTAAAACCCTCTAAAGGAGACCTGTAGGTTGGGTAGTGACTATAGTTAGTCATCTTATCTAAACCAAACTTCTTTAGACTTGTGATGGATATTCACTTGATAATAACCTCATCACAATAGAGTAAAATCTTCTTTCACATCTTATTGGAAGAAGTATTTCCTATCTATTCTTAGATAAAGTTATGTTTGTATTCTTTAACGAATACGTACATATCTCATCCTTAGTATGTATGACCTAGTAAAGCTTATCCTATAACCACCGGTGTTTCATGAACTGAAGTAGTACCAAATTAGTAGCACCTATATGTGTTGATGGTGGATCTTTTAAAGAGAAGGCATCTGAGGTAGTGTAACCACAACTACTAACCACGTGAGATTCACTTGTGATTCTTTGCGTGATGGTGTATAGTCTTTAGAGAGTCGGTATTAATACGCCATCAGATGATGAGTGTGATGATAGTAGCATAACTAGAAAAAGTCTCATGGTGAGTTTAGCTCCTAAACCATGATAGGAACATTAATTGAGACAATTTGCTAAGGAAATAAATTTGAATAAAAGTGTGTAGGATCAACATATGCGAGATAGAGATAACTTAGGTCGGATAATGAAGAGGTATTATAGGTTAATAACAACTTGTGTAGCAATTGTGAGAGATTGTGTAAGGTTAGAGTTAAGTTGGACCACAATTGGTAGAATACACAGGAGTTAAATTAGTTCATTCATGGCACTAGACAACTAATAATTGAATAGTTTGGCGTAGTTTATTCTGTTGCAAGTGGTCAACTGGGGTAATCACTGAGATGAAGAGTATTATGAACCCTATACCTTACTATACAACAGTAGAGACCTATATATTGTTATTATATGTGTGCATCATATTATAATCTATATAAGCCTTAGTACGAGAGATGTTATACTCGAAGTGCTATGTTATAGGCTCTACATATGCATGTAGCATATCATTTGGATTTCTTGGATTTTATTGGTTCTTTGTGTGACTGGATCTGTTCATGAAGCTTCGCTTGATGTGCAAATGCATGTTGCATCACCAAGATATGGCTTATTGTCATAGATCTAGATAGAATAGGAATTCGTGTAAGGAAGAGACGAGTTCTAAAGGACAAGGATGAAGACTTGCATGAAGATGAAGACTTGCATGAAGATGAAGAGTTATGGTTCTTGGACTCTTTGTTATGCAGTTTTGGCTATGCCCGTGTTATGGCGCAACTGAGGGGTTGTGTGCCGATGATCCATTCCGAGCACGCCTACCGATGAGCATCGGTCTGGGATTGGTAAACCCAGGGACCCTTGGTTACGTAGCATGACCAGTGACACATAGCATTGCCGTATAATTAAGAGGTCGAGTTCGACAGTAACACGATTCTAGGATTCTTTGTTATGCATTCTTGGTTATGATTAGCGTGGTAGTCTTCCGAGGGTTTGTGTGACCGGTGTTCCCGGCACGCCTGCAGTGCAATTATGCCTGGGAGTGGTACCCTGGTAACTCTCGTCTAACATGTCTAAGAGCACATAACAGTTGTGTATAACTCCGAATTCCCGGATTCGCCAGAAGTATTGGCATCAGAAGAGACGAAGGACCTCCTAGCGTGAAGATTCTTTGTAGAATTTACCTCGGATATCCACAATTGTATGGGTACACCGCAGATTTCCTTGTGAGATCATATATAGGTAAATGTAAGATATACAAAGACCATGATTCCAGCCCTAAGAACCATGTTGGTACGCCCAAAGTGTAGGAACCATTACAACAGTCTAAGGAGGGGAGTGATTAATGGAGTAGAAGAGTTGAAATATAACAAAGAGAAGTATTGAAACCTGATCAATTGAAGTAAAAGATGAGAAGAAACCCAAGATTTGGAGCAGTTGGGCCTTATTTTCATAAGGTTTGCTGTAATCCAGACAAAGATAGAACCCATAAGGTAATCTTGATTCAGGTTGAGGTTCCTACCAGAATGAAGTAAGGAGTAGATTTGAAGTGGTGATTGACAAAACCAAGTTGTTGAACTACTTTTGTCAATAAAGGGTCATTCTTTGGTTCCAACCTAGAGAATGACATGTGAAGTGGGTACGAGAAATCACCTAGTAAATCACATCACAAGATCACTTTGCATCACATGGATAAGTGTATATCAAGATTCCAGATGACATGAGAAAAACTTAACCCGATTAAGTAAGTCTTTGAAAGTAAATCTTTCCGACCATTTATATTAGGGTCGAATAGGTATAGTGTCATTACCAAGGTTGGTTGCAGAATAAGTAAATGTGTACCTTAGTAAGACTTCCTAAAACCTAAGCACCTTCCAAATAATAGGTCTGATATTAAGTGAAGGAATTTAGTTAGAGCTACTAATAGGACCAACAAGAATGGGATGAAGTCTTGATTCAAGGAGTTTTTCAAGAAAATAGACCCAAGAGTGGATCATTCCAAAAGATAATCACAAAATTAGTGGAAATGACTGTTAGAAATGCTAAGTCAAAAGAGGATTCAAGGAAAAATATGGATTTGGGAATACACAAATTATCTCCATTAAGGATCAACATGAAGTTTGAGAACTGCCGGCTTATACACAAGACGGATCTACAATCCGAAACGTAAGAGAGTACGAACTTCGGGGACGAAGTTTAGTTTAAGGAGGGGAGACTGTAACATCCCAGAACTTAGGATCCAGAAATAGAGTGGACACATGAGTGTGCATTGCATTCATGCATCCAAAAATCCGAATAATTTTCGCACATTTAATTTTAAAACACTAAATGATTGAAGTTTCACTTGAGTGAGCGTTATAGACTTTGAGATGATCTTAGCTTACACCTTGTTTTGGGGTAAAGAGATACACGATGAGAGGTTACACTAAAGAAAACAAAACATGTTACAACAAAACAATATTTAGGAATGAATGACCTAAACAAATATTCTTAGTTATTCTCTGATCATCTATTCTTATCAATGGTGCTAGACATATTCCTAGTACAGGGAAACCATGACATTCTTGGAGACCAAACTGAATTACCTAAACCTTAATCCAGATCCTCTTACTTGATCTAGACATCATATTTTCTTATCTCCCAATCTTCTCGAAGGCATCAACAAGATAACATAGTAAGCAAGGAAGAAATACAACGCGAAGACTTTGAGAAGCAAACTTTAGTTGGGCATAGAAGTATTATGTCCATCTATCATGAAGAACTGGAACTCTTACATCCTAATCCATCCATGTTAATACCTCTGGAGATGATATGACATTACAATGTTAGTGTTATATAGAAATAGGTTGATAACAAGCTTTGCAACCTTGTTGACAACTCATTTTGGTATGCACAAACAATGGAGTGCCATATACACACGAATAGCAGGAGAGATCATCTAGTACATCAAGTTCTTTGATGTCATAAAATACACATACATTCATATACCACCAATCCAAGAAAATTGGCTTGGTTAAATTGAATTATCCTCACCACAAGGGCGAGGCAAGTGATGTTGGAACTTCAACATGGGAGAAGAAGAACCTGTCTTGATTATCTACTTCTTCTTTAGAATGATAAATACCAAAGTTAAGTTACACATGGATTTATGGTGTTTCTCAAAGGGAATCATAACCAAGGAGAAAGTAAAACCAAAGCATAAGTCCATATGAGAAATATTCATATCTAGACATCACATGAGTTATTCTTCAAAATCAGCTGAATAAATAAGTTATATAAGAGAGGGTCCACCAGTCATCAATAGGTAATGATGTATTGATGGAATCAAGAATTTATTCTCAATAAAAGATATGAACTTAAACATATAGATTATTGAATTCCCTGGAAGCATCAGCTGATTTATGTTCAAGAATATCCATTTCACAAACTCATATATATATATATATATATTTTAGATATATATTCCAAAGACGTTAACCCTATCATGTGGGTACATCCTTCTTACTTCACCTAAATGGATGATGGAATGAGAAGAATTCTTAACTCAACATCTTATCACCATAAGACCTAACCTTAGGTAGGAATTCCTATCTTGTGCTTTCATAAACAATTGATCATGTTCTTACATGATTTATTTCCTATGGATCACAAATAAAAGCCATTGGCAATCTCTCATGCTTAGCATGGATTTAACATAGTGCATTGCGCATACTCTTCTTAGGACCCACACTGATCCATTTAGTTATTTCCATCAAACCATAACTTGGTGTGGTATGAAATACTTAAATCACCATACCACCAAATGGTGTACTCCAATAACTCAATATCCTAAAATCCATAATCTAGATAATTTTAGAAGTTGATGGGATCAAAATGGAAATAAATAAATAAATAAGTCCATAGAAATAATTTTCCCTTTGGTTGTAAAGCACCACAAAAACAATTAAGTGAAAACCCCAAGTTAAAATAAAGTGGGATATTTATATTTACCTAGATTCTCTAAGTTAAAATCTCAAACCAATTGAGAATTGGAAGATAAAAAATCCCTAAATTAAATTATAACAGAGGGACAAATATCCTCATGTTGAAAAAGGGCATCACTAAAGTTCAATAAAGCAAAACATACAGTTAATGAAAGAAAATGGGAAAACATGTCTAAATTCAATTCATAGGAGAAAAGAATTCAAAATACACTAACACTCAAATTATAACATGGAATAAACTTATATAAGTGCAAATAAATATTTTATTCCAAACTTAACCTTTCCAGGACCTCTTGGTAAGTTTCAGAATCAAAAATAAAACCAAAACAGTGAGCAGGGGCCTGTTTCAATTGTTACTGTAGTTTCTCTGTAAGACAGGGGGTTTTCTGCAAAAACTTCTTTTCAATTCTTTCTTCAACCTCGACCCAGTAGGACAACAGCCGTGCGTGTCGCCGCCGCTGCGAAGCCGTGCTCCATTTCCTCGCCTCTCGAGCGGATAAGGAGGCCGTGGAGACGCCCGCATCTCCCTACCCCTCACTCGCGCCCTCTCTCTCTTCTTCCTCTCTCTATTCTTCTCCAAATCCTAACCCTAGGTATTTGGACGCCGCCGTGCGCCGGCGTCTGTCGCCGATTCAAACCATATCTCGACGCCCTGAGATGCTGAGAAGAATCTCCAGGACTTCCTCGTCCTCATCTATCAGTTGTGCGTCCTGGAGCTCACGGGAGCCAGAGAAATCAGAGGTCTTCCTCGTCTCCGGCCCCCACTGCCATGGATGATTTCCTCGCCGTCCGACCTCGTACCTCTTCTCCAAGCCGTCCGTCGTGCTCGTGGTGAGCCAGCGAAACTTTCCGTATACTTATTTCCTTCTATTTTGTGCGGGAGGTATTGATTCATCGATGGCCGACTCCGGCCGCCGTCGAACCTCGTCTCCGGTGAGCTTCAGGTGACCATATGGTCCAAGCGCCGCCACCAGATAGTTCGCCTCAACGCCCTCTAGCTCAATCCGGAAGCCGTTTTTCCCAATTTCCACCAAAACGTCGAATTTGTGTCCGGATTGGAGATGAACTCCACTGCTGACGTCACCATGACGTCAGCATAGCAATTTAAATCATTTCCTTTATTTATTTTCGAAATAGATAAGTCTATGACATGTGGGACCCTTCTGTCAGACTTTTATTGTTTTAGGAAAATTCTGTAACCATTAAAACCCTGACATGTGGGCCCAACTAAATTTAATAATTGTAGAAATTGATTTAAATTGAATAAGTTTGTAAATTCATAGCTAATTCATTCTAAATCAGAAAAATATAATCTTTATACCAAAATGATCAGAAAAATAAAATCTATATTTTTTTATCATTCTTGTTTGTATTTGAATAAAATTTAAACATGATAAAATCTGAAATACAAATCACTTAATCTTTTTTTTTGAGGCGCAAAACAGTAGGGAAAAATCCCTACTGCTTAATTTTCTATTTACTCATTCAGTCTAACTGTACAATAAAATACAAGAAGAGTTCATAAGGTATCAACCCATTGGGTCATGCCCTCTTTGAGAGAGGGTTTAGCTCTATGCATAATAAGTTTGAACGAATAAATAAAGTCTTCAAAACAATTATCCAGACAGACAGGCTGGTTATCAAAGATACTTCTGTTTCTGTGGTTTCATATGCTCCAGCATCCCACAATCAGAATTTCTTTAAAGCAGATCAATTTGTAACTCTTTTTTGCTGCCAGCAACATAGAGAAAAGGTCAAGATCATTATTCCATTCTAGCAAGAGCTTCCACCAGAAATTTGTGCTGAAGTCACACTCAAAAAAAAGGTGTAAATAGATTTCACTGACTCCCTGGTTGCTCAACACACAATCATAATCCTCAATCATGAAATTCTTTCTGGCCAACAAACCTCTCGTGTTCAGTCTATCTTGCAACAGAAGCCAGAAAAATATCTTGTGTTTTGGGAGTGTGCAAGATTTCCATATCCACCTGAAAGGAGGAGGGGCCAACTCATTTGGCATCAGGTTATCATAAACTCGCTTACTAGAGTAAGGCTTTCCCTTTGGGGCCAGAGTCCATTTATCCAACACGTTTTGCTCAGTGCTAGTGGTGAGAAGGGCTTCAAGCTGGTCACATTGCTGGTTAGCAACAACTGAGAGGGGTATGTGAAACATATCAACAATGTCTTCATCCACACAAATAGCAACGGCCTGCTTGAGTGAGATTGACTGAGACTTGGCAAAGGAACACAAGTGGGGCAGCTCATATCGTAGCATCTCATCTGTCCATTGGTCTAACCATAACCTAACGGTTCCTCCATCCACTGGTGCACAAGTGGCAATTTCTAGGAAAGTATTCAAAATATTGATACAATCCTTCCACCAAAAGGATCCCACAGATCCTGAATTTTGTGGTATCTTGTCATGTGTATAATGGGCCTGCCATATCAACTTTACCCATGGGAGGTCCTCTCTATTCATGAATTTAAACAAATGCTTCATGAGTAAGGAAATATTTTGTTTTTTGAGGTTTAAAACTCCCAATCCTCCAACCCTCTTGGGCTTGCAGACATTTTCCCACTTGACCAAGCATTTGCCTTTCTTATGTATGTCTTTTCCTCTCCAGAAAATACCCCTAGTGGAACCCTCAATATAATCCAAGAACCCCAAAGGAAGTTTTAAGGTGCACATAGCAAAATTTGGGATAGCAGATATGATTGATTTTATAACAACTAGTGTCTGGTGGTGTCACGGCAGATGCCATAGGATGGCTGATATGTGGGGCTGATGGACGTTGGTGGATCCGGGGAGGGATAGCGAGCTGAAGAGCTCACACGGGGAGGATCCCGGTATAACCGAGATCTCCCAAGAACGAGAAACAAGAGCAACACGCTAGAGGGAAGATCTAACAAACAAGAACAAATACACGAAGGCACACAACACACAGACGATGTACCCAGGTTCAGGGCCCTCGTGAGGAGGTAACACCCCTACTCCTGCCTTTCCTCTCTATATAATTGTGGTACAAGGGTTACAGCTTGCTCTTAGATATCTCAAAGTGAAGAACACAACGAACTGGATGAACTCAAGGTACGAAGAAGTAAACGCGCTAGGAGTAAATGCGACTATAGCTTTGGCTCCCAAGTTGGTCTCTCTCCCACAGAAGCAGTTATGGCGCTTTTATAGAGTTTCAGCCAGGAGGGCCGGAAACCCTAAACCGGCTTGGCCCCACCGGACAGGCCTAACCGGCATGGCGTCACCGGCTAGTGCGACCCACTCGCCGCGCTATCCGGCGTAGCCCCTTCGTCATCATCCCGGCAAGGACAGCAGGCGCCGTCCTGGAACATCATTATCCCCCTGTCAGTGACAGGACATGTCTTTGCCCATCCCGGATAGCCTTTTCCGGATTGCCGGGCTAGGCACGTCACGTCTTGTCGTACCGTTGTCGTACCGCCTGACGCGCTCCCGTGTCAGGCGGGAGGTGACCATGCTTCCGTGTCAGACGGAATGGTACTTCCCCCCGCACCAGGCGGGAAAGCCTGCTACAGACCGTTGACGGCCTACCGGGGTCCCTTGTGCCGGTTATCTTCTTGCTCGACCTCGTGAGTCCTTCCTGCACAAGTTCAGGACCGAGATAGAGGTTCCGGTTAGCACTTACCCGGATCGCCTATCCGGTTAAACCGAATACTTCTCCTTCCGGGAGTCTCCTCGGAGCCCAAGACCCGAGATCCTTTCCGGAGGCACCCGAGTTCGTCTCAGGATGAGTATCTCTAGGCCTAGCCTCCCGAAGATGTCTTAGCCTATCAGCAAAGACATCTTCGAGAAGCTAGTTCTTAGAGGAACCACCCGCTGATGCTTGTGCTGCCATTGTGAAGGCTGGGGGTGTCTATTTATAGTCGCCAGAGCTGACCCTTGCGCCTGCCAGGAGGCACTTTGCACTCTACCAGCACTCAAGGGTCAAGTTGCCCCTTCAGCACACCAGGAGGTGTCCCTTGCTCTCGCCAAAGGTCAAGTACTGTTGGCACATTACTGAATTATTCCGGGATCTGCCCTACCCGGGGGCAGCCCCCCGACACTAGTCCCCGAAGCTGGTGCTGCGCAGCGACCTCGGATGATGTGCGGGATCAGCTTTAATAACAACTATCTTCTGAGAACATACGATATTATCCTCCGACTAGATGCCGAGATCGGTTTTTCCCGAGATCCTCATACCGAGATCGTTTCAACCGGAAGGCGATGCCTGTAACCGGATAGTGCAGCCTGAGTGAATCTTGACCGTTGGCTCTGCATTGCATTCGAGATCGCGAGCTGGGTCCCACCCGACGTCCTGTCTGACCAGAAGTGCACTCGAGTGCCTCTGACCGAGCACGCCGCTGCTCGGGTTCGCGCGCCGGGATCCGCAGCCGATCCGAAGTCCAACCGTTGGGGCTGTGAGGCCCTCGGTGTGGCCGGATCGGGCGCTCCGGTGAACGCCACGTGCCGCACTGCACAGAAAGGATCCCACCCACGATCGGAGAGATCGTGGGCGGGAAAATTGGAAACCGCTCCGGAACGGTCACCTCTTCTTCTTCCTCCCCTTCACACTTCCGTCACCGCCGTCTCGAGCACGCCGCCGTAGCCGTGCCCGGAGCCCGAACGCCGCCGCTCTCGTCGGTCGCCGGAGCCCTTCGCTTTATCATTGGTTCGCGCCCTTCTTGCCCATCACCGGCCTCGCTTTCTCCGGTGAGTTCTTCTCTCCGCCCCGATGAACCTTTCTTTCACGGGAATGATGCCTCGCGCTCGGTCGTGCCCTAACACACGCGCGGCTGCGCCGCCGCCGGCGAGCACGATTCACGCGGCGTGCACGGGGCGCGCGGCGGGGATGAAGACTCGCTGTAGGACTTAGCTTTTTGCCCGCACTATGCCATGTTTGAGTTTAGTCCGAGCCTATTTTCCCCACTTAAGTTTTGATTTACTAGCACGCGGTAGATCTTACTTGCCAGGAACTCGGTTGTCTTTAGGAGTTTGTGATCCGATATCTTAGCTCCCGGTAGACTAATTCCGACTAACTGCCGCTGCGCCTGCAGAGTAGCCCGGATACATCTGCGTACCTCTCCGGCATGGCTGAAGAAAGTATCCGGGGGTGCTGGGATGGATCTGAGACCACACAGGAGGATCTCGATTGGCTGTACCGGACACACCGGATTCCGCCAGAAGTTGAGAGCCGTCTCCCGGAGGACGAGGTTCAACCGGAACCCCAACCCCGGGAATATGTTGTATTCCTCACGCACTTCGAGCGCGGGTTTGGGCTTTCGGCTAGCCCCTTCTTCCGCAACTTCCTCGACACCTACAGCCTCCAACCCCATCATCTCCCAGCTAACGCCATCATGATGCTTTCGGTCTTCACCACCTACTCGGAAGCATACCTCGGCGTATGGCCATTCTTGGACCTCTGGGCCAGGTACTTCATACTTCGCCGCCAAGTCATCCCCAATCCGGATCAGAAAGTAAAAGAGTTGGTCGACTGCGGAGCGGCCACCATCATCCCCCGTGCTGACTTCGGATTTCCTATAGTCAAAGGACTAGAATCCTGCCGGAAGTGGCAGCGCAGTTTCTTCTATGTGAAGAATCGGGAGAGCTCAGGAGATGGTCCGGGATCCTCGAACCCGGATTTCATAAATTTGCCCGAGTTCGCCATTGGACTTCCTCGCCAATTCCACCTCTGGAAACGGTTCCCAGATACCGAAGAGGTCCGATGTATGCACGACGTCCTCAACGTGCTAACCGACAAGATGACTGGCGACGATCTCCTACGTTGCTTCATTATTCGCCGCGTTTGCCCCCTCCAAACCCGAGTGGACAAGATGTGCCATATGGCCGGGAATTTAGACCCCACCAGGACCAGTATTTTTGGGTTGGACCATTCTGCGGTCGTCCGGCGCGTTCGAGCTATTGCTCGGACGAAGATGTCAGATGACTATGTCTGGGGTGCCATCGGGGGATCCCGGAAAAAACCCCTGAAACAGGTGCTCCTGTCTGTCTTTCGTAAACTTGCATTTGCACCCGGGTTATGCTGGAAACCGACATGGTTGTCATGCAGTGATTTATTCGCGCAGTTATTCGAGCGGCAAACCGAGGAGGACGCGATCCACGCCAACGGGAATTTCGCGCCGAACATCCCTGCACCGGTTGAGATGCCGAGAGAGGATCCCGACGGCAAGGACCATCTTGCCATTCCTCTAGTCAAAGCTGCCGCCCCGGGTAATCCTTCAACCTCAGAGGCTATTTCCATTTCTTCGGATGACGAGGATGAGATTGACTGTCAAATACTCGATGTGATTGATGCTCTTCCCCTCAACTGGGCTTCAGCAGTGGTTCCGAAACCTACGGCCGCGACCAAACGTGCCGAGAGCCGGAAGCGTGTGGCTTCCGACACCGATGCTGCCGATGATTCCGGCAACCCCCCCAAGAGGAGCAAGCCGAACAAACAAACGGCCGAGAAGCCTCGACGCCGGAGGAAGGGTCCTCTCACCATGGATTCCGGGTACATTTTCTTTGCTTCATGCTACATAATCTTGCCTTCTCTTGAAGTTTTTACTGAGATATTTCTTTCAGGGACGCACTCGACATCCCGTCATCCTTTGCCTCCCGTCCTCCTGGATCCCGGACTCCCAGCCCGCCTCGGGCTGCTTCTTCTCCACCTCGTCCTTCCGCCCGAAGAAACGAGCCTCCTGCTTCTGGTGCCGCACCGACTGCTGCTGCGGCTCCGGATACTCGTCCGGTGGTCGACGAGACTCCAGTCCAGGCCACGACTACATCGGAAGACATCCTTCTTCCGGAGAGTCCGCGCAGGGTGCCCGGGCTTGAGGCGGAGATCATGAGCCCTCCTCGGCGGCCCATGCCAAGCGGTCCCTCCCGGCAAGCTGCGAACAAGACAGCCCCGGAGAAACAGCCCGTAGCCTCTTCCCGGCAACCTGATCATCCTGCCTCGAAAGCGCACACCAAGGTTGCCGGGAGGAAAACAACTTCTGCCAAACCTACTGCTGCCCCGACATCCTCGGCCCAAGACTTGGCCCTACGCACGGGTAAGTTTTCACCGTTACCGCCACCTCCTGCCGAGATCCCTACTGCTGCCCTGCGGACGCTGCGAGCAACCGTAAGCTCCTTTGTGCCTTCAGGATCCCGGGAAGTTGTTGCTGCTTGCGCGCCTGGCGGCTCCGGCATACACGTTGTTGACGAATACAACCAAGCCTGGATTCCCGCTGACGCCTCCGAGACCGTGGGGGACTTGCACGCTGCCGGCCCTAGCCGCAGCGCTCAAGCTCTGCACGCTCTCCAGGTGGCCGCGCTGGACGTTACTCGGGTGACCGGGGTAAGTTTGTTCCCTTTCCTTCTCCAATAAATATTTGTTCCTTCCCCACTAGTCCCCGAGATTGGTGCTCAGTGTTCTAGATTCCACCGAATAGCAGACCACTAGGCTCCAATCTTAGAGAAAATTTCAGGACTCGGAAACCGAGTCCCCGAGATCCTCCCTACCGAGTAGCCTTCAATTGTTACCGATCCCGGAGTCTCCCGAGTCCCTTAAATCTTTTCCAAGATTGACTCATCCTTCTTTGTCTTGATTTCAGGAGTGCAGCAAGAAACGTGGCAGCATCTTCAACCGGGTTCTTGCTGATCTCGGTCAGTCCAAGAAGTGCGAGGGGCGCCTCCGGGAGGAGCGAGATGCCGCGCGCAAAATTTCGGTGGATCAGAAGGCTGCGCTTGCTACCGTGCAAGCCGAGATTGCGCGGCTTAATGGGGAGCTTGAAAAGGCCAGATCTGCTGCGACCGACATGAAGACGCGCTTCGTGGAGGCGACCAGAAGCAAAAGGAGACCTTGGACCAATCCGAGGAGCGCGCGCATCTCGCCGAGACCGGGCTGGCTCTTCTCCAGTCACGGGCCGACACTTGGCTCTCTGAGCTAACTGTATTGAACCGGGATCTTAACAGTAAGTGGACCGACATCCCCCTTTTTCCCTTGCTCTCTTTCTTTGTTGTTGCTCTTCTTATGACCTAGTCGCTGGACAACTCTTCTTTTTAAAGGAGAATTTGAGCACTCCCGCGACGCTGCTGCTCTTGCAGTTGCTGCTGCCCGGGAGAAGCGCACCGGGAAGGGCCCTGTCTCGGATGCTTGGGACATTGAGGATCACCTCACTGCCCTGAAGGCCCGGAGAGTGCCTCTCCGGTCGATCGGGACGGAGTTGCTCAGCGCCGCGATCCACGTTCATGGTGCGCTGTGGCCGGGTGTCAGCGCGACGCTCTCGGTCGGCGAACTTGCGAGCGCACTCCGAGGTGCCGGGAGGCGTGTCCATGCTTGGAAATGCTCCGGTGCGCGGGCTGGTGCCGATCAGGTCTTGAACCAAGTACTGAGTTGGTACGAAGGTCTCAACCTTGACGTGATCCAGCGCCTGCGCACCATCTCGTTGTGGAGCAGCGATCCGGCTAAGGTCCAGCGGCGACAAGAAGTGGCGCATCGCATCGCCTCCTGGTCCAATATTCGCGCCTTCACCGCCAGCGTCGTCGCTTCCGACTCCGAGTCCGATTACGAGGATGACGACGAAACCGGTGCGACCGACGACGCGGACGCTGAGATCCCGGAGGAGGATGACGCTGCTTCTGATGCCGCCACCGAGACCGTGGTTCCCCGGGATGCTTCAACTCCTCCGCCACCCGAGGCCTCCCAGGCCGAGGTGCGCCCAGATGCCCCGAGTACCGCTGCCGGTGCTGAGGACACCGCCACTGCTGCTCCCGCTGCTGCCATCGCCGAGAAGCCGGCTTCCCCTACTACTTAGAAATACTTAAGAGTAGAACTGTTAAATCCCCGGGATGCCGGGTGCAAGATGTAATATATACTATTAACATTTATGTTCCGTACTAAATTATCTATCAGAACAAGCTATGTCGGTTTACTCTGTCACGAGTCCCCGAGTTCCTTTTCATGTTTACCGTACTTAGGCAATTTCTGCTCTTGTCTACCATTTCTGCGTTCGACAGTCGAGTCACAAAACTCCATACACGGCATACATTACTTAAGAAATTTCGAGTTCTAGTTAACCGAATTCCCGACATAAAAAACAATTGGGTTAGTAAAAACATGCATGTCGGATAAGTTCCTGCTCCGAGTCCCCGAGATCATTTTCGTGTTCCCCATATTGATTCTCTTTGCTCTTGACTACCATTTCGGCGTGCGTCAGTCGAGTCATAAGATGATTTCACATGACATACATTACTCTGACTTTGAGAATCGAAATCGGAACTTTCCCGGCATACAAATAACACAAAAAATAGGTACTCGGCAGTCCCCGGGTTCCATCCCGAGATGCCGGTATGAAATAACAAACAAACTGGACAAAGTAAATGGGCACACAACGAGGCAGTCCCCGGGTTTCTCCCGGGGTGCCTTACTTTCATTAATACATAAAAACTGAAATGCATCATACACTGAGCCCTTTATGCGTAAAAGGGTCGAAGTAGGGCTACATTCCATGGACGTTTGGTTTCCTCTCCGGATTTGTCCATTACACCTTTCCTAGCCTCCTGTGCATCTACAAGGTAATAAGAATCATTGTGCAATACCCTGCTTATCACGAAAGGTCCCTCCCATGGAGGTGACAGCTTATGCATTCCGGTCGTGCGTTGGATGAGCCTTAGAACAAGATCTCCTTCTCGGAACACTCTCGGGTGCACCTTCCGGCTATGATAGCGGCGGAGGTTTTGCTGGTAAATTGCAGACCGAGAAAGTGCCAATTCTCTTGCCTCCTCAAGTAAATCAACATCATTTTCTTGGGCCTCCTTTGCCTCGGTCTCGGTGAACATTGTTACTCTCGGTGAATCATATTGTATGTCGGTTGGGAGTACTGCTTTGGCACCGTACACCATGAAGAATGGCGTATACCCGGTAGATCTATTCGGTGTAGTCCGGAGACCCCACAAAACCGCCGGTAACTCCTCTATCCAGCATCCCGGAGTTCTCAATAGTGGCTCGATCAAACGAGCTTTGATGCCGGCCAAGACCAAAGAATTTGCTCTTTCGACTTGCCCGTTTGCTTCCGGGTGTGCAACTGATGCTACATCCAGCCGGATTCCCTTCTCAGCACAAAATCGAGCGAATTCCCCCACAGCAAAATTGGTGCCATTATCCGTGATGATGATGTGCGGGTACCCGTATCTCAAGATGATGTCTTTCAGGAATTGCACTGCGGTGTGTCCATCACACTTCCGGATTGGCTTGACCTCTATCCACTTGGTGAATTTATCTACCATGACCAGTATGTGCGTCATATTGCCTCGTGCCGGTTTGAACTGCCCGACCATGTCCAAACACCACACTTCGAATGGCCAATTGATAGGGATTGTCTTCAGTGCTGACGCCGGCATATGTATCCGGTGAGCAAACCTCTGCCATCCTCCACACTTCCGGACAACGTCTTCTGCCTCTTGCAACGCAGTGGGCCAGTAGAACCCATGTCGGAACACTTTCGCCACCAGGGCCCGGGATGATGCATGATGTCCACACTCTCCCTGATGTATTTCCAGGAGCATCTCTTGTCCTTCTGCCGGTTCCACACATCTCTGGAGTACCTCAGTGACACTCCTCTTGTATAGCTCTTGATTGATGACGGTGTATGCTTTTGACCTTCGCACTATCTGCCGGGGTTCCACTTCATTCTCCGGGAGGGTTCCTTCCAAGATGTAAGCCATAATGGGTTGTGCCCATCCCGGGACAGGTCGAACCGGGAACACGGGAGCGTCTATGTCCATTGGCTCTGCCGACATCACCTCCATCATCATATTTCTTTGCCTCTCTGAGCACAGTGATGCAGTCCCCGGGTTCGATGTGATGCTCCCGACATCTACATCCATGGGTACGGCATCCGATCCAGGTTCCTTGGGGATGAAGATAGAATCCGACAAGGGTGAGGGTTGAATAGATGGCTTCCTCAAATGCTCAAGAGCGATCCCGGGTGGGATGGCATCCCAAGATGACCCTAGCTTGGACAAGACATCCGCTGCCTCGTTTTCTCCTCTGGGTATATGCTTGAACTCGCATCCTTCGAAAAATCCGGATATTTTCTGCACATGAAATCTGTACAAGGCCATGTTTGCATCCAGCGCATCCCAATTCCCCGACACCTGCTGCACTACGAGGTCGGAATCACCGAAACACTCTATCCGGCGGATGTCGATCTCCCTGGCGACATTCAGTCCATGAACCAAGGCCTCATATTCCGCGACGTTGTTAGATGCTCGGAAATGAATTTGCAGAACATACTTCAGCACATCCTGTTTTGGTGAAGTGAGGACCACTCCGGCACCCAACCCGATCTTAGCCTTGGAGCCATCGAAATGCATCCTCCAGAAATTGTAATCCGACATCGGAGGTTCATATTGCATCTCGGCCCAGTCTACCAAAATGTCCGGCAGCGCCTGCGACTTGATGGCATCTCGTCTCTCATATGCTGGAGCGTACGGAGACAACTGGATGGCCCATTTGGCTACCCGGCCGCTAGCGTCCTTGCAACCGATGATTTCGGCCAGAGGAGCCTCGCATACCACTGTGATCGGGTGGTCTTGAAAGTAGTGCTTGAGCTTGGTCACAGCCATGTACACTCCATACGCCATCTTTTGGTAATGCGGGTAGTTCTGCTTGGATTCCGAGATCACCTCACTAAGGTAATACACCGGTCTTTGTATCAGTTTGCCCCCTTCTTCCCTTTCTACTACCATTGCTACACTGACTACCCGGTTGGTGGCAGCAATATACAGCAGCATAGGCTCCTTGGGTAACAAGGATGCCAACACGGGTGCTGTTGAAAGCATTCTCTTCAAATCGTTGAACGCCGCGTCGGCCTGCGGGGTCCAAACAAATGTTTTGCTCTTCTTCATCAACTGGTACAGGGGCAAGGCCTTCTCTCCAAGTCGACTCACAACCCGACTTAGGGATGCAAGACAACCAGTGAACTTCTGCACATCTTTGAGACGTACGGGCAATTTCATGTTCTCGATAGCACGTATTTTACCCGAGTTGACCTCAATTCCCCGGCTTGAGATGAGGAAACCGAGTAACTTCCCTGCCGGAACACCGAATGTGCACTTATCCGGGTTCAACTTCATCGGGAATCTTCTTAAGTTCTTGAACGTCCCCCTCAGATCATCTATCAGTGAGGCCTTTTCTTTCGTTTTTATGATTATGTCATCGACATAGACTTCGGCATTCCGGCCTATCTGGTCATGCAAACACTTTTGCATGCACCTCTGGTATGTAGCACCAGCATTTCTCAAGCCGAAAGTCATGACACGATAGCAATAAGCCCCATAAGGGGTAATAAAAGCAGTTTTCAATTGATCATCCGGATTCAAAGGTATCTGGTGAAAACCAGAATAGGCATCTAAAAAGGTCAAAAGTTCACTCCCGGCAGTGGAATCTATTACTTGATCTATCCGGGGCAGTGGAAAGGGGTCCTTCGGGCATGCTTTGTTGAGGTTGGTGAAGTCGATGCAGATGCGCCACACCTTAAGCAGGAGGGGATCATCCTTCTTCTTCTCTACTAGGACCGGATTCGATATCCAATCCGGGTGCAGCACTTCCATTATGAATCCGGCGGCCAGCAGTATAGCCAGATACTCCATGACGGCAGCTCTTCTTTCATACGAGAGGCGCCTAGTCGGTTGCTTCACCGGCTTCGTGTCCGGTCTAACAAACAGAGAGTGCTCAGCCAACTCCCTCGGGACACCTTGCAGATCGTCACTTGACCACGCAAAAGCATCCCGATTCTCACGGAGGAAGTCGACGAGCTCGCCTTCCTATTTGCTGTCCAGGTTGCTGCCAATGATAACTTGGCGCTCTGGGTTGCTGGGGTCCACACCCACCTTCTTGGTCTCCTTGGGGGGCTGGAATGATGCACCCTGCTCCGGGTTCACCATCCCGGGCATTCCGAGTTGGGAGGTCTTGGCCATCGCCACCACCTGCTGGATCCTCTTCTTTTCTTCCGCGATCACCAGGGACTCAGCTAAGCATGAGCCTGCTGAGGCACATCCATGGAGCGCTTGTGGTCTCCCGAGATGGTGATTACGCCGTTAGGTCCCGGCATCTTCATCTTCAGGTAGCCCATGTGAGTTGAGATCATAAACTTGTCCAGGGCTGGCCTGCCGATCAGTGCGTGATACGGGCTTTCGAGGTCCACGACCTCGAATTCCAAGCTCTCGGTTCGGCAGTTCTCCCGGGTTCCGAATAACACCTCAATCCAGATTTTACCCATGGGGGAACAAGAGACTCCGGGCACAATGCCGTGGAAGGTCGTCTCGGTAGGCAACAAGGTGTTCATGGACACCCCCAGCTTCAACATCGTGTCCTTGTACATGATGTTAATGGCACTGCCATTGTCGATCAGAACCCGGCTGAAGCGGACATTGAGGTTTGGTCCGACAAAGGTTGGGTCCACCACCAAGGCATACGCCCCCGGCTTAGGCATAACTCAGGGATGATCCTTCCGGCTCCACGTGATCTCCATCTCGGACCAGTGCAAGAACTTGGGCACCGCCGGGATCACAGCGTTCACTTCCAGGGCACGCTGTCGGACACTTTTCCGATCAGTGGGCTCGGTTACGAAGACCACATAGCTTTGATGTGCCTCCCAGTAGTTGCCCTGCAGGTGTCCGGCTTGATTACTGGGGCCTGCACCGTTGTCGTTCCGGGTGTGCACCACGTTCACCGGCCGAGGTGGGGGTCCTCGCGGAGGTTGATTGATCCGGATTGCGCTGGCTCCCGACGTCGGAGGAGGGGGTCTCGGAATGTTGGGTCGAGATGCCGGAGCACTCGGCCGAACAGCTCCCGAGCTGCCCTCCTACAATGTGCGCTGATACCAGCTGCACTGCCGAGTAGAGTGGTTCGCTGGCTTGTTGCCCTCCAGGGTATGGTAGCAGCATGGCTTGTTCAGCATCTCTTCGTACGTCAGGGGCTTCTTTTGTTCCACCCAAGTTTTTTGCACTTCCTGACTCTGACTCCAAGCCGGGCCACTTGTCTTTTGACGCTGACTGTTGCCGGCATCCTCTTGCTCCCGGGTCACTGCTGCGACGTGCTGTGCGGCATGGTGGTACTCGGGCTGATTCCTCTTCTGGCCAAAATCTTGGCGATCATGGCTCCTGCTCGATCCCGAACGCTGAGGTCCCGCATTCCTCCTGTTGTAGTCACCGACATCCACCAGGGGTTGCATGGGATCTCCAAGCGTGTAGGTATCGGCGATGCGCATGGTCTCTGCCAAGGTCGCCGGCATCTTCCTTTGCAATTTCTGCCACAACATTGAGCCATGCCGGCATCCTTGTGCAAACCAGGAGATGGCCTATGCCTCTACCACTCCTTCGCAAGAATTGCGAATATTGCTCCACCGGGTAAGGTACTCCCGGTCAGTCACGTTGCTCCTTTGCCTACAGATGGCGAGCTGTTGAGGCATGTTTGGCCTTTTGTACGTGCTGGTGAAGTTGCTGATAAACGCCTCCTCGAAATCTAACCAGCAGTCTATGCTGCCAGTTCTCAAGTTGTTCAACCAGATTCTGGCAGGTCCTTCCAACATCTGCGGTACGTAACGTACCGCCCAGCGTCTGTTTCCACCGGCTATGCTTACTACAATTACATAGTCGGTTAGCCAGTCCTCCGGCTTCTTGCTGCCGTCATAGGTCTTAGCACCCCGGTTGAGCTGAAAATTCCGGACGGGCGGCTCCCGCATGATCCGGGGTCCAAAGCAGGCAGGTCCCGGAGGTCCTTGCTCTTCCACCAGCTCGGATTGGTGAATTCGATCGAGCCGGAATCTGGCATCTGCCGGATCCAGCTGCCTGGTTCCTACCCGAGATCCCAAAGGATTCTCATCGAGCTGGTACCCGAGCTGCTGCAGTCTTGAGTTGCCATCGTTGAGCCTGTCTTGTGACGGGATCACAGCCTGCTGCGGAACAGAGGCGACCTCCCTTCGCGGGTTTCCCTGAACATGAGGAGGGTCCCGGGGTGGATTACCACGGCTAGCCGGGTTATTGTTTGCTACACCCAGGTTGCCACCTTCACGGGTACTTCCCGCCTGCCCCGAGTTACGCTGCCCGGCTTGCTGGATGCCGGCAAAGGCCGGGTCATAGGCCTGCAACTGCTTGTTCTTCCCGGAGCCCCGACTCCGGCTCCGGCTCTTGCTCTTGCTCTTGCTTCTGCTCGGATGCGGGGAAGAGGCCTCTCCGTCCGATTTCTGGCTATTGGGTCTAGCTGAGTGCACTTGGGATCCCGCCCCGGGGTTCTTCTTCTCGAAGTCCTGGTTCTGCCGGTTGGCCTCGATGACCAATTCGTTCACTCGCTCCAGTTGCTTGCGCAGAGCCTCACCGGATAGCCCTACCAACTCGGCCATGGCGGCTTCGGCAGCCCTAAGAGGTTTCGCCGGCGAGCTTACACTGGTTTCCCCGCCGAGATCAGGCTACCCGTGTGACTTGTTGTAACGTATCTGCACTTTAAATAAGGCAGATACCTGTGTATAGTGCAAACCCCTGGATCGATTCGTTTGCACACACAGTTTACGATGTAATATCACAACAAAGTATCAATTTCATTACATCGATGATCCAGACTTACAAAAATAAATAGTTCGATACATCTTTGCATAGCTTAAAGCTAGCTCAAAACAATAAAGCAACGGATATAAATCTTCAATGAGCCTCCAACTTCATGATACGCCACAGGCGAAAACATGTTGGTGCAGACTCGAAACCCAAACGTAGTCCTTACTCTTCGTCGGAAATTTCTGCAACCAATAATAATTTGCAACAGAGTGGGTCAGATTCCATTAAAAATGGAATCTGGCAAGTGACACTATGGTGGACACTTAATGGAATAACTCTATAGCCTACATGCATATTTGGCTGGTGGAGTTCAAGGCTAATTTGCATAAAGCCAATTTTTCCTACTCTTTTGAAAACACTTTTCTTGAAATCAGGACAAGTATGGCATGAAAAACATAATCTCATCTTCCCTTGTTCACCCATCAACTTTTAACTTAGAAATTTTAATGTTGGGAGCCTCCGTTGAATCCTTGATCAGCTGCTCAGATTGTCCATAACCGAGGACACGGCTAAGTACTTAGTTTTAACTCTGCGGAGGTTGTGCACTTTCACCACGAGACTCAAACAACCCTTCTGTCCTTGACCCTCATGTAGTGAAAAGGAAAGGAGAAGCCTGAGACGAGACCTTTGGGGAAAAGTCAAGGCAGAGCCATTATACCACGTGGTTGCACTGGAAGCATCTTCACTTGGAGAAAACTTTGGTCCCTTTGTTCCTGGGTGGCCATCCTCAAGTGTATGTACTCAGGTTCACTCATCTAAATGAGCCTGGGTCTTAGCCAGGTGCACCCACCTAAATGAGCCTAAGCAGCCACTCAACTCTAACCTCCATCCTCTTGCCACATCCACCCAGAAGTATCTTTAACTTAGTAGAAATTAACTTTTCACAAAACAACTTTTGCATAGCATCAATATTTCTACCAAGTTACCCATAGGATTCTAGACACAACTAGTGTAAGGGATATAGTAGTTTCAGCATAGCAATACTATCCAACACATGCATATAATAAACATACTAAGTAATGCATAGAAAATACTTAGGAAGTTTATGAGGGGGTGCCACTTGCCTTGGCAACAGGAAGAATAGCAACAGCAGCTGCAACAGTTGTCGTTTCCCTCCGATATTTCTAACACATCAAACAAGACACAAATAAACATACAAACCAAATAACCATACAAAAACATGTTATGCATGATGTGCAAAATATTTATAACTAGAGATGCATGCCATGCCAAGAAATTATTCTAAGTGAATGCAAGGCAAGTGTGTTAGCCAAATATGACTAAGGACCAAGGTCATAAAATTAATTACTATAAGTCAACTTGACTAAGTTGTAAGACTGCTCCTAGTCTTCATCATGTTTGATCTTGAATTCTTCAACTCCTTTGTAGTTTCCTTCATCTTCAGTTAGCACTCTAAGGACCTGGTCAAAATCACTAAGGACTTGGTTTATGTCCAAAGTGGAAGAAGAATAGGAAGACAGAAAAGATACAGAGAAGATAGAGTTGATTCCCCAGGCTTCATCTCCTGACTTGTAATTTCTCCTTGGTGATGTCTTCATTGAATCATGTAGACTTGATGGTTCAGACTTGAGGATTTGTATATCACCAGGGATGGTCTTGGATATAACTTAGCCACCACGAGGTCCAAGAGGGAAGAAAAGAAAAGAGAGAGAGACTTAGAAATAAAAGGGAATAGTCTTCTTGCAGTTCCTCTTGATTTTCTTCTAAGTGCTTCTACTTTTTGGAGCTGCTTCCAGAGTCTGTTTTCTTCTAAGTCTTTGTTGATCTTCTAGTCTTCATTTTGTAGCACTTTACCAAAACACTATGCTCAAAATAATCCTAACTTAGAGAAAACAATAACTATACAATACAATATGCTATGCATGCAATGCCTTTTATTTCTAGGGACAACACTTAACAAAATAAAAACAACTAAGTTTGTAGATGCTAAATTTCTCTAAGGAAAGATTTAGCATTTCTAAGTGTTGAAATTTTTCTAAGGAAAGTATTCTCGAATATTTATCAAATATTTTCTAAGAGAGAATTTACTTTGTTTTAAGAAGGCAAAATATTTCTAAATACTTTTTGTGACCAAAGTGTTCATAATATGCCTAAGTACTTTATAATTTCGAATATATGATGAAGTTAATTTTGATATATTTTTAATTAGTTTTTATTCATTAAAATATCATTTAAAAGTATTAAATCAATATTATTTACAAAATAAACAGAAAATTATTCCACAAAGCTAAGTAGAAAATTCTTACTGCAAATACTTAGTCATTCAAATTTATAGTAATTGGATTTACTCAAAAATAATATTTCTTTCAAAAGTTATGTAAAAATTACTCAAACTTTATTCAATTTAACATTATGATTTTGAAATAGTCCAAATAATACTTAAAAATATTTTCTAACAGTGTAATCATATAACACATATTATAAGGTTTCCAAAACAATTTTATTTATAATTTTGGATCTTATAGATTTAAATTTAAGTCAAATTTACTTAAACTCATAATTTGAAATTTGAATAATTTAAACAAACTCAAAACAGAAAACCAACAGTGCTAAAATATTCTACAAGTCGAGAGCTTTTCAAAAATATAAAGTTTGTTAAATTTGGCCAAACCAATAAAAAGTTATAATAAATTTAAAGTACAGGGGCTTTTCTGCAAAACTGACAGTTTTAATCTATTTAAGAAAATCGCAGAAAAACAAATCTGACGTGGCGCTGATCTGGCGCTGACTGTGCTGCTGACGAAGCGCTGACTGGGCATGACGTGGCTTCCTCTGATTGGAAGATACCGGTTCGAGTAAGGCATCTAATCTGTGCCAACGGATCTTGATCCAATGGTCTGGATCTAACGACCGAAAGTGGGCGGCGCTAGGTCACCGGAAAGCCTCGCCGGAGACGTGCCCGCGGCGGTGGCGCATGATCGTCCGTGTTCTACGCATATAAAAGGCGAGCCGGGACAGACGGATCATACCAGATCGTAGAGGAGGTCACGGCGGACTTGGTGGCGAGCCTGGCGACTGCGGCGTGCTCCGGTTCTTCTCCAGTTCCTCGTCGGAGTTGCTGCTGGCGGCGACGTGCTTCGGTCGAGGACGGCGAAGGCGTTTGGAATCGAAGCGGCAGTCGGCGGCAATGGCGGCGATGGTGGCTAAAAATTAGGGCAGCCCTGCGGCTATTTGAGCTAGGGTTTTAGGTGCGAGGACGGGGGCGGGGTGGGGTTTATAAGGGGGTGCGGAGGATGGATTCCGTGGCGTGCACGGCGCGTATCGGAAACGAACTCCACCGGGAAAATCTCCTGTGAGAGGTTGAAGACGCGACGACGGGGATGACAAGTGGGACCCAGGCGTCAGCGAGAGAGGAGAGGGAGTGGGCTGCTGCTGGGCTTCTGCGCTGCGCGCGCGGTAGAAAGGAGATGGGCTTCGGCCCAGTTGGTTCGGGCTGTTCTTCTCCTCTTTTTTTTTGACAAATCATTTTCTATTTTCAAACTTTTAATTCAAATTTGATTTTTAAACTTAACCAAAACTTTTCAGAAAAATTCATAAAAATATGTTTTGGAAAGCTTGTTTAATTTAGAACTTTTTGGTAGTATTCTTGCCCAAAATAAAAATAATAAATTGGAATATTATAAAAGATACAAATAACATGTTTATGGAATAATTTTCAAAACAAACATATAAATAAAATTTAAAATTTCAAACTCTTATTTAATTTAAGCCACAAGATGAAATGATGTTTATGCATGAATGCATGAGTGCAATGCTTGAATACTCTTTCAAAAGTAATATACAAAGTAATTTTTAAAAGTTTTAAATTTTTCTGATTTTTCAAATCCCAGGATGTTACACTTGTTGCGGCTCCACCCGCCAACTCATCATTCACCATTCTTCCTTTCTTGCGCAGTTCCGCGATGCGCTTGTCCCGGGAGTCTATCTTAAGGAATCCGTGAGCTGCATTGTACTCCCGGAGGCTAGCATTGAGCTCGCGACGGATCTCGGCGATCTCCTGTGCTTCAGCGAGTAGCAACCTACGCTGCTCCTCCAAATCAGCCGAAGTGGCCTGGGTGTCTGCTTCAGCAGTTACAGGGACAGCCAACTTGGCCACCAGACCCGAGAGGGGATCCGGGCGACGACGTGGCTGGGACAGTTGTGGATCGTCATCTTGGGCCGCACCTCTTTCTTGAGGAGGTTTGGCCAAACGGACGTGGCCGCTCCCGGCATCGCCGTCAGCGTCTTGGTACTCCTCCTCGGTTGCCCCGACCATCATTACCGCGACGGAACACGGGGAGCGACCGGCACGCAGACCCCGAGTAGCGCAGAGCATGGGCGGATCCTCAGTTTCCAGGACCATGTCCGGATAGCTACAGATAACTTCGGTGGCGACGTAGGTGGTGAAACCACCAAAGTCAATGAGGCATCCGTTCACCGGAAAGGGTCTGTTCCGGAAGCACCCTGCGTTGTCGCTGACGAAGTCCATCTGACCCAGCCTTACGACAAGGCCAGAGAGAACCCGAATGTCGAAATGAACGGGGGAGCCCGTCCGGATGTGTACACCAGCCAACGCCTCTGTCAGCCCCATGGTGGGCGCCAACTGTCGTGGTGGTGTCACGGCAGATGCCATAGGATGGCTGATGTGTGGGGCCAATGGACGTTGGTGGATCCGGGGAGGGATAGCGAGCTGAAGAGCTCACACGGGGAGGATCCCGGTATAACCGAGATCTCCCAAGAACGAGAAACAAGAGCAACACGTTAGAGGGAAGATCTAACAAACAAGAACAAATGCACGAAGGCACACAACACACAGACGATGTACCCAGGTTCAGGGCCCTCGTGAGGAGGTAACACCCCTACTCCTGTCTTTCCTCTCTATATAATTGTGGTACAAGGGCTACAGTTTGCTCTTAGATATCTCAAAGTGAAGAACACAAAGAACTGGATGAACTCAAGGTACGAAGAAGTAAACGCGCTAGGAGTAAATGCGACTATAGCTTTGGCTCCCAAGTTGGTCTCTCTCCCACAGAAGCAGTTATGACGCCTTTTATAGAGTTCCAGCCAGGAGGGCCGGAAACCCTAAACCGGCTTGGCCCCACCGGACAGGCCTAACCGGCATGGCGTCACCGGCTAGTGCGACCTACTCGCCACGCTATCTAGCGTAGCCCCTTCGTCATCATCCCGGCAAGGACAGCAGGCGCCGTCCTGGAACATCATTATCCCCCTGTCAGTGACAGGACATGTCTTTGCCCATCCCGGATAGCCTTTTCCGGATTGCCGAGCTAGGCACGTCACGTCTTGCCGTACCGTTGTCGTACCGCCTGACGCGCTCCCGTGTCAGGCGGGAGGTGACCATGCTTCCGTGTCAGGCGGGAGGTGACCATGCTTCCGTGTCAGATGGAATGGTACTTCCCCCCGCACCAGGCGGGAAAGCCTGCTACAGACCGTTGACGGCCTACCGGGGTCCCTTGTGCCGGTTATCTTCTTGCTCGACCTCGTGAGTCCTTCCTGCACAAGTTCAGGACCGAGATAGAGGTTCTGGTTAGCACTTACCCGGATCGCCTATCCGGTAAAACCGAATACTTCTCCTTCCGGGAGTCTCCTCGGAGCCCAAGACCCGAGATCCTTTCCGGAGGCACCCGAGTTCGTCTCAGGATGAGTATCTCTAGGCCTAGCCTCCCGAAGATGTCTTAGCCTATCAGCAAAGACATCTTCGAGAAGCTAGTTCTTAGAGAAACCACCCGCTGATGCTTGTGCTGCCATTGTGAAGGCTGGGGGTGTCTATTTATAGTCGCCAGAGCTGACCCTTGCGCCTGCCAGGAGGCACTTTGCACTCTACCAACACTCAAGGGTCAAGTTGCCCCTTCAGCACACCAGGAGGTGTCCCTTGCTCTCGCAAAAGGTCAAGTACTGTTGGCACATTACTGAATTATTCCGGGATCTGCCCTACCCGGGGGGCAGCCCCCCGACAACTAGCCTTCCATCATAAGACAAGGTATCTGCAATACCTATTAACCTTCTGTCAATTCTGTGGAGAATACCAATCAAGTCTCCCATCTTGGGCCTTGTTGTTCCCATAGGGAGCCCCAGATATGTAAAAGGCAGTGACTCCACCTTGCAGCCAATAACTAGGGCTAAATCTGTACTTTTCTCATGGTCAAGGTTAATGGGTACTAAGGAGGATTTACAAAAGTTCACCTTCAATCCAGTGGATGATGAGAATTTGTCAAGAAGGACCTTTAATCTCCTCAATTGCTCAGGGCAGGCAGGCATAATTAGCAGAGTATCATCAGCATACTGTATGATGGGATAGTCCAAACCATAAGAATCTTCAAGAGGCAAATCAATCTCTCCAGAGTGCCAGGCCTCATTAATAACATATTATAAAATTTCTGCAGTTGAGACAAAGAGGAGAGGTGATAGAGGGTCTCCTTGTCTAACACCCCTTTTGCACCAAATTTTCTTACCAGGCACCCCATTTAATAAGACAGAGGTTGAAGCAGAGGATAAAATCTGAGCAATCCAACTTAACCACAAGTCACCAAATCCAAGACTCTTCAACATGAGAAGTATAGCACTGTATTCAACTTTATCAAATGCCTTTTCAAAATCCAATTTAAGGATAATAATCTCTCTCTTAGATTTGTGGCAAAAGCTGATATATTCAAAAGCCCAAGTTAAGCAATCCTGGATGGTTCTACTCTTAATGAATCCATATTGGTTTTTGTGTAATGCCGGAACAATAACCCACTGCATTCTATTTGCCAAAACCTTGGTAAGTAACTTAAGAGTAATGCTGACCAGAGAGATAGGTCTAAAATCGTTGACAGTCTCAGGATCACTTTTCTTAGGAATAAGAGTAATATATGTAGAGTTAATGCTATGGATATCAAGATTGCCCTCATAAAACCTAAAACACAACTGATAGAACTGCTCTTTAACCTGATTCCAACACTTTGTGAGGAAGGCCCCATTAAAGCCATCCGGGCCAGGTGATTTATCTGTGGGCATGCATTTGATCACCTCATCAATCTCCTCTTTGGTGAAAGGAACCTCTAAACCGGGGAAATCAATTCCAGGGTTAGGAACAATTAAATTGTTCAGATCAAAAGCCATAGTTGGGTTATCGGAGCACCCAATACGCTGCTTAAAAGCATGCCATAGCACAGCTGCCTTGTCATCATGATCACAGACCATTCTGTTATCCTCTGTATTCAACATAGCAATAAAATTGTATCTGTAACTTTTGGTGGCATAAGTGTGGAAAAACCTTGTATTCTCCCCCCCCCCCCCCCCCCATTTTCGCCCATCTAATTTTTGCCCTATTCCTCCAATAAATCCTCTTAGCTTCAAGCAGCTTAAGCAAATGGGTTTTCAGAGATATTCTGAAGTTTTTTTCGAGTAGGGAAAGAAGCCTTTGATCCTCTAAACCATCCAGCAGAGCGAGAACAAAGTTCAGTTGCGAAAGACTTTTGCTCCATCGTCTTAGACCATATCTTTTAAATATGAAGCTTATTTGAAATGCTATTTTGGAAACATTTCAAACTTCATTTAAATTGTCTCACATGCTTAGCTTTCAATTTTAAAATGTGTTTTCATTATAACATGTAATATTAATATTTCAATAATTTTTATTTTAATATGATATTTTATTTAAATAATAATAATTAAAAAAATTATTGTTTTCATAAATTTAAAAATAAAGTTATAAGCTTGTAAAGGATGATATACTACTATTTGGTACTCATTTCAAATAAATAAAAATCCAATAACATCTGAAAACTACTTACATCCACTTTGTATGAATGTTCCACTTATTTCATGTATTACTTACTTGTTGTTTGCTTATAATTTGGTAAAGTGAAAATCATTAACAAACACCTAATGAATTGATAACACTATGGTAGTTTGTAACTTGTTATATTCCAAACATAAATCATTCATCCACAAGAAACAATTCTAAGTTTAGAAGTAGGTGCTTAACTGAAATAAATTCTTATTGCAATGTCTTGGGTAAAACACACAAAGAAGAATAATGTTATAATCTCTCTATTAACCATGTGTTATGGTATCAACAATGTTAGACATTATTTATGTTCTTCAACAGTTATTCTTTTTGCCATCATAAAAGATAATAGTACCCTAGCTCTAGATTAATTAAAGTTTATACATGCCTTCCACCAACATAAGATGAACACAACCTAAAGCAACCATTGAGTGTTTATATGTGGTTTACTTTACCCCTATGTTTAATATGATACATGAACATTCATGTTACAAAACTCATATTCCTTGAGAAGTAAACTTGAAGATAAGAATTCCAAATAAAATCACCCGACTCAAACAGCTTCAACCATAGAGAGTTAGTTACGGGGTTCTGAGCGATGCATCTCATACTTATGCATTAATCATGTTGCTTCTTTAAACATTAGTCCTTACCAGACCAATGATGTTGTTTTCAGACTTCTCGGAGTTTATATTATATCGAAGACCTTGGCTGCATAATCTTGTAGTCAAAAAGGCAAGTTCATTCCTTTTATACATGTCCTATTGAAGTATTTGTTAAGAAACTATTTTCAAAATGTTAGTATTGCATATCACACAAAAAGGGCAGAAAACGTATTTTATAATAATATGACTATGATTATCCACCAGTGAGGTGGTAATCTCATATGGGTGGCAGATGGGACCACGGTAAGAATGTTGTGGTGGAGGTTCCATTTGCACGGGAAAGTATCACCGAGAACTTAACAACAAATGTCGCTAGTGATTCTTGCGCCGAATATTACGCGCAACCATAAGATTTGGAATGGGCCGGAGAAGTCAGATGTTCCAGGATAAAGTCGTATTACCAGGAGATGTCTATCCTGTGAATCACAACAGCCGGATGTCTAGTATCTATTGAAGGTTGGCTTCAGGACCAGTTTGAGACGGGCTTCAAATGGTCATCAGGTTGAAACTTGGATTTCCCATCAACCTGTAAACTGAAGTAATGGGGGGTGTGCGGGGATGGTGGAAAGGCGCAGTGATTGCCTTGGATTACTGACTGGGGCCCACACCAAGGAAGTGTGGACGGGAAGATCGCCCGGTTGTGCAACAAGGTCTTGATCTCTTATGGGTAAAGCAGCACACCTCTGCAGAGTGTATGAACATGACAAGTTACTGCACGTTCCAGGACGGAACGACGAACGCAGCAGGAAAGGAGGCTCCTCAAAGCCCTAGCCCGGTGACTCCTGACGAGCATAGTCTTCGGAATAAAAGCAACCTTTTGAAGAAATGTTTCGAAAACTTGCAATAGCCTATGACAATCCATTGTCTGTGGCTGTATTTATACATCAAACTTCCCACCTTATTTATATTGAACTTGCTGGGTAACGTTGTTACTCACCCTTGCCTTTTAAACCCCTTCTTAGACGTGAAGGACCACATGAAGACAACACTTAGGCTATGAAGACTCTGATGGCGGACAAACTCAAGATACCAAAGAAGGCAACTACAACGAGTTGAAGCAATCCAGGGAAGATGGAGGACAAATGAAGGTGTAGTATAGAAGTGGACAGATTCCTAGTCATAGAACCTATCTCTGTAGGCGTTGCTATAGCGCAACCGCAAGCCTAGAAGTATTAGCAGTAGGCTTAGTATAGGTTAGTTCTTTCGAGATTTTTTTTTGTTGATCTTCTTTTTTTAGGGCCTTGCCTCATTGTTTCGAGGAGGTTCTAAAGATTTTTTGTTTTTTATCTTCTGTTTGTAGTCTATAGTCATGCCTTGGACCTGCGATGTTTCTGTTGTACCACTCTGATGACGTAACACTGGTGGACGGTGATCCATCGGTGCTATGTCAACGACTATAGCATATTACACCATGCAGTGGTATGCTGGGTCACCACAGTGTGCCTAATGGGTGGGACAATTTTAAAACTTGCGAACCACTTGACTTCTTACCTTACTTTAGTTGCCTCACTAGGGATAAAGAGAATTCCATGTTACCGGGTACTTGGTGTGACCATGCCATCTATTCATGACTAGATCTAGCATGTTCATATTAAAACTGCATGTCATAGAGGTCATAGCTATGCTCTGATTAATTTCTTAATTATTAGATTGCTTGGATATCCCTTTCTAGTGAAGTATAAGAGAGATAAATGACCACTCATTTCTAATTTAGAACGTGAAGCCCATGAAAATGCTATTTAATACACAAATATGTGGCACCAATATTTATATCAACTAGAGTAGTCCCGTGTCCACTAGAAGTTATAGAGCAAGTGCATAAGTGAAACCACGAACCTCGATCCATTTTTAAACATAAGAAAACACTTTCCAACACTTTTAAACCACTTTAATTTTCAGTTATAATTGAATCCGAAAATACAAAAAACATTTATGTTTCTTGCATTTACAACCAAAACCCGAAAGGACAATCTTTCATTGTTTTTATTATCATTGCATACTTTAGTTTAATTATCGCATTGTGTTTTATTTTATTGCATATTTCACCTCAGTTTACTAATATCAACACCTTGTGTTTGACAACCACACGGGTAGGTTGGGGCACAAAACAATTTACAATTATTTTGTAGGTTGACTGAAGAAGAACAAGAAGGTAAAATCATTCTAAACACAGTTCCCCAAGAGTTCGATATTTAAACCCTCGAGTCACCCCGTGCAGAAAGCTTCGCGTGTTACAACATTCTAGGATGAGTCCCAACCATTAGATACTAGTTCAAGAATTTACCCTAACTATTACGAATGGTAATAGTGAACGGATAGACGTCGCCTAAGGGGGGGGGGGGGGGTGAATAGGCGATTTAAAACTTTTTCCGAGGAGCCGGAATATCCGGTCCAAGAATGACCCAGATATTCCGGTATGCTTGATAAAGGTGGAATAAACTAGTGTTTTAATTTAACAAGCATACAACCTAAATATACTAGGTTCACCTATGTGCACCAACAACTTATGCTAAGCAATACAAGTAACAAGGTGATAGTAAGATAGATGACTTCAAGCATGAAGGCTATCACAATGTAAAGTGCATAAGTAAAGAGCTCGGGTATAGAAATAATCGAGACACACGAAGACGAGGATGTATTCCTGAGTTCCACCCAAAGGGTGTATGTCTCGTGTGGAGAGGTGTGTGCAACCACAACAGGTTAGCCGCAACGCCACAAAGGCTCACCTTCTTCTCCTGATGAACTCAACCACAAAAGGTTGCGAGTTCACCTTCCACTATTGATCTCCTTTGGGGCAGAGATCGAATCCCGTACAACACTCTTGAGGAACACACCCACAACTTAATTAGGGGCTCCCAAGTCTTGAGGCATACACCCACAACTTAATTGGGGGCTCTCAAGTGACCACAAAAGGTTTTGGCCACAAAAGGCGTCTAGGGTCCAATGACCCAAGAGTAACAAGCTCACAAGCTTTCACTACCATGAATCTCGTCGAGAGCACAAACCGATGCAATATGCAATGGCAAGAGGACACGAAGTGCTCAATTCCTTCACTCTGAAATTCCTACAAAGCAACAAATGCTTATGGGGGAATAAGAGAGGAAGTACAAAGGAAACCACAAAGGAGTCAAATCCTTCACTACCAAATCCCACCAAAAGCAACTAATGCTTATAAGGGGAGAAGAGAGTAAGAACAAAGAAGAAGAACCACAAAGGAACTCCAAGAACTAGATCCACTAGGTTCCCCTCACTTAGAGTAGAGATGTATTGGTAGGATTGTATATCTAGATCTCCTCTCAACTTTCCCTAAAAAATATGGAAGAATCAATGGAGGGATTCAGAGGAACAAGCTTTCCAAGGTGATAGCAAGAAAGATGACTTCAAGCACGAAGGCTATCACAATGTAAAGTGCATAAGTAAATAGCTCGGGTATAGAAGTAACCGAGGCACGCGGAGACGAGGATGTATTCCCGAGTTCCACCCAAAGGGTGTACGTGTCGTTTGGAGAGGTGTGCGCAACCACAACAGGTTAGCCGCAACGCCACAAAGGCTCACCTTCTTCTCTTGATGAACTCAACCACAAAAGGTTGCGAGTTCACCATTCACTATTGATCCCATTTGGGGCGCAGATCGAATCCCGTACAACAATCTTGAGGCACACACCCACAACTGAATTGGGGGCTCCCAAGTCTTGAGGCACACCCACAACTTAATGGGGGCTCCCAAGTAACCACAAAAGGTCTTTGCCACAAAAGGCGTCTAGGGTCCAATGACCCAAGACTAACAAGCTCACAAGTATCACCACCACGAATCCTCGTGGAGGGCTCAAACCGATGCAAATGCAATGACAAGAGCACACGAAGTGCTCAAATTTTTCACTCTCAAATTCCAACAAAGCAACAAATGCTTATGAGGGAATAAGAGAGGAAGAACAAAGGAAACCACAAAGGAGTCAACTCCTTCACTCTCAAATCCCACCAAAAGCAACTAATTCTTATGGGGGGAGAAGAGAGGAAGAACAAAGAGAAGAACCACAAAGGAACTCCAAGATCTAGATCCACTAGATTCCCCTCACTTAGAGGAGAGATGGATTGATAGGATTGTAGATCTAGATCTCCTCTTAACTTTCCTTAAAGAATATGCAAGAATCTATGGAGGGATTGAGAGGGAAGTGAGCTTTCCAAGGTTAACAATGGAGTAGGAGAGAGGGAAAAAATGTGCTGCCTTAGATGGCCTGAGGAAGAAGAAGGGGAGGGGTATTTATACGCCTCCAGGAAAAATAGCCGTTGGCTGTTTCGACGCTCAAAATTTCCGGTATAAGTGAGACCCGGAAATTACGGTCAACCGGAAATTCCGAGTCCTTGAAATTTCCAAGCTGAATTTCCGGCTAGAGTCAGAACCAAAACCAAACTTTTCCTTAGCCGTTTCTGTAGGGCTTTTCTGGGTGCACTCGGTGAAAGAGCATTTTCCCTCATGTGTGGTTTTGGTAATTGAATGACAATCTCTATGGACTAATGTTTGCATTGAGATATCATTATAGATCATGTCCATGGAATTGTGGAGTTCATGTGTTGGACTCTTGAAGCTTATGTGTTGAGTGGAGCATATTGCAAGTATGTCTTGAAGAATTCAATACATCATATTAGTGAAGAAATGTTGGAAGATACAAGGTTGATCAAGATGTTGATCAACACACAAAGCTACAAGATGTACCAAGAGCGATCATGTATCTCTTGGGATGGTAAACACTTGTCTGCATAGCTTTGTGAACTAACCCATGATATATGTGTGTGTGGTATCTTTATATGAGGTCAGGTATCTTCCCATGGGCTTGCATCAAATGAAGATTTCATATAGCTCATGGAGGATGGCGCCATGTGGTGATCGTCATCAAGATGAGATGTGCAAGACCAAGACCAAGACCAAGAGAAGCTTCTTGAAGAGATCCTATACTTGGTGCTTGCAATGGATACATGAAGATGAAGCTAAGCGAGACTCTCCCATTGTGAGCATGGGGGAGTATTTGGAGAAGTCTTCATCAAGCAAGTGATTGCACGCGCAATCAAGAAAGATGATCCACTAGAAGAGATCAAGATAGTCATCATCCAACTCAAATGGAATGCTCAAGGCAAAGGTATGATCTTGATAGGGCTAATAGGATAGATAGCGTACTATCAAGAGGGGCTCTCAAGTTAGTAACTTGATCGCATTCTTGTGGAGAGCTCAAACCTTTGCATACTTGGCATATCATGTTTCTTGGTTCTTATTTGGCTTTTATGGTGATGAGGAACTAGAGATTGATTCATCTCCATGTCAAGCTCTTGTTCATCGAAAACGGTCTTACTTTGTAAAACTTGTTGGCTTTCATCCATGTGAGTATTTAGAGCTTGGTTTATCTCCATACTAAGCTCTAGTTCATCAAAAACAGATTTCGTATGAATATCTTGTTATGTTTTTGATATTGGAGGTTTTACTGGTTTACATGTTTTAGGAAAGTTAAACCTTTCCCCATTTGGTTTTATCCTCACATGATGTACTATGATGTTTCTATGCATATTCAAGTAGAGCTCTTTGTAACGATTCCAACAAGCCAAAAATCATCGAAAACAGAGTCCGGATGGAAAAGATATTGCAGTTTTGGTTTTGATGTTTCTGTCAGTTTTCAGTCACTCGGTATATCCGATTCTGGACTGAACCGGAATATCCGATTCTCGCAGTTTTTCTCGAAAGAGGCACTGATTGGAACCGGAAAATCAGCTCGGAAACTTCACTTTTGGGCGGAATTTCCGGTCTAAATTCTGGGTGCAACGGTTCTATCTTATGTGGGGGTATAAATACCCCTCTCCTTCTTCTTCCCTTGCCCAACCAAGGTAGCACGAATTCCCTCTCTCTCCTACTCCATTGTTGACCTTGGAAAGCTTGATTCCTCTCAATCCCTCCATTGATTCTTCCATATTCTTTAGGGAAAGTTGAGAGGAGATCTAGATCTACAATCCTACCAATTCAATCTCTCCTCTAAGTGAGGGGAACTTAGTGGATCTAGTTCTTGGAGTTCCTTTGTGGTTCTTCTTCTTTGTTCTTCCTCTCTTCTCCCCCCATAAGCATTAGTTGCTTTTGGTGGTATTTGGGAGTGAAGGATTTGACTCCTTTGTGGTTTCCTTTGTTCTTCCTCTCTTATTCCCCCATAAACATTTGTTGTTGTGTTGGAATTTGAGAGTGAAGGACTTGAGCACCTCGTGTGCTCTTGCCATTGCATTTGCATCGGTTTGAGCCCTCCACGAGGATTCGTGGTGGTGTTACTTGTGAGCTTGTTACTCTTGGGTCTTTGGACCCTAGACGCCTTTTGTGGCCGGCCTTTTGTGGCCAAGACCTTTTGTGGTCAAGACCTTTTGTGGTCACTTGAGAGCCCCCAATTAAGTTGTGGGTGTGTGGCTCAAGACTTGGGAGCCCCCAATTAAGTTGTGGGTGTGTGCCTCAAGAGTTGTACGGGATTCGATCTCTGCCCCAAAGGAGATCAATAGTGGAAGGTGAACTCGCAACCTTTTGTGGTTGAGTTCATCAGGAGAAGAAGGTGAGCCTTTGTGGCGTTGCGGCTAACCTGTTGTGGTTGCGCACACCTCTCCAAACGAGACGTACACCCTTTGGGTGGAACTCGGGAATACATCCTCGTCTCCGCGTGCCTCGGTTATTTCTATACCCGAGCTCTTTACTTATGCACTTTACATTGTGATAGCCTTCGTGCTTGAAGTCATATATCTTGCTATCACCTTGTTACTTGTTTTTCTTAGCATAAGTTGTTGGTGCACATAGGTGAGCCTAGTATTTATATCTAGGTTGTATGCTTGTTAAAGTAAACCTCTAGTTTTACTCCGCCTTTATCAAGCATACCGGAATTTCCGGGTCATCTTGGACCGGATATTCCAGCTCCTCGGAAAAAGTTTTAAATCGCCTATTCACCCCCCCCCCCCCCCCCCTCTAGGCGACGTCTATCCGTTCAATTGGTATCAGAGCCAGGTTATCTCATTATTAGGACTAACCGCCTAGAGATAAAGATGTCGTTTAGAGATCTAGTGCACAACCCCACTTATAGATTCGATGGCACAAATTATGATGTTTGGAAAATTCGCATGCTTAATCTTTTTAGAGACATGGGTTCAAATTTAGAGAGTATTGTAGATATGGGTTTTTCTCCTCCAAAGGATTTACAAGAATTATCTTTAGAGGATGAGAAAAACTCTTATCTCGATACTCTAGCATCTAATGGTCTTATATGTGCTTTGAGCGATGTAGTCCTTGCGTCAATCATGCCTTTTCGGAGCGCTCATGAATTATGGACAAAGCTTCAAGATATATATGAGGTGTCCAACATTTCCAAGGATGATTGTCCTCCTTCCACATCCGGTCGTGATGAGCTCACGTCTTCTTCCACTTCAACGACATGTAGTTTTCCACAAGGTAAATATATGGTGAGTGGTGATAGAAATTGCACTATTGATGGAGAATCCACTATTGACTATACTTCACACCCATCTTATTGCAATGCTCTATCTTTGGACTTAAACACCTCTAGCACTTCAAATGTCTTAAATGCTAGTGCTGATAGTCCTTGCATATCATGTAGTAGTTGCTTAACTAAATCTCATGATGATATGCTTTCCTTGTCTTGTTGCCATGATCAAAATGTTTCTATTTCCTCTATTACTTGTTTGGCTAACAATGTAGAGGAATCCCAACAATTGTTGGAACAAGACTTGGACCTCAAAGGTGCTTCAAGTGTCTCTTCATCGTCTTCATCCACTACTCACATTTGCCTAATGGCTAAGGAGTATAAGGTATCACCTACCGTGCACTCCAATATATCTCATGATGATGATAATAATGATGATGATCTAATTAAGGAGAAGGTTGACATTGTCTCTCATGCTCTCTTAAATAATAAAAATGCTCATGAGAGCTTCTTAGAAATCATGACTACCCTTTTTGAGCTCAAGGAGACCTTTGAGGCTATGGAGACCCGTTGTCATGAAGGGTGGGGTCTTGCTCGTGATTCCGCGGGTGAGGTCCATAATCTTGAGAATGCTCTTGAGGAAGAGCAAGAAACTCGGGTTGCTCTCGAGGAGAGATTGGAATCTAGTGAGGAGTTAAACAATGAAGTAATTGCTAAACTCACTAAAGAACATGACCATGCTATTGCTAAATGTAACGTGCTTAGTAAAGAAAATGCTAAGTTAAATAATGAGCTTGTCATGTTGTCTCCTTCCATTTCTAATATTAATGATGCTTGTGCTACTAACTCCACTTTGTGTGAAGCATCTATTTTGAAGGAGAATGTTGAGCTAAGGGCTCAACTTGATTTGCTAACTAGCAAGTATGGGAAGTTGGAAGAAACTCATGAACAGCTTTTTAGCTCTAATGAGGATCTATTAGCATCCCATGCTAAGCTAAAGTTAGCTCATGAGGCGGTCACTACGAAGGTAAAATATTGTGAGCCTCTTGTGTACACTAGCACAAACTCTACTTCTAATGCATTATTGCCATGTGCTAGTCCTAGTAATTCATCCACTCATAAAATTGCTACATCTTGTGATGAATTACTTTCCTTGCCTTGTTGCTCTAACATTGTAGCATCAACTTCCTCTAGTATTTGTATTGAAACTAACCATGTAGAGGAACTCAAAGAGCTCAAGGCACAAGTCACTTCTTTGAAAAAAGACTTGAAGAAGTGTCATGAAGGGAAGTCCACCCTCGACAACATGTTGAGAGTGCAACAACTTCCTCATGACAAGAGTGGACTTGGATTCAACTCCAATAACAAGAACAAGTCCAATGTCAAGAAGAAGCACAAGTTCATCAAGAAGAAGGGCCAAGAACAAGTTATTGATTCGGCCAAGATTGTGTGCTTCAAGTGCAAGGTTGAAGGGCACCATGTTAGATCTTGCCCTTTGAAGAAGAAGCCTCTTAGTGAGAAGCAACAAGGGAAGCGACCTCAAGTCCCAACTCAAGCTTCCCGAGTTGAAGAACCTTTCCTTCCCAAGAAGAAAGGTAAAAGCCGACTTTGCTACAAATGTCGTTGGAAGGATCACTTTGCTTCTTCTTGCACTCAAGGTACCTTATCCAACCCTTCTACTATTGATAATGTCCATTCTCTTCGGAAGGATAAGGTTGGCAATGTGTTTGCCAAAGTTATTGGTACTCAAAGTGGTGTCAAGAAAAGAACCATTTGGATTGCCAAGCCTATTGTGACTAACCTCTTAGGACCCAACTTGGTTGGGGACCAACAAGCTAAAACTTGATCAATAGGTGTAAGGGGAGGACATTGGAGACTTGACTACATCATGAAGAATTAAGGGATCTTCATCATCCATATTATCTCAAGTCAAGTCAAGTGGATTATATTGTCTTAGCATATATCCAATGCTCCTCCTTGCGGTAACTTGTATTTAATTCATATGTACTCATTGAAAGTTACTTGCACCCTTGCATGTGTTTGGTTTTGTGCCTTACAATTGTTTCATATGTGTTGTGCACTCTACTTACTTATGTTGAATAATCAAGTTTGTGTATGTTGGTTTGCACACCATGTATGTTTGAGCCTCTTATCTATTTGCTTTCATCTTAATTGGCTCTTTTAGGGATTTTAATGGACTATCCCATTTTGGGGGGAGTGATGTGCTTTTTGGTAACACACTATCCCAAAATGTGTATACATGAGGACTACCACTTAGTGGTGATATATCAATGTTATCTACTCTCTTTGTGGTATGTCTTACTCATGAGAAATTCAAATTCTAATGTCCATTAATTATCTCTTGGATTTCTTTTGCCTCTTGTTAAAAAGAATGGATTATCACATTATGGGGGAGTAATAAGCTATGTGCATATTACAAGCCTAGAAAATGTGAACATGTGAGGTAGTGTCACCTAGAGTTGATATTGTTGATTATCTTGTTCCTAGGTGACATGGGACTCAAACAAGTTCCATATTTGCTTAAATGAATTTTGTTCACCCATCTTTTGGTATCTTGTTTGTGAGAGAGTTTCTTGATGCTTAGTATGATCATTGAATATGAGAAGTCATCAAGAAACTCTATATAAGCATGTTTTTCAATTCTTTTATTTAGCCACATGCTTGTTTTGTGAATATGATCTTGAATACATATATGTCATATACCACCGAGAAATGTCTCCATACAATCATTGTCTTTGACAAGTGATAAATATGTTTGTGGTAAATTTATTTATCATATTCACATTGGCTATTGTTCTTAAATTGTCTTAGTCTCTCGCCAAGTTTGTTTTGCTCTAACCACCCTTTTGTCATCCTTGCTTCATTTGGATCTTTTTGTTGCTCTACTCATAATTTGTGTTGTGCTTTACTGAGTTAGGACAAGCAAGGATCCCATTGTTGTGCAATTACATTCGAAGACTTAATTCTAAGTAATGCACTATTTTTGGGGGAGCTATCCTACATTGAGTAGAACATCATCATTTTAATTTTTATCGGGTCTTATTGCTTTTCTTGAACTTTGTGCTCAAAAGGATATATGGAGGGTAATAATCCCAATTATGTGCATTTTGTATTTACATACAAGATCTCAAATAATGCACTAATCATGGGGAAGCTACTCTATACTCTTTAGAACACTATTCTTTTAAATGATTTGGTATCTTCTTGCTCTTCTTGAACAAGACTAATTGGTTACAATATATATGGAAAGTGATGATCCCATTTTTGTGCATTTTGTATTCAAATACAAGATCATAAGTAATGCACAAATCCTGGGGAGCAATCCTATATGTTATTGACCATTAGTTGTCTTCAATTGGTTTTTGATCCCGATGACATGTCTCTTTGAAAGACAAATATTTTTCGTCTTGGTACTTTGTGCCATCATGAAAATTTTAGAGGGATTGGTTTATTTGTTGGAATCTTACTCCTCTTTGTGGAGTTGGCTATCTCATCCCATGGTTCTTAGTGTACCTTCTTGGATGAGATGAAACCTTCGAGCATGTTTGCTTGTTTTATTTCTTATGCTCATTGGTTTAGCCTTTACCTTGTTTTCATTTGATATATTTCATATTGGTTTCTCCAATCATGTGTTGGTTTGAGTCTTTGATACAACGAGGACAAATATTTCTCTTGCCACACTTTTGTGTAGCTTCTTGATTTAATTGGTGTTTTGTCAAAATTGTATCTCGTTTGGTTCTTGAAAGTTTTGTGCATGCATGTTTACTATATGTATATCTTATGGCATGCTTACTTTCGTTGATCCAATATATAGGATAAACTCCATCAAATCCTACATGGCTAAGATGTGCATGAAATTCAATTTCATATCAATATGCACATGTTAAAGTGGATTTTGTCCTATGTATTGTAGTTGGTCTAACTACTTTGGACCCAATTAGCTTGGGTACCATTGTGTACTTGATTTGTTTTAGGTACATGGGAGATGCATTGGAAGCTTGCCTCTTTTTAAAGAAGATGTCTTCACCATGTGCTTCTTGGATCCAAGCTTGGATGATTGTGAACTCTCATCTTCTACACCATCAATGCTATCTCGGTAACAAGAGTCTAACTCATGCATACTTCTAGCTCTCAACCTTGTGTAGGTTGTTCTTTGGCATGAGTTTCTCTAAGTTGCATTTGATATGGTTTTTGCAAAGTTTCTTTCAAAATATCTTCATTGCTAATGTGAGTAAGCCGGGATGATTAAACATCAAGGGGATTTATATAATCATCTTCATGATTCACCGATCCTCAATATGTTAATCTAGCAAATTCGTTTCAAAATCTCTCATGTGCAATATTGATGAATTCTCATAAATCATTTGCCTTATGTGATATTTGTTTTATGTCTCGAAGTATCCCAACTATCACTTATCCTATGTGGGTACTTGTGATGCTTTGAGAACTTGGAGTTGGAAGTTCCGATATTTGCGGGTTCATTAATTTTCTTTTTACCTCATAGGGGAAACAAAATAGTTAGGTGGTATACTATATGTATTTGTTTATTAGAATTCCTCATCTATACCCTCTAAGAATAATTTGAGCTATGTGATTTGCTTTTAAGCAAAAATCTTATCGGTGTATTTATGACTTCCTCTTGCATACCATGAGCTTTACCTTGTACCTACATTGTGTGTGCGTGTTTCTTTGTGGACTTAGTGTCCACTTAGAAACTTATACACATGAGGGTAGTTACATATTTAATTGGTATTCAAAATCTTTAGTGATCACCTTTTATTACTTTCTTGATTCTTTGGTGATCTCTAAAAGGCACAAGCTTTGTTTTTCTATTGGTTTCACATTGCCTCTTAATAAGCTTGTGATCCTATTTGATGAATCTTATTTTGGTGTGCTTGTATGCGAAATACATGATATGCACTATGTGCCTCATACTTTGAAAGACTATGGTGTTGCTTAGGCTCATCCTTGTTTAGTCTCCTAAACTGTATTTCCATGTCACACCCATCTCTTCCCGGTTGAGCAAGTCGTTATTTTCCACTTCTCTCTCTTTGCTCGACATTTGTTTGTTGCAAGGTATACTTATTTTCTTAACTATACAATCTTGCACCTTTTTGTGTTCGAAAGCATCTAGGAGGGAGTGAGGATTCCATGTTGTGCACACTATATTGAAATGCAAATCCCTCATTGTGCACGTACCTTGGGGAGTTCCCTCTTGATTTTTAGAACACTTGGTTGATCTTATCATAACATCTTCTTGTGCTCAATTGGTTTTTGGATCCCTTGATTGCTTGCTTCTTTGTGAATGCTTTCCCCTTTGCAATTGGTATCCTTCCAGTGGATTTCAATTGATATCTTTCTTGTGCAATTTTTGGATCCTAAATATAGTTTGATCCCCTTCATCTATTCGCCATTGGATAAGTGCATTTGATTTCACTCATATCATGAGAAATGCACAAATCATGAAGGAGATCTTATTATGTTACCTTTCCAAAGCTTTTCACCCATTTCGGCAATCGTTGCCAATGGGGGAGAAGTTTTAGAGGGTTGTATGGAATTGGATTTGTACTTTGGTTTATTCTTAAGTATTTGCCTTCCTTGCCTTTGCATTTGTTGCTTGGTTTTATATATACAGTGGAAACTCCACCATCGGTAATGGTCGATAATATATGCAATGAATTCATGTTCATACACACGTGCATAAATTATGGTGGAGTTTGCTCTATATATGTGGATGGACTAACATCACATACCTTTGTAGGATTTGATGTTAGTGCAACCATTCTTGTTCGCTAAATTCCATATTATAAACCCTCTAAAAAGAGATTGTCATCAATTACCAAAATGGGGGAGATTGAAAGAGCATTTTCCCTCATGTGTGGTTTTGGTAATTGAATGACAATCTCTATAGACTAATGTTTGCATTGAGATATCATTATAGATCATGTCCATGAAATTGTGGAGTTCATGTGTTGGACTCTTGAAGCTTATGTGTTGAGTGGAGCATATTGCAAGTATGTCTTGAAGTATTCAATACATCATATTAGTGAAGAAATGTTGGAAGATACAAGGTTGATCAAGATGTTGATCAACACACAAATCTACAAGATGTACCAAGAGCGATCATGTATCTCTTGGGATGGTAAACACTTGTCTGCATAGCTTTGTAAACTAACCCATGATATATGTGTGTGTGGTATCTTTATATGAGGTTAGGTATATTCCCATGGGCTTGCATCAAACGAAGATTTCATATAGCTCATGGAGGATGGCGCCATGTGGTGATCGTCATCAAGGTGAGATGTGCAAGACCAAGACCAAGACCAAGAGAAGCTTCTTGAAGAGATCCTATACTTGGTGATTGCAATGGATACATGAAGATGAAGCTAAGCGAGACTCTCCCATTGTGAGCATGGGGGAGTATTTGGAGAAGTCTTCATCAAGCAAGTGATTGGACGCGCAATCAAGAAAGATGATCCACTTGAAAAGATCAAGATAGTCATCATCCAACTCAAATGGAATGCTCAAGGCAAACGTATGATCTTGATAGGGCTAATAGGATAGATAGCGTACTATCAAGAGGGGCTCTCAAGTTAGTAACTTGATCGCATTCTTGTGGAGAGCTCAAACCTTTGCATACTTGGCATATCATGTTTCTTGGTTCTTATTTGGCTTTTATGGTGATGAGGAACTAAAGATTGATTCATCTCCATGTCAAGCTCTTGTTCATCGAAAATGGTGTTACTTTGGAAAACTTGTTGGCTTTCATCCATGTGAGTATTTAGATCTTGGTTTATCTCCATACTAAGCTCTAGTTCATCAAAAATGGATTTCGTATGAATATCTTGTTATGTTTTTGATATTGGAGGTTTTACCGGTTTACATGTTTTAGGAAAGTTAAACATTTCCCCATTTGGTTTTATCCTCACATAATGGAATATGATGTTTCTATGCATATTCAAGTAGAGCTCGTTGTAACGATTCCAACGAGCCAAAAATCATCGAAAACGGAGTCCGGATGGAAAAGATATTGCAGTTTTGGTTTTGTTGTTTCTGTCAGTTTTCAGTCACTCGGAATATCCGATTCTGGACTGAACCGGACTATCCGATTCTCGCAGTTTTTCTCGAAAAAGAGGCACTGATTGGAACCGGAAAATCAGCTCGGAAATTTCACTTTTGGGCGGAATTTCCGGTCTAAATTCTGGGTGCAACGGTTCTATTTTCTGGGGGTGTATAAATACCCCTCTCCTTCTTCTTCCCTTGCCCAACCAAGGTAGCACGAATTCCCTCTCTCTCCTACTCTATTGTTGACCTTGGAAAGTTTGATTCCTCTCAATCCCTCCATTAATTCTTCCATATTCTTTAGGGAAAGTTGAGAGGAGATCTAGATCTACAATCCTACCAATTCAATCTCTCCTCTAAGTGAGGGGAACTTAGTGGATCTAGTTCTTGGAATTCCTTTGTGGTTCTTCTTCTTTGTTCTTCCTCTCTTCTCCCCACATAAGCATTAGTTGCTTTTGGTGGGATTTGGGAGTGAAGGATTTGAATCATTTGTGGTTTCATTTGTTCTTCCTCTCTTATTCCCCCATAAACATTTGTTGTTGTGTTGGAATTTGAGAGTGAAGGACTTGAGCACCTCGTGTGCTCTTGCCATTGTATTTGCATCGGTTTGAGCCCTCCACGAGGATTCGTGGTGGTGTTACTTGTGAGCTTGTTACTCTTGGGTCTTTGGACCCTAGACGCCTTTTGTGGCCGGCCTTTTGTGCCAAGACCTTTTGTGGTAAAGACCTTTTGTGGTCACTTGAGAGCCCTCAATTAAGTTGTGGGTGTGTTCCTCAAGACTTGGGAGCCCCCAATTAAGTTGTGGGTGTGTGCCTCAAGAGTTGTACGGGATTCGATCTCCGCCCCAAAGGAGATCAATAGTGGAAGGTGAACTCGCAACCTTTTTGTGGTTGAGTTCATCAGGAGAAAAGGTGAGCCTTTGTGGCGTTGCGGCTAACCTGTTGTGGTTGTGCACACCTCTCCAAACGAGACGTGGAACTCGGGAATACATCCTCGTCTCCGCGTGCCTCGGTTATTTCTATACCCGAGCTCTTTACTTATGCACTTTACATTGTGATAGCCTTCGTGCTTGAAGTCATATATCTTGCTATCACCTTGTTACTTGTTTTGCTTAGCATAAGTTGTTGGTGTACATAGGTGAGCCTAGTATTTATATCTAGGTTGTATGCTTGTTAAAGTAAACCTCTAGTTTTATTCCGCCTTTATCAAGCATACCGGAATTTCCGGGTCATTCTTGGACCGGATATTCCGGCTCCTCGGAAAAAGTTTTAAATCGCCTATTCACCCCCCCCCCCCCCCCCCCCCCTCTAGCCGACGTCTATCCGTTCACTCGAAAATTCCGGTAGATGGAAATTTCCGAGCACAATTTCTGGCTGGAGTCAGAACCCTTTTTCTTATTTCCTTAGCCGTTTTCTTGGACAATGCTGGGAAACCGAAACCGGAATTTTCAGGAGAGCGAAATATCCGGCCCCAATAATCCGAATCAGCAAAACACCGAAACGAAAACTGCTATAACTTTTGTAAATGAACTCCAAATGAGTTGAGACCAATTTTGTTGAAAAGATAGCGACGAAGAGCACCCACCAACGAAATATTGCATCCCATTAATAGAGTAAAATCACCACACATGGCAAGGTGTGAGACTTTTCTCACGGTCGAGCCGACAATATTTCCGCCACCAAAAACGCAACAAGTTTTCCAAAGTAAAACAGTTTTCGATGAACTGGAACTTGACATGGGGATGAACCAAGCTCTAATTCCTCACCACCATAAAAGTCAAATAAGAACCAATAAATATTATATGCCAAGTATGCAAAGGTTTGAGCTCTCCATAACGATGCGATCAAGTTACTCACTTGAGAGCCCCTCTTGATAGTACGCATATCTATCTTATAGCCCTATCAAGATCATACATTTGCCTTGAGCATTCCAGTTGAGTTGGATGAGGACTATGTTGATCTACTAAATTGGTTCATCTTTCTTGATTGCGTGTCCAAGCACATGCTTGATGAAGACTTCTCCAAATACTCCCCCATGCTCACAATGGGAGAGTCTCGATAAGCTCCGTCTTCATGTAACCATAGCAAGCTCCAAGCATAGGGTTTCTTTGAGAAAGTTTCTCTTGGTCTTGCACAACTCATCTTTTCTTCACTAAGATGATGTCTTGAATCATCAAGACATACTCGCAATATGCTCAACTCAACACATGAACTCCACAATTCTCATGGACACTATAAGAATATCTCAATGCAAACATTAGTCCATAGAGATTGTCTTATAATTACCAAAACCACACATGAGGGAAGCTTCTCTTGGTCTTGCACAACTCATCTTTTCTTCACTAAGATGATGTCTTGAATCTTCAAGACATACTTGCAATATGCTCCACTCAACACATGAACTCCACAATTATCATGGACATGATCTATAAGAATATCTCAATGCAAACATTAGTCCATAGAGATTGTCTTATGATTATCAAACCACATATGAGGGAAAATGCTCTTTCAAATAGTTGCACGCTTATGAAGCTAACTGTTTATGAACTTATCCCTAGCTACTACGAATGGTAGTTTAAAATCAGGGGATCAAACAGGGGTTCTTCTTGTGCTTATCAAATGGTTGTATCGCCTCTACCCTCCCACATAGCGTTTGCCCACTCGATCCTCTTCTCCTTCCAGGCTTCAATGTCGTCTGCCTCCACGCCATGACAAATCTCAACTTCACCAAGGTTAACAACAACTTGGAAATAGTCATCCTCGCCGCAACCTAAGATCCAGTTGTGAATAATGCAGCAAGCAAGAAGCAAATTCACTTGAGGTTCGAAAGTGTGGAAATGTTTCTGGTCAAGTACGTTAATCCTATTCTTCAATGCAGCAAACACATTGTCATTGGTGACTCTAAGTCTTGAGTGTCTCAGATTGAGCAACTCTCTCGCATTCTGAGGTCGGTTTCTATGACTAAACACATTGAGGGGTACCTTTTTTTTGAAGGGAGGTAGAATTCTAGGCCGGCATATATATCCACCATCTCCTAGGTAGATGCTTCAAACTTGCATATACTCCTACTTCACCGTCTGACTTATATTATAAAGGATATAAATAATCATATCAAGTGTAATCCTGAAATAGAATAAATATATTTACGTGAAGTAGGAGTGTCCAACTATACCGTAAATATTGTTGATGACGTATCATTATCCTCCCATTTAAGTTTAGAATTTCAGAAATGATAATCCACTAATCAGTTCCTTGATATTTGACCAAGTCGTAGATCTCATCAATTTGGAGCATGTGTTCCTATTACAGTATTCCTCCCTATGGAGTTATCTTCACAACCTACAGCGGATTATCAATAGAACATGAGATTGTTGAGTTAAATTCAATAATGCACTAACTTTCATTGAGCAATAATTCTAGTCTGCTCTTCCTTTTCTAAATAGTATACATAACAACCAAATCCCGATAGAGAAGTATAAATTAATTTCCTTCTCATCGTAGGTAATATAAAAAAGATAAGAATTTACCTCTATGAATAGAGTTACACACATTCCAATTCCAAAATGTATATAATTATCACTAGTGACTAATTATGCACATTTATTATTTCTTTGGAAGTGTTCACATGTTAATAAATTTTCTATCGTATTCCATCAAATTATGATGTAGAGACATAGTCCATAATTCAACTATATAGATAAGTAGTGATAAACAAATATATTGTGTAAGAAATAACATTAGACATACCGTTGAGTTATATCGATTTCCTCTTCATTGAAGTATTTTCAATATTCCTCCAAAATAATAAATGATGTCATTTTTATAATAAATGTGCTTCATGCCTTCTCGTCGTTGTTATACTGTGAACTCCAGTGAATTAGTATTACTCCAATAGGTTCCATTGTATTCCGACGAGTTCCAAATATTTTTTGAGAAACACAATACAACGCAAGCGCTCATATACACGCACCCCTATGAACGCACGCACGCACACCCTACCCCTATGAGCACCTCCGAGAGACTAAGCCGGCGGGTCTTGAGATTGACGAAGTCACCACAGGCGCCTCGTTGTCGACGGGAACGTCGTCTCCCACTGAAAGAATATTCCGCCTAAATAAGAAACACCAACGTGAAACCTGGGGTTTGAACTCTGATGGGTTGTGGATACAACCATCCTCCTAACCATCTTACCACAGGTAAGTTCTCGACGAGTGCCAAATATATTCCAATGACAAAGTCAATCCGTACCAATTGAGAAACATGGAAATAACAAATTTGACAAAGAATATATTCAATTTACACAAGTGTTTTCAATGAACATCGATCGTGAGTCGTCGACGAAGGACGAGGGATGTGCATGCCACCAGTGCCGTGCATGCTGGGCGATTATCCAATTATAAATCGGAGATTTAGTTCTTTCCTTCCAAATATTACATCCTCCAGTAATGAAGACTTCAGTGAAACTCATGTTTATCGAATTGTTTGTATAACCACACCACAGTTTTTTTTTAGAACCATAACCACACCACAGTTGAAGCAACGTAACAACTCAGGGTGCAGGTGGGACTGCTCGTGGGGGCCACTTAATGCCCACACAGTCCCATATTTCTTAAGTGGGCGACCCACGGTAGCCCACCAAATTTACTGGGTGTTCCACGGAGCCCACCAAAAGCCCGCATATGGTCTGGCTGTGCTGCGGTGCTGCCTTTCAGGCCATGGTCGGCGCCGGCTGGAAAGGGACTTACAGTCTCAACCACGAGGGCGAGCTTGCAGCAGGACGCCGCGTCATCCGGAGCCATTGTCCAATATCATGCCCCCAAGATCCCCATCTCCTCCTGGCCCTAGCCCCAAGATCCAGAGCTTGACGGGCGGCGCCACCCCTTCCTCCGCCATGGCCCCAAGCCCCAAGATACGCGGGTGCAGCAGTATCGCGCCCTCGATGCTCAGGTCTCTGTCCGCCCTCACGATCATGTCGTGCACGATGTTGGCGTCGGCGAGAAAGAGTGGGGACAGGTGGCCGTGCTCGGCGATCCAGCCGTCCTGCGCCGACGCCGTCCTGGAGCCGCCCTTGAGCCGCGGCGGTGTGGATGGGAGCAGGTTGAGGACGAGCAGGGCGTGCTAGAGGTGGGCCTTGGCGCTGTCGAGCCCCCTGGAGCGGGCGAGCAGCAGGTTCCATAGCCGGCGGGGCTGGCGCAGCTCGCTGTCGAATTTGGGGAACGAGGGTTCGATGTGGGGAAGGTGGGCTCCGACGTGGGCAAAGGGGGTTGTTCTACTTGGCCCATCTAATTTTGACTCATACCCGTGGGTGCCCACAGATGATTCTTTGTGGGCATGGGTAGTGGGCGTCGTGGGCAGCGCACTCCCACCTGCACCCTGAGTAACAACTCCGGGCCTTGTTCGGGCTACCAAATTTGGGACATTTGATTATGGCGAGTCCAAAAATAAGGCAATCATCCTACCAAACAGAAACATAGTGAGGGTATTTCTAAAAAAAAACAGAGCGAGGGTAGTAAAAATAATGGGCGCGGAGCTCCGACGAACCAGACGCCGCTGCTGCGGGAAGCAAGGAGAGCCGCACCGGCTACACCTCCAAAGTCCAAAGAGATCTCCGGTGGAATGCACTGAAAAATGGACGGGGATTGGCTTGTCACGCCGTACAAGCCCCCTCATATCCACCATCCAACGTCCATCCAACGGATAAGATTGTCCAAAAAGTTAACTCGAAATTTAAATATTTCAGAAAAAATGAAAAAATTCCGGCAAGTCATATATGATCCATTTAGTTTTCTGTGAAAATTATTTGTTATTTGGATAGCTCGTTTATGATTTATTAGCGTTTTAAGTTTAAAACATGAAAAGCTATTTAATGATAAACCAATTATCCAAATGACAAACAAATTTCACAGAACTCATAACAGACCATATATGACTTGCTGATTTTTTTGTGATTTTTTCTGAAATATTTGAATTTCGAGCTCACCTTTTTAAACAATCTTATCCGTTGGACGAACGTTGGATGGTGGATATGAGGAGGCTTGTTATGGCGTGACAAGCCAGAGGCAAGTCACCTAATCCCAGTCCGTAGCAGCCTCGGCGTCCCCTTCCGCTCACCTCCAGCTACTCCTCCGACGGATCACTCTACCCACATCGACGGCCCCACCGACGCCCACTTCTGCCTCCTTTGACGGCCCCTTCTCACCCCGTAATACAGCCGTTCATCCATGTCGCTTGTAACCAGGAGCAAAGCAACGATTCACAACACAAATTTTCTTCAGGCAGAGAACACGCAGAGCACAGCACAGTTCAGTTAACAGGTAGAGAACAATACAATTCAGTTCAGCAGCTTAACAACAGCAATTCAGTTCAGCTTCCATAGCAGCAGTTCAGCAAAACAACAATGTTACAAGGCTGTATACAACACTAACACACTACGGTCCAGTTTAGCAAACAACAACAGTTCAATTCAGTTCAACACTAACATGCTACTTAGCTAATTGGCTCAATGTCATCTCGCCAAAGAAATACTTAGGTGTAAAGAGCACATGGCAGGACATGTTAGCTTAAAGCCTTGAGTTGCAAGGGAAATTCATGAACTAAGGTGGTACCATCAAGGCGTCCATCAAGGTATATCTTCAAAAACGGATGCTAATATTCAAGCCGCGTCCAGTGTACCCGGAAATGATATCACAACCATCTGTGGTATCGGGATCTCTGCAATCGCAAGCAAGGTACATTTCCTCACATAACAATGAGTAAATTGCACAAACACTCACCTATTTGAGTCCCGTAACAAAAGCCTTAACTATTGAGTTTGTACAACAAAAAACACCAACTATTGAGTACTGACCTAACAGCTACCACAAATCTACAAATATCAGCTGTGGATTTGTGCTATTTGTTACTATCGTAACCAGTAATTGGTGTTTGCATCACAAAACCCCAATAGTTGGGATATATGTAACGATGACCTTTTTGTGCAATTTACTCCCATAAATAGAAAAGGGGGCAGTGCACTAATTGGTATCTAGTTACTACGTACTAATCTTCAGCTCTTTCACATACTGTTACATAAAAGTGTATTTGGATAAGAGATACTGAAATGTCAAAACATCAGAAATAACACAGAACAAACACATGTACGGTAACAGTGAGACAGTGATTGACATCAGAAATAACATAGAAAACACAGCTGCAATAATGCAGCAGAACCAAAAGTCAGCGTTTCAGCAATTGGTACAAGTTCATTGCGCATAAATTCAACAAACTAGTGTAATCTGGGTGCACAGAATCAACAATAGTGTTACAACAAAATACTGATACGAACTAGCTAGCTACAACAAAGCCACAGGGTTTCACAAGACAGCAATACATGTGAGTTCAAGAAGAGCTGAGACTCGGCTCACCTTACTCCCCCCCCCCCCCCCCCCCCCCCCCCAGATATTCAGGAGGAAGCTGCGCATGTATTAACACCATCCTTGCAATCACGTGTAAGGTCGTTGAATGTCTCCAGCTTCCTCTTCCCCCTGAGGAACACCTCAGTGTCAACTGCAACCCTCATGTACCCATCGAATTCCACTGGATTGCCATTGTTTAGCTCCTTCGTTTCAGCATACCATTCACTGTTTTCATCCCACAGATCCTTGAAATCATCCAGGAAGCGTGTTTTGTACTTGTTGTTAAGTGGGTCGAAGAATGATTTATCAGGCTCATCGGTGGCAATGTATAAATACCGGCCAGCACCAACCTTATCATTGAGTGTCACAAGGAGATTTTCCGGTGAGGTGTCTGCATCAAGGTTTGGCCACAGCTGTGTGTTTTGAGCCTTCTCTCCCCTTACGATGTGCATCGAATCGAAATCCCAACTCATTCGAGAGGCAATGGCAGACACGATCTCCATCAAGCGACGTGACTTCCACAAGAACTGCCATGGCCGCTTGATCATGGCCTCCGTCTCACCCTCGCACACACGTGACCAGTAGTTATCTGGCTCAACATCTCCAAACTTCCTCATAATCAATGTGTCCTTCACATCGCGAAGTTTCATGGGGGTCACCTTGATGTCTTCAGTATAGTGATTCTTGAGCCTATCCTTCTTGTGCCACTTCCCCCAATCTGTCCAGAACTGACTCTGATCAATCACGGATGCAGATTCCTTCAAATGCTCGAAATCAAAGTAGAGCCTGAAATCTTTATCTTCATCTTTGCCACTGGCAGTATATCGTGAATTGAGGCAGACGCTGAAGTCCATAACAAGTGTCCGGTTCAAGAACTGTGCCTCACCTAGCGCACACAAAAAACCCCAAATGTAGTGGTTCATGCTCTTGCACCTCTCGCCACCGCCAATATAGATGAGGTACCTTCCGCGGCTGAAATCAGACTCAGAAGCGACCACCGGCATGCTGTCATTGACGGCCTCGCCAACAACAAACACCTGCTCTGCAGCAGTCGTAGTGTCTGCATTGGCAGCATTCTCGTCGAGCCTCAGCTGTGTCTTGGCGGGCACAAAATCCGTGGTCGTCACTGGCGCCTCACGCTTTCCCTTCTTCCCCTTCTTGCCCTTGCGTCGGCCGCTACGCTTGGCGCCGGTCCCAGAGTGGTAGTCGCCGACGCTCTCCACGACGAGCGAGCATGTGTTGACGTCGCGGGTGAGTGCGAACCGGCGGTAGTCCTTGTAGTAGGTGGTGCGTCCCTTGGCGTCTTCGGCTGGGCGGAAGCGCCAGGCGAGGTCGCACGCCATGGGGCTCTCCGGCACGACGACGGGGCGGCCGAAGCGATAGAAGTGGATGTCGGGGAACTTCTCGATCGCCGTACGCATGAGAAGGTTGAATAGATTCCTGTCCCCCGAGCAGTCCACTGGCGCCTCCATGTCGCAGGAGACCGCCTCAACGGTAGGCTTGTCCTCCTCGGCGGCGGTGTCGACGGTGACGGACTGCTCCGTCTCCGCCTCAGTTTTCTCGGACCCTACGTCGGACAGCTTGATGAACGGGAGCGCCTCGGCGACGCCGGTGGACAAGGCGGCCTCGGAGGAGTTGGAGCCGGTAGCGAAGTCCTCCCCGGTGCGGAGCACGGAGTCGTCGGCGAGGAAGGTGGAGTTGGAGGTGGCGGACGTGAGGAACGCCGTGAGCTGGTGGGAGGAAGGGTGCAGCAGAGGGTCGTCGGGGCTGTGGACGGCGGCGAGGAGCGTGAACGCGAGGACGGCGGCGACGAAGAGCCCGAACAGGAGGTTGCCGCCCGACCGCAGCGCTGCGCGCAGGTCGAGCGCGCCCCCGCGCCACTGCGGCGCCGACATCCCCACCCCGCGCCCCAGCATTCGAGCGGATCTGGGGGACGGAGGCGCGTATTGGGAAGCGACGGCGAATGGGAAGGGATCTGGCTGGGATGCCGACAGGAGAACAGGCACAGAGCTGACGAGCGTGTGTGCGTGCAGTTCACTCCAGGTTTTACAGTATTTTACTACTGGGGATTGATTTTATGCCTTTGACTCTTGTGGTTCGTAATTTCTGTCATGTTCTTTAGGATACTCACGCTAGCTTTCTCTAAAAGACACTAGATGATTCGCCCGCGTTGCTGTGGACATTATAATGCAACTTTAGAGGTACTAAGGAAAAAATAAAGACATGTATGTGTGGTGACACGATATTATCAAGTAAATGAAGTGGCTAACCAAAAGAAAATTTACCAAAAATATTTGCTGAAACAAAGTAACTTGTATAATCGAGGCGGCTGACTGTTCAATTGTATGCACCGAAATAGATGAAATCTAAGAACATTGCTTGCTTATAAGTAAATGGACTTCAGGAATCGACACTGCTATTAAGAAAATGTGGTGTAGGAGTGCAACAAAATTGTTAATATTGGATATGAGCGATGACACATAAATGTTACATTTCATCTGAGCGAAATCTCTCCTATCTAAAAGGAAAATTTGGTTTCTCCTTCCCTACCTCATTTTCGTCCAACATTTGTTTTTTTTTTCATACACCCGATCCATCCTCCTCCGGTGCATTTTCCCTCCCCCTCATTCGTCCAAAAAAAATCCATTCCGAGCCATCCGGTGTTGGGGATATATCAACTAGGGGTATAACCAATATGGATCAATCCGGCTAGTTCAGGGTGGCCCAAGGGTGGTAAGGCCGAAGCCTGCCGGGCGGCTCAGATAGCTGACGTACAAGGAAGTAGGCGGACGGTCCAAGGAAGGCGGAAGGCCGAAGCCCATCAAACCACCAAGCCCAAGACGGAAGGCGGCAACTAAGCCGGCTAGGTCTAGGACTCTGTTTACTTGCCGGACAAGTACTTTCCTTATACCCTGGGGTCTGGCCGCATATATAAACCGGCCACCAGGGAGCCTTTAGGGCAGAGGCTTCAATACGCGTCATACACATTGTAACCTGTTCACGGCTATTGCCTCATAGTGAATTATAGCAGCACGTAGGATTTCGCCACCGCTGTGGGATCCGAAGCTGGGTAAACTCGCCGTGTTCAATCCCGTTCTCGACGACACCAACCTTTTTCCACACAATCCATACGCAGGCTAGAGGACCCCCGTCTCCTATCAATTATGCCGATACTACGACATCCGGTGCTTTTAATCATGGAGCAATTCACATGGAAGGAAATCGAAATCATCTCCCGCTTCCCTACATGACATGCCCATTGATTGAAACAATCAACGGAAACAATCCTACCTTAAATGCTAGGAACCGTACTAATGAGGAAACAATTAATCGAGATCAACGATGAGGTCAGCTGGGTCGACCCGGCGAGATTTGATCTTGTGTTGCCCGGCCGGCTGGCCGTGTGACCTCCATCTCTCCGGTGCCGGCCGCCCCGGACAATCCCTGCTGCCACCGGCGTTAACGTTGCTTCCTGCTTGGGTGCCCCCGCGTCTTCCGCTCATCGTCTCGCTCACCATCGAGGTCGTCGTGCCGGTCACCATCCAGCTCGTCCTTGCAGTCTTCGTCCAGTCCAGATACGGGTGGCGGGCGGCGGGCGGCGGGCGGCAGACGTCTTGTCGACCGGCCAAAGATCGTACAGAGCATCAGGGAACTCATGCTCGGGGTCTGGATCGGCACGCACCCCAACGAGGCTTTCCCGGAGGCGTGGCACTCCATCACCCGCCACCCCGAGGACATGTCCAGCGTGCGCTACAAGTCCTATGTTTCCCAAACGGCCTAAGGTCTGGTACCTCCGCGTCAACGTCATTGAGGCGTGGGACATGAAGCCGCAGTCCAGCGGCCGCGCGCTGGAGGTGTTCGTCAAGCCGTAGATGGGGAACAAGATCATCAAGACCTCTGTCATGGCCGCAGCAACGTTAAACCCGTGGTGAACGAGGACCTGGTCTTCTTCGTGGCCGAGGAGATGGTGATGACGGTAGAGGACCACGTGAGCCAGCGCAAGGACGTCCTCCACGGCCACGTCCAGCTCCCACTGACTGACCAATTCACGCAGAGCAGCTTCCGTCTAGGCACGCTGGAGAAGCTGAAGAGCTTCCGAGGGATGGAGAGCTTCAGCAGGAAGAGCAAGCACAGCCCCTGGTTTTGATAGACAGGTATCTAGACATCTGAACATGGCAGAAAACGGATGAACACGTTGGGTTCCATGATACTCAAGGTTCAGGGCCGGTCCATCCATATTCAGGGCCCTGGGGCGAGACAATAAAAAGGGGCCTTGCTGATAAATAAATATCTAAAATGTATCAACAAAAATAGACAAATGGCTTGATGTCGACTTTTCAGAAGGTCGCTTGCTCATTCCCCCCTCTCCCTTCTCTTCTCTTAATTTGTTGAGCACTATCTTGGAACCAATGAAGCATCAAAGAACAATCCTATAGAAAATTAAGAACAAGAGCTTTGGAGACGCTGAGCAAGTAGAACGGGGAGCCTGCTACTTCATAGCGAATTAAATTATATTAGGGGAAGGACTAGAAGAACATGGAAGATGAAAAGAGATAGTAGATGTTTTGGGAACGAAATGACGCAGTTTGTCTTCATTCTGGCTGCGGCATTAAATTTGGAAAGGCAGGTAGCGCCGGTGGATTGGAAATTATTGGGGGAGGAGACGAGTCGACGAGTACATAGCCAACCTAGCGATCAATTAGCTGTTCAGCAGTAACGATCTGTTGATTTGGTCCGTGGCTGCGTGGTGGTCTTGGGCCATCTTTGTGTTTTTCTATTTTTTCTAGTACGTATATCTAATGTAAAGTACACTGGAGTATTACCTGGGCCGGGGCCCCTTCCTGCCGGAGGCCCAGGGCGGCCGCCCCGTCGCCCCGGTCTATGGGCCGGGCCTGTCAAGGTTATATCTTCGTACTTGCTTAATATATGTCCTTGAAGAAAAAACACATCAAAAATATATTTTCCTTGATGCATTTTCCCCTACGTTTTATTCTTTATGTTAGATGTAAATCCTCTTTTCAGGGGATGTCTACATGTCTGCTTTAATTCTATGATGACCTGCTCTTATATCTCCTATAATGAATCGAAAGTAAAACATGTAGGTAATGCATGCTGCATGCATGTATGCATGCAAAGGGTATCTACATATTTTACATTTCTATTTAAACCGTTTACTGCATATATGTTTTTGATATATCATTGTTGATGCAGGACAGTGGGAGCAATCTCTACAGATCTGTGTTGATGTTTATACTGCAGTTAATTTTCAAATGTCAAATGATCTCATTTGTGATTCTATGCTTAGACAGTTACTATTCACAACTTCTTATTTCCTTCGATTAGGAACAAACCACGAACAATAGCGACGATTCCAAAAATAATAGACCAAGTTTAAGGATGTCCAAGAGATCAATAATTAATTTTCTCATAAAGAAGAATAAGAGCAATAGATCAAGTAGCAACGCTTGCTTTCTTAGTCATCAAACATCAAAAAATCAATTAGTTAGGCTAATGGTGGATGGCTAAACCTATTTACTTGATGTCTTATGGACAATCACTACCATGCATAAGGTAATTTCTGATGCCGTGTGCACATCTCTCTCTCTCTCTCTCTCTCTCTCTCTCTCTCTCTCTCTCTCTCTCTCTCTCTCTCTCTCTCTCTCTCTCTCTCCGTTAGGTGACATAAATGGAAATTTTATCGCTATTGTTCAGGTTTTGCTTGATTAGGCTATGACAAAATGCTCATGGTGCTTGATTTTTTTGGCAAGTAATATCCATCTAATGTCATCTATGTACATGCTTCGGTCTGTATTTCCTCGAGGATTTTGGTCTTGTATCTCGTGAATTTGTGGTCTATCATTTAGCAAACATAAATCAAAGCAAGAATAGATAACTAAAAGAATGTAAATTAGATGCAGGTAATACTATTTATTTTCTTGTATGCAAACAAACACATACATATATTGATTCGTACATGGATAGATGGAGATTCATAAATTTTACTTTTAGTCCTAAAAATTGTTGATGCAGAAGAAAAGATTGTGCTCCATCCTCTGCATTTCTTCCATTCGAGGTGAATTTTTTGTTGTGTCTCTGAATGGTAGAAGTGGTAATGTTTCTAGAATTACCGGATTTTCTAAAATTAGTTCTTCCTATCACTTTTATCTATTTTTTACCTCACATCAACCTGAACATATGAAGACATATCAAGCTTTCTCATATTCTTCGTTGTTGATTTGTAGATTAACTAACGACACATATAAGTAACTCTTTAGTTCGTCATATGATCTATTTGGAACAAACATTTCTAATTGGAGAAAAATCCATAGGGAGAATTGGGTTAGTTGAAGTTGCAATTTATGTTTTTTATTTTTCTGTTTCCATTGATCTTGTTCAAAGTGGTGAAGTTTTAAATGGTATAAAATATCATTACCTTTTACCGGTTTGTAAACATGTGTTCATTTATTGTTGAGTACATCCGTTGCAACGCAGGGGCACTCTCCTAGTCTTGTAAAACATTTATATATCTGAAGAGCGTTGCTGCGGGTATAAGTATGGCAAATTGCATGGGAGTATAATGCAGTAAGGAGGAAGAAGATATATGCAAACATAAAATAAAAGGAATAGAATGCATTAACAAACACATAGTGAATGAAAAATTATAACTTGACGCGCTTAGCAAGTTCAAAATACATCGGACTTCTTAGGAGTATCTCAGAGTGCCCAATTTGATAAAATTTAGGTTAAATATATGGAGCCGGCAAGCAACAAAAAAAAACAAAAAACATTTGTGAAACTGTGCAAGTTGTTGGAACTCTTTTGGTCCCCTCTAAATGTTCTTCGTGCTGAGTAATAATGTATAACTTCAGAACACTTCCGGCTGCAATACATGAGCAGAGCACTTCCGGTTGCAATACACGCAGTAAATATATTGAGATCCAGCAGCAGGTATCTACGGAACGGATGAAGTCATGTATCTTGAGAGACCCAACCTAGAAACTAATATATAAATTATTCTTGAAGAATCCACATAAATATGTTGAAATCAAACTAATTAAGATCAGGATGTTGGGATTTTTTGCTTATTTAGAATCAGAAACCTGCTTAAATGGAGAAATAATACGTTATGTGTATTGGCATTGAAAGGAAAGCATGAGTAGTAAGAAAGTGAGAAACACAATTGATTACTCACAATACAGAGGTTGGTTTGGCTTGCTTTGATAGTAGATTTGGTTTTTGGAATACTCAGGTTCTAAAATCGTTGCGATACCCAGGGAACTGTACGTTTAACACACCGTACACCCATACCCAGGAGACTGAACTGTGAACACTCCTTCAGGAAACAAAATTAAAGCACGGGAGTCATAAGCATTGACACTTTAGTGGATAGGGTGGCCGGGCAGGGAGGAGTTGAGGCTGTTGGGCCTCGGAAGTTGAAGAAAACTGAGAAAGATCGCTGCTATAGATGTGATGAGCCGGGACACCTTGGAAGAGAGTGCACTGTTGAGGTGTGCGACATTTGTGAGAGCAAGGAGCATGTGCCGGAGGTGTGCCCGCTGCTTTCGGCTCCTAAGTTACAGATCATCATGCATGGTTTTATTGTCGAGGGGCTGATGTTCTTTGAACAACCAACAACGGACTCTTACAAACCAAAAATTGATAATGTTCGGTTGGCAATGCTGTCAGTCGTTGGAGGAGAACTTTCGATACCACAGATTGTGAGTCATTTGCAGCGGCTAGTTCCTTCTGAACAATTTCATTGGGATGTTCTACAAGTGGGACGTAATGAGTTTAAGGTCCCTTTCCCGTCAAAGCATGAACTTGAGAGATTGGTTGTTTTTGGGCCTTGCAAGGTCCCCAATAGCGCATGTGAGATCACAGTGGTACCTTGGGCTGCACCGATGGAACCACTTCAGTTGCTGCCGAAAAAATGGGTTAGAGTGTATGGTATACCTCCTAAGGTAATTGGAGATTACTTATCTTTTTGGAGTTTGGGGTCTCTTTTCGGGAAAACAATTAAAATTGACATGAAATTCACTCGTAAGCACGGGGTGCTGCGCATTCTTTTGGCCTGTGTGGATTACACGTTAATTCCTTCTGCGTGGACAGTGTTTATAAAAGATGGTTTTTATCGCCTGAAGTTTAAAGTGGAGCACCCGGTGGATGTTACGGATATGAGGGAGATGATCCTAGATCACCACCACCGGATGATGATGACTTTGATTCGAAATACTTGACAGAAGATGAACTGAAGGACAAGGAGAAGGGGGAGAGTATGAAAGATAATGATGGGAATGATGATATGATCACTGATGCTTTATCCGAAAGTTCACATGGGCAGCAAAAGAATGGGCAACAAGAAGTGAATGATCTGCAGGAAAAAAGGAAGGGGGTGGTCTTTTCTCCAACGGTGCAAAAACAATTTTCTCTAGCCAAGGAAGAGTGGAGAGCTATGATCTCTATGGCAAAGACAAAGGAGAGTCAGTTTCAGGGTTCAGAGCAGCAAGAGAAGGTTTCTCGGTGTTGTGATACTGATGTGGAAGGTGAGACATTGGAGACCCGGCCATCATCGCATGCTGCTCGCTGCAGCGGCTCCGTCTCGGGAGGTGACCGTACTGTGCCATGGGACCAGGTAGAGATGGAAGAGTTATCTAGTACTGACAAATGCGTTGTCAAGCTAGCTAATGAAGCGGAAACATCAGCTGACATGGGTACTATTCAGGATGTGGAGGTGAGTGGGATGGTGCGAGGTGAGTTGGATTTTTCTCCGGTGAGATGCGAATCACAGCTGCAATCTGATTCACTAAGCACTCCTAAACTGAAACAAATGGAGATGGTCGGCATGAGAACTCCTGAGGTTTCAAGCAAAAATAATTCGATGTTGAGTGAGGCGGGCATTGCGGAGGTGAAAACGCCAACAAGAGAGGAGATTATGGCTTTCGGTGGCATTCCGGAGTCCAAGGTGCGATCTAGTGCGAGGATCAATGCTCAGTGGAATGCGAATATGCCAGTGCTGGAGCGTGCGGCTCAGTTGGCATACAAGAAGAATATGGAGGTTCCCAAAGGTACATTTAATTCAAAGCATTCGATTATGTCTTTTACTGATTCTGAAATTAAAAATAGGGCAGATCGTTTAAGCATTTCTTTGGGTAAATCTAAGGGTCAAATTGATACTTCTATTGCGGTAATTAGAAACGTAGAGCAGGAGAGAAATCTAATATTCTTAAGTTACACTTTAGCATCTAGAGATAATGAAGAAGAGTCCAATCTTATTATGAGGAGAGCGTCTAATTTAAGTGAGGACTTGGGAGATGATTGCGAGGCCATGGAAGGTCATGCAGACCTGGTCATTGAAGAGGCAATTACTAAACGGGGTCGTAAGAAAAATCTTGGTAGCCAGCGGGCTATTAGACGGAACACTAGAATAAAAAAAGTTGCAATTTAAATAACGATGAAAGGAATGGTTTGGAACACGGATGGGTTTGGAGACAAAGCTAAACATTGGACAATAAGCGAATCAGTTAGGGAACAAAATTTAGACTTTGTGGCCCTTGTGGAAACGGGGAGATCGTCTTTTGCGACACCTTTTCTTCGATTTTTAGCAGGGGGTATGGACTTTACTTGGTATTGTATACCTCCTCACGGGCGGTCAGGGGGTATGTTAGTTGGGTTTAAAAGTTCTTCCTTCTCTATCCAGAATGTGGATACGGGAGATTTCTGTGTTAAGTTTCGAGTACGTTCATCTCTTGATGGTTTTTTGTGATCTCTTGTGATAGTTTACGGGGTTGCACAAGAGGCACGAAAACCAGATTTTTTGGCTGAGTTGGTACAAATCTGTGAGGGAGAGACATTACTCATGTTAGTGGGCGGTGATTTCAATATTATACGACGAGCTGAAGAAAAGAACAACTCTAATTTCAATGTGAGGTGGCCTTTTATTTTCAATGCTATTATCGAGAGCTTGAGTTTAAAATAGTTGGAAATGTCGGGGAGACAATACACTTGGGCTAGCCGCAGGGAGACACCAACGTATGAAAAATTGGATCGCTTCCTCGCGAGTGTAGAGTGGGAACAAAAATATCCTTTGGTGACGGTCCATGCGATGACTCGAACGGGGTCAGACCATACACCATTGATACTTGATTCTGGAGAGCAAGCTCACTTGGGGAACAAAAATCATTTTTCTTTTGAGCTATCTTGGATGCGCCAAGAAGGTTTCTTTGATTTGATTAAACGGGAATGGAATGCGGTCCATGAGGGAGATACCCCAGTAGAACGGTGGCAACACAAAATTAGGCATATGAGACAATTTCTAAGAGGTTGGGCAAAAAATTTAAGTGCCGAGTATAGAAAACTAAAAGAAAAACTACTAGCTCTAATTAATCAGCTTGACATTAAGGCTGAAACGATTCCTTTGAGTGTGGTCGAGCGGGCAGCAAAAAAGGAAGCGGAAATTGAGTTAGCAACACTTCTGCGTGATGAGGAATCCAAATGGGCGCAAAGAGCTAAAGTGAAATATATTCAAGAAGGAGGGAATAATACGAGGTACTTTCATATTATGGCAAATGGAAAGCATAGGAGGAAAAAGATTTTTCAGTTAGAACAAGATGAGGGAACAATTGTAGGACAGACAAATCTGAAAGTATTTATTACTGAATTTTACAAAAAACTCATTGGAGCACCGGATACAAATTATTTTTCCATGGAGGAGGAGAACATGGGTGATATGCCTCAAATATCAAATGAAGAGAATACAATTTTGACTTCGGAATTTACAGAAAAAGAAGTGTTTGATGCTATCTCACAAATGGAGCATAATAAATCTCCGGGACCAGACGGGTTTCCGGCTGAGTTTTATCAAAAGTTTTGGCCTATTTGAAAAATGATCTGATGGCTATGTTTGCTCAATTGCGCATGGGCGACTTGCCTCTTTATAAACTAAATTTTGGGATTATAACTTTGCTGCCTAAGAAGGAGGACGCAAGTAGAATTGAGCAATATAGGCCAATTTGTCTACTAAATGTTAGTTTTAAATTTTTTACGAAAGTAGGAACAAATAGAGTTACCTCAATTGCAAGTAGAGTTGTGCGTCCAACTCAAACTGCTTTCATACCAGGGAGAAATATTTTGGAAGGGGTGGTAGTTCTTCATGAAACTATACATGAGATGCATCGGAAAAAATTAGATGGGGTGTTATTTAAAATTGACTTTGAAAAAGCGTATGATAAGGTCAAATGGTCATTCTTACAACAAGTTTTACGCATGAAGGGGTTTGCCTCAAAGTGGTGTGAATGGATTGCGAGATTTATTCAAGGTGGAAGTGTTGGAATACGGGTTAATGATGATATCGGTCATATCTTTCAAACACTTAAAGGATTACGACAAGGGGATCCGATGTCTCCTCTGCTATTTAATCTAGTTGCGGATATGCTAGCTATCTTAATTGCGCGTGCCAAGGAGGATGGTCAGGTTGGAGGGTTAGTACCGCACCTTGTGGATGGTAGTATCTCCATTCTTCAATACGCTGACAACACCATATTATTTCTAGAACACGATATTGCGAAAGTCGTGAATATGAAATTAATTTTGGCCTTCTTTGAACAGCTATCCGGACTTAAGATAAATTTTCATAAAAGCGAGCTATATTGTTTTGGTAAGGCTATTGATGATGAGGATCAGTACCGTAGTATCTTTGGTTGCGAACTTGGATCATTGCCATTCAAATACCTTGGTATCCCTATTCATTACAGAAAATTGCTTAACAAGGAATGGAAACCGGTAGAGGACCGCTTCGAGCGGAAGCTTGGTTCTTGGGTAGCTAAGATGTTGTCTTACGGAGATCGTCTAGTGCTAATTAATTCAGTTTTGGCTAGTTTGCCAATGTTTTTGTTATTTTTCTTTGAAATACCTAGTAAAAGATTGGAATTTTATAGATCAAGATTTTTTTGGCAAAGTACTCATCAGAAGAAGAAGTATAGGCTTACCAAATGTAATATTGTATGTCGGCCAAAGGATCAAGGGGGGCTGGGAATTGAAGTCTTGATATAAAGAACAAGTGCTTATTGAGTAAATGGCTATTTAAACTTCTTAACGAGGACGGGGTGTGGCAAAAACTATTGACAAATAAATATTTAGGGGGTAAAACGTTATCACAAGTTGAAGCACAGCCTTTTGACTCTCCGTTTTGGAAGGGGTTGATGAGAGTAAAACATGATTTTTTAAGCATATTTCGGTTAACCTTGGGGATGGGCAGCAAACAAGTTTTTGGGAGGATAATTGGGTGGGTAATGAATATCCATCTATATATGTTGTTGCATCCAACAAGCAAATGACAGTTGCGGATGTCTTTGCAAACGTCCCTATCAATCTTTCTTTTAGACGAAACTTGGTAGGCCACAACCGTGAGCTTTTGTTTCAGTTAGTTCAACGACTAATGCGGGTTCAACTAACTAATGAAGCGGATAGATTTACTTGGAACTTAAACTCGTCGGGGGCGTTCTCTGTTAAATCTTATTATGCGGAGATGTTAAATGGGCACACTAGGTACCTACGAAAGTATTTGTGGAAATTGAAGGTGCCCCTTAAGATCCGAATTTTCTTATGGTTTCTACACTGTAAGGAATTGTTGACGAAAGATAACTTGATTAGGAAAAAATGGATTGGGTGAAGAAATGCGTTTTTTGTGATTCAGATGAGTCTGTTGAACACCTATTCTTAAAGTGTTCGTTTGCCCGTAATATATGGCGTTTGATCCATTTTACATTCAATATAAGCCCACCCTCTAGCATATCTAATATGTTGGTAATTGGCTAAATAGGGTAGATAAGACATCCAAAGAGCTGATTAGAATTGGAATTGCGGCTATTCTTTGGGAAATTTAGAATCGTCGAAATAACTTTATTTTTAACAAGGCATCATCTATTCACTATTTACAGGTTACCAACAAAGCGACCTACTGGATCCACATGTGGTCATTACTTCTCCCTGCGGAACGACGTGGTCGCATAGATTCCGGATGTTCTCGAATGATGATTGTCGTACGGGCTATCTTCTACCGGGGTGGGTGGCAACATCATAAGAGATTAGATGGATAGAGCTTTTTTTAAGTGGCTGATTTTTGTATCACGTTGTGTGATCCTTGATTTGTAATACTTGATATACTTATTTTAATAATTGCGGTGGCTGTGTGCATTATTTTGATTCAGAGGCTGGGGACCCGCACCCTATTTTCTAAAAAAAATAGAACATGCTGCGTCTAAAAGCAAGAAACAGACCAGAAATGAACAATTAAGGTAAGTGAACAACGACAACTTCTCACCTAGCCATAGCTAACAATCCATGAAAACAAATGGACTGAACACTATCCTCCTTGGGATTAGGACGAACCAAGGTCATGGAAATATAGATGAGCCTGCAGTGGTCACATTCATAAGCATGTTAAGCGGGACGGAACCTCACGGAGTCTAAAATTCAGGTCAAGCACAAGGAAGAGGATGAAAGGGAAGGGCGAGGTGAGTACTCACAAGAGGCAACGAAGGGCACCAAGATCCACGACTTTAATAGGGAAAAGAAGGCTGCTCAGCTACCTCCGTGATTAACACTCTTCTTCGGTTTCTAGTGCACTTAGTTGGGTGCACTTATGGTGGAAGGAGAAGGAACCGAGCACCGGAGCATTTGTGAGAAAGAAATAGCCATGAAGAGTAATAGATGATGCACATCATGAACAGATAACGGAAGAAGTAAATGACGTCTGCTTAGAGATGAACCCATGCCCGAATTGCTGAACATCCAATGATGACGTTGCTTAAAAAGATGACGTGGAAGGATGACGTGGCATAGCTGCATGTTGAGAAGAATTGCTGGTAGTGGGTCTTTGCTATTTAGATATAAAAGATTACAATAATTAACAAAGTATCTGTGTCCTACAAGGGTTGGAAAATAAAATGTGGCATCATAAAAATACTATGTAGTACCACTCAACGATCTTAGGTTTAACTTTGTTTTCTCTTCTATATAATTTGAGATACGATATGTTTTCGATTCAGATTTTCTTTAGGTCCGTGCTACGTTTAGAGCGGTCTGAGATTAACTCAAACCGTAGAACCTTCTCACAAAAAAAGACCGACAACCTGGTACTATGGAACTTGGCATATGCGCAAATTTAGTCTTAATCAAGCCAGAAAATAAGGAAACCGACGTGCGAATATAGTGCTAAATTCATTAAAGGCCATCGTATGTGTTTGAAATCTATCGAGAGCGAAAATCGAATTGTTGTTTATTCCATTGATGAATCGGGTATTTATACAAGGTCAATCGACGCCTCCATAAACTGACATATTGAGGACGCGGTGTTTCCGGCAACCGCCAGGGACGATTTTACATCGTGGGAGCATCGTGATATTACATAGGGAGGATTATCCCTTTAATTAAGTAAACTAATTAAATTCTAACACTCTCCCTAATTCGTCCTTGTACTTGCGATTGAACATCCTTGGAATTATCTCTTCCAAAACCCTGTGGGAAAAATGTAAGGAGTAGTTAGGATATGTTGGTAAAACTCCTTCAAATCCAGTGGGAAAATAAGGATAAAATGATTCATCATATGATGATTATTGTCTCCGTTAACTCAATATGAGTTATATCCATAGAATTTGGGAGGCAATAAATATGTCGTGTATACTTTCCTAAAAACCCAGGTGGGGAAAACAGAAAGTATGACATATAATCTTATATTGATATTACCTCATTAAAAACCTTAATGATAAAACCTGAAGAAAAAATCTGATAAAGGAAAAAAGAGTGTAATATGATGATTTGAACAAGAATAGTTCAGGAAGATACTCCTCTTGACTCTTGCAAATCCCGAAGCCATCGTACACCAATCCCATGAATGTATTTCTGGAATGTTGAAGTTGGTAGAGACTTCGTGAAAAGAAAGTGAGATTATCACATGATTTGACTTGCAAGATGTTGATTTCCCCACTCTTCTGGAGTTGATGGGGGAAAACAACTTGGGGGCAATATGCTTAGTGATATTGCTCTTTTATGTATCATGTTTGCATATGTGCAACATAAGCCGCATTATCTTTATAGATAATGGTAGGTGATTCGATAGAACCAATTCCACATGTCTGTTGTATGTGTGTTATCATCCTGGGAAGCCACACACATTCGCGTGATGCTTCATATATTGCAAATTATTTCAGAATGATTGGTGGAAGTTGCAACTAGAGTATGTTTTGAAGACTTCCATGATATGGCCGTTCCACCGAACACAAAGCCAGACCTTGATATGGTGTTATGGGGATCAGATAAATAGCCAGTATCAGTGTATCCAATCATACTAGAGTCCAGGTTTCTCTGGAACTGAAAGAATATGCCAAAATCCTTTGTGCCTTGTGAAAGAGCATTTTCTCTCATGTGTGATTTTGGTAATTATATGACAATCTCTGTGGACTAATGTTTGCATTAAGATATCCTTATAGATCTTGTCCATGGAAATAGTGGGTTCATGTGTTGGACTCTTGAATCTTATTTGATGACCAAGGTCCCATTCAAAGGTGTATATGATGGATGGTCATGTGTTGAGTTGATCATGCTGCAAGTATGTATTGAATGAGTCAAGTTATCATATAAGCAACGAAAGATTGGAAGATAAAAGGTTGATCAAGTTTTTGATCAACACACAAAGTTAGAAGATGTCCCAAGTGGATCATGTATCTTCTTGGTATGGTAATCACTTGTCCATATAGTTTTGTGAACTAACCCATGATGTATGTGTATGTAGTATCTTCATGTAGGGTTAGGTATCTTCCCATGGGTTTGCATCAAATGAAGATTTCATATAGCTCGTGGAGGATGACATTATGTGGTGATCGTCATCAAGGATAAGATGTGCAAGAGAAGCTTTTGGAAGAGATCCTATGTTTGGAGTTTCAAATGGATACATGAAGACGGATCTAAGCGAAACTCTCCCATAATGGAGTATGGGGGTGTATTTGGAGATGTCTTCATCAAGCATGTGCTAGCTCACGCAATCAAGAAAGATGATCGACTTGAAGAGATCAAGATAGTCCTCATCTAACTCAAGTGGAATGCTCAAGGCAAAGGTATGATCTTGATAGGGCTATAGGATAGATAGGCGTAGTATCAAAAGGGGCTCTCAAGTGAGTAACTTGATCGCATCGTTGTGGAGAGCTCAAACCTTTGTATATTTGGCTTATCATATTTCTTGGTTCTTATTTGGCTTTTATCCTTGTGAGGAATTAGAGCTTGGTTCATCTCCATGTCAAGCTCTAGTTCATCGAAAACGGTTTTACTTTTGAAAACTTGTTGCGTTTTTTATGTTGGAGGTTTTATCGGTTGTTCTCCTATTTAGAGATCTTACATTTTCTCAGTTGGTTTAAACCTCCCTTATTGGACTATGATGTTTCTCTGCACATTCATGTAGGGCTCGTTGTCACGTTTCCAATGAGCCCAAGAACATCAAAAACAGAGTCCAGATGCAAAAGTTTTGCCCGTTTTGGTACTTGGTGTTCTGCTGTTTTTTGTTGTGGCGGTAGTACCGCCGCGGTACCGCCCGAGGTACCGCCGGACCAAACAGAGAGCCATTTTCGGCGGTTCCGGGAGCGGTAGTTCCGGTGGGGCGGTAGTACCGCTGCCCGGGGCGGTAGTACCGCTTCGAAAGCCTGTTTTCAGCCTGTTTTGTTGCCCTAACTCCCTAGGGTAGCGGTAGTACCGCTAGGGCCAGCGGTAGTACCGCTACAGCGCGAATCTGCACCCAACGGTAGGAATTTGGGTTGAGCTATTTAAGGGGCCTTCTTCCCCAATGGTTCCCTAACCTTTGAAGCAAGTTTTCACCTCCATTGTTGACCTTCTTGAGCTTGCTATCTCTCCATCCCTCCAATGATTCTTACTATTTCTTGAGGGAAAAGAGAGAGGAGATCTAGATCCACCTTTACACCAATCCATCTCTCCTCTAAGTGAGGGGAACCTAATGGTTCTAGATCTTGTAGTTACTTTGTGGTTCTTCTTTTTTGTTCTTCCTCTCTTCCCCCCCCCCCCCCCCCCCCCCCCCATAAGCATTAGTTGCTTTTGGTGTGATTTGGGAGTGAAGGATTTGACTCCTTTGTGGTTTCCTTTGTTCTTCCTCTCTTATTCCCACATAAGCATTTGTTACTTTGTTGGAATTTGAGAGTGAAGGTCTTGAGCACTTTGTGTGCTCTCGCCATTGCATTTGCATCGGTTTGAGCACTCCACGAGGATTCGTGGTGGTGATACTTGTGAGCTTGTTACTCTTGGTTCATTGGACCCTAGACGCCTTTTTTGGCCAGCATTTTGTGGCCAAGACCTTTTGTGGTCACTTGAGAGACCCCAATTAAGTTGTGGGTGTGTGCCTCAAAACTTGGGAGCCCCCAATTAAGTTACGGGTGTGTGTGTGCCTCAAGAGTGTTGTACGGGATTCGATCTCCGCCCCAAAGGAGATCAATAGTGGAAGGTGAACTCGAAACCTTTTGTGGTTGAGTTCATCAGGAGAAGAAGGTGAGCCTTTGTGGCGTTGCGGCAAACCTATTGTGGTTGCGCACACCTCTCCAAACGAGACGTACATCCTTTGGGTGGAACTCGGGAATACATCTTCGTCTCCGCGTGCCTCGGTTATTTCTATACCCGAGCTCTTTACTTATGCACTTTACATTGTGATAGCCTTCGTGCTTGAAGTCATCTATCTTGCTATCATCTTGTTACTTGTATTTCTTAGCTTAAGTTGTTGGTGCACATAGGTGAGCCTAGTATATATATCTAGGTTGTATGCTTGTTAAAGTAAACCTCTAGTTTTATTCCGCCTTTATCAAGCATACCGGAACCGCCTAGATATAAAGATGTTGTTTAGAGAATTAGTGCACAATCCCACTTATATATTCGATGGCACAAATTATGATGTTTGGAAAATTCGCATGCTTAATCTATTTAGAGACATGGGTTCAAATTTAGATAGTATTGTAGATATGGGTTTTTCTCCTCCAAAGGATTCACTAGAATTATCTTTAGAGGATGAGAAAAACTCTTATCTCGATACTCTATCATCTAATGGTCTTATATGTGCTTTGAGCTATGTAGTCCTTGTGTCAATCATGCCTTTTCGGAGCGCTCATGAATTATGGACAAAACTTCAAGATATATATGAGGTGTCCAACATTTCCAAGGATGATTGTCCTCCTTCCACATCCGGTCATGATGAGCTCACGTCTTCCTCCACTTCACCGACATGTGGTTTTCCACAAGGTAATGATATGATGAGTGGTCATAGAAATTGCATTCTTGATGGTGAATCCACTAGTGACTATACTTCTCACTCATCTTATTGCAATGCTCTATCTTTGGACCTAAACACCTCTAGCACTTAGAATGTCATAAATGCTAGCGTTGATAGTCCTTGCATATCATGTAGTAGTTGCTTAACTAAATATCATGATGATATGCTTTCCTTGTCTTGTTGCCATGATAAAAAAAATTCTATTTCCTCTAGCACTTGTTTGGCTAACAATGTAGAGGAATCCCAACAATTGTTGGAACAAGACTTGGACCTCAAAGGTGATTCATGTATCTCTTCATCGTCTTCATCCACTACTCACATTTGCCTAATGGCTAAGGAGTATAAGGTATCTCCTACCTTGAATTCCAATACATCTCATGATGATGATGATAATGATGAGGACGATAACAATGATGAAAATGATAATGATGCCTCCATTCATGAAAAGTATGACATTGTCTCTCATGCTCTCTTAAAAAATAAAAATGTCCATGAGAACTTCTTAGAAATCATGACTATCCTTTTTAGGGCAAGGAGACATTTGAGGCCTTGGAGACCCGTTGTCATGAAGGGTGGAGTCTTGCTCGTGTTTCCGCGAGTGATATCCATAATCTTGAGAATGCTCTTGAGGAAGAGCAAGAAACTCGGGTTGCTCTCGAGGAGAGATTTGAAACTAGTGAGGAGTTAAATGATGAAGTAATTGCTAAACTCACTAAAGAACATGACCATGTTATTGCTAAATGTAATGTGCTTAGTAAAGAAAATGCTAAGTTAAATAATGAGTTTGTCATGTTGTCTCCTTCCACTTCTATTGATAATGATGCTAGTGCTGCTAATTCCACTCTGTGTGAAGCATCTATTTTGAAAGAGAATGTTGAGCTAAGGGCTCCCTTTGATTTGCTAACTAGCAAGTATGGGATATTGGAAGAAAATCATGAAAAGCTTGCAAGCTCTAATGAGTATCTTCTAGCATCTCATGCTAGGCTAAAGTTAGCTCATGAGGCGGTCACAACGAAGGTAACATCTTGTGAGCCTCTTGTGGACACTAGCACAACTTCTACTTCTAATGCTTTATTGCAATGTGCTAGTACTAGTAATTCTACATCACATACTATTGCTAAATCTTGTGATGAATTACGTTCCTTGCCTTGTTGCTCCAACAATGTAGCATCTACTTCCTCTAGTATTTGTGTTGAAACTAACCATGTAGAGGAACTCAAAGAGCTCCAGGCACAAGTCACTTCTTTGAAGAAAGACTTGAAGAAGTGTCATGAAGGTAAGTCCACCCTCGACAACATATGGAGAGTGCAACAACTTCCTCATGACAAGAGTGGACTTGGATTCAACTCCAATAAAGAGAACAAGTCCAAGAACAAGTCCAAGAACAAGATGAAGCACAAGTTCGTCAAGAAGAAGGGCCGAGAACAAGTTATTGATTCGGCCAAGATTATGTTTCAAGTGCAAGGTTGAAGGGCACCATGTGAGATCTTTCCCTTTGAAGAAGAAGCCTCCTAGTGAGAAGCAACAAGGGAAGCAACCTCAAGTCCAAACTCAAGCTTCCCAAGTTGAAGAACCTTCCCTTCCCAAGAAGAAAGGTAAAAGACGCCTTTGCTACAAATGTCGTGGGAAGGATCACTTTGCTTCTTCATGCACTCATGGTACCTTATCCAACCCCACTACTATTGATAATGTTCATTCTGTTCGGAAGGATAAGGTTGGCAATGTGTTTGCCAAAATTATTGGTACTCAAAGTGGTGTCAAGAAAAGAACCATTTGGGTTGCCAAGCCTATTATGACTAACCTCTTAGGATCCAACTTGGTTGGGGACCAACAAGCTAAAACTTGATCAATAGGTGTAAGCGGAGTACATTGGAGACTTGACTACATCATGAAGAATTAAGGGATCTTCATCATTCATATTCTCTCATGTCAAGTCAATTGGATTATAATGTCTTAGCATATATTCAATGCTCCTCCTTGCGGTAACTTGTATTTAATTCCTATGTATACATTTAAAGTTACTTGCACCCTTGCATGTGTTTGGTTTGTACCTTACAAGTGTTTATATGTGTTGTGCACTCTACTTACTTATGTTGAGTAATCAAGCTTGTGTATGTTGGTTTGCACACCATGTATGTTTTTGAGCCTCTTGTCTATTTGCTTTCATCTTAATTGGCTCTTGTAGGGATGTTAGTGGACTAGCCATTTTGGGGGAGTGATGTGCTTTTTGGTAACTCACCACCCTAAAATGTCTATTCATGAGGAATACCACTTAGTGGTGATATTTCAATATTATCAACTCTCTTTGTGGTATGTCTTACTCATGAGAAATTCAAATTCTAATGTCCATTAATTGTCTCTTATTGGATTTCTTTTTGCCTCTTGTTAAAAAAAATGGATTATCACATTATGGGGGAGTAATAAGCTATGTGTGTATTACAAGCCTAGAAAATGAGAACATGTGAGGTAGTGTCACCTAGAGTTGATATTTTTGATTATCTTATTCCTAGGTGGCATGGTACTCAAACAAGTTCCATATTTGATTAAATGCATTTTTATCACCCATGTTTTGGTATCTTGTTTGTGAGAGAGTTTCTTGATGCTTAGTATGATCATTCAATATGTGAAGTCATCAAGAATCTCTAGATAAGCATGTTTTTCAATTCTTATATTTTTCCACATGCTTATGTTTTGTGAATGTGATCTTAAATACATATATGCCATGTATCACCGAGAGCTATCTCCATACAATCATTGTCTTTGACAAGTGATAATTATATTTGCGGTAAATATATTGATCATATTCACATTGGCTATTGTTCATAAATTGTCTTATTCTTTCGCCAAGTTTGTGTTGGTCTAACCACCCTGTTGTCGTCATTGCTTCATTTGGATCCTCTTGGTGCTCTACTAATAATTTGTGTTGCACCTTCTTCAGTTGGGAAGAGCAAGGATCCCATTGTTGTGCATTTACATTCGAAGACTTAATTCTAAGTAATGCACCATCCTTGGAGGAGCTATCCTACATTGAGTAGAACATCATCCTTTTAATTGTTATCGGGTCTTATTGCTTTTCTTGAACTTTGTGGTCAAAAGGATATATGGAGGGTAATGATCCCACTTGTGTGCATTTTGTATTTACATACAAGATCTCAAATAACGCACTAATCATGGGGAAACTACTCTATACTCTTTAGAACACTATTCTTTTAAATTGATATTATATCCTATTGCTCTTCTTGAACATGATTAATTCTTTAACAATATATATGGAGAGTGATGAGATCATTTGTGTGCATTTTGTATTCAAATACAAGATCATAAGTAATGCACTAATCTTGGGAGAGCAACCCTATATGTTATTGAACATTAGTTGTCTTCAATTGGTTTTTGATCCCGTGTCTCTTTGAAAGACAAACATTTTTCGTCTTGGTACTTTGTGCCATCATGAAAAGTGTAGAGGGCTTGGTTTATTTGTTGAAACCTTACTCTTCTTTGTGGAGTTGGCTATCTCATCCCATGGTTCCTAGTCTATCTTCTTGGATGAGATAAACCTTCGAGCATGTTTGTTTGATTTATTTCTTATGCTCATTGGTTTAGCCTTGACTGTGTTTTCATTTGATATCATTTCAAATTGTTCTCCAATCATGGGTTGGTTTGAGTGTTTGATACAATAAGGACAAATATTTCTCTTGCCACACTTTTATGTAGCTTCTTGATTGAATTGGTGTTTTGTCCAAATTGTATCTCGTTTGGTTCTTGAAAGTTTTGTGCATGCATATTTACTATATGTATATCTTATGGCATTTTTACTTGTGTTGATCCAATATATAGGGTAAACTCCATCAAATACTAAATGGCTAGTATGTGCATGAAATTCTATTTCATATCAGTATGCACATATTTATGTGGAGTTTGTCCTATGTGTTGTATTTGGTCTAACTACTTTGGACCCAATTAGTTTGGGTACCATAGTGTACTTGATTTGTTTTAGGTACATGGGAGATGCATTGGAAGCTTGCCTCTTTTTAAAGAAGATGTCTTCATCATGTGCTTCTTGGAGCCAAGTTTGAATGATTGTGAACTCTCATCTTCTACACCGTCAATGCTACATATACTTCTAGCTCTCAACCATGTGTAGGTTGCTCTTTGGTATGAGTTTCTCTAAGTTGCATTTGATTTGGTTTGGCAAAGTTTTTTTCAAAATATCTTCATTGCAAATGTGAGTAAGCCGGGATGATTACACATTAAGGGGAATATATATAATCATTTTCATGATTCACCAATCCCCAATATGTTAATCTAGCAAATTCATTCCAAAGTCTCTAATGTGCAATATTGATGAATTCTCATAAATCATTTGCCTTATGTGATATTTGTTTTGTGTCTCTAAGTATTCCAACTATCATTTATCCTATGTGGGTATTTGTGATGCTTTGAGAACTTGGTGTTGGAAGCTCATCTATACCCCTTAAGAGTAATTTGAGCTATGTTCTTTGCTTTTTAAGAAAAAATCTTATCGGTGTATTTATGACTTCCTCTTGGATACACATGTGCTTTACCTTGTACATACATTGTGTGTGCATGTTTCTTTGTGGACTTAGTGTCCACTTAGAAACTTATACACATGAGGGTAGTTACATATTTAATTGGTATTCAAAATCTTTAGTGATCTCCTTTTATTACTTTCTTGATTCTTTGGTGATCTCTAAAAGGCACAAGCTTTGTTTTTCTATTGGTATCACATTGCCTCTTGATAAGCTTGTGATCCTATTTGATGTATCCTCTTTAGTGTGCTTGTATGCGAAATACATGATATGCACTATGTGCCTCATAATTTGAAAGACTATGGTGTTGGTTAGGCTCATCCTTGTTTAGTCTCCTAAATTGTATTTCCATGTCACACCCATCCTTTCCCGGTTGAGCAAGCCTTTATTCAATCTTGCATCTTTTTGTGTTCGAAATTATCTAGCAGGGAGTGAGGATTCCATGTTGTGCACACTACATTGAAATGCAAATCCTTCATTGTGCACGTACCTTGGGGAGTTCCCTCTTGATTTTTAGAACACTTGGTTGATCTTATCATAATATCTCCCTCTGATGAATTGGTTTTTGGATCTCTTGATTGCTTGCTTCTTTGTGAATGCATTCTTCTTTTGCAATTGATATCCTTCTAGTGGATTTCAATTGATATCTTTCTTGTGCAATTGTTGGATCCTCAATATAGTTTGATCCTCTCCATCTATTCGTCATTGGATAAGTGCATTTGAGTTCACTCATATCATGAGAAATGCATAAATCATAGAGGAGATCTTATTATGTTACCTTTCTAAATCCTTTCGCCCATTTCGGCAATCGTTGCCAATGGGGGAGAAGTTTTAGAGTGTTATATGGAATTGGCTTTCTTCTATGGTATATTATTAAGTATTTGCCTTCCTCGCATTTGCATTCGTTGCTTGGCTTTATATATAGTGGAAACTCCACTATCGGTAATGGTTGACAATATATGCAATGAATTAATGTTCATACACACGTGCATAAACTATGGGGGAGTTTGATCTATAAATGTGGATGGACTAACATCACATACCTTTGTAGTATTTGATGTTAGTGCAACCATTCATGTTCGTTAAATTCCATATTATAAACCCTCTCAAAAGAGATTGTCATCAATTACCAAAATGGGGGAGATTGAAAGTGCATTTTCTCTCATGTGTGGTTTTGGTAATTATATGACAATCTCTATGGACTAATGTTTGCATTAAGATATCCTTATAGATCTTGTCCATGGAAATAGTGGGTTCATGTGTTGGACTCTTGAAGCTTATTTGATGACCAAGGTCCCAGTCAAAGGTGTATATGATGGATGGTCATGTGTTGAGTTGATCATGTTGCAAGTATGTCTTAAATGAGTCAAGACATCATATTAGCAAAGAAAGATTGCAAGATAAAAGGTTGATCAAGTTGTTGATCAACACACAAAGTTAGAAGATGTCCCAAGTGGATCATGTAACTTCTTGGTATGGTAATCACTTGTCCATATAGCATTGTGAACTAAACCATGATATATGTGTATGCAGTATCTTCATGTAGGGTTAGGTATCTTCCCATGGGCTTGCATCAAATGAAGATTTCATATAGCTCGTGGAGGATGACATTATGTGGTGATCGTCATCAAGGATAAGATGTGCACGAGAAGCTTTTGGAAGAGATCCTATGTTTGGAGTTTCAAATGGATACATGAAGACAGAGCTAAGCGAAACTCTCCCATAATGGAGTATGGGGGAGTATTTGGAGATGTCTTCATCAAACATGTGCTAGCTCACGCAATCAAGAAAGATGATTGACTTGAAGAGATCAAGATAGTCATCATCTAACTCAAGTGGAATGCTCAAGGCAAAGGTATAATCTTGATAGGACTATAGAATAGATAGGCGTACTATCAAGAGGGGCTCTCAAGTGAGTAACTTGATCGCATCGTTGTGGATTGCTCAAACCTTTGCATATTTGGCTTATCATATTTCTTGGTTCTTATTTGGCTTTTATCCTTGTGAGGAATTAGAGCTTGATTCATCTCCATGTCAAGCTCTAGTTCACCGAAAACGGTTTTGCTTTGAAAAACTTGTTGCGTTTTTTATGTTGGAAGTTTTACCGGTTGTTCTCCTATTTAGAGATCTTACATTTCCTAAGTTGGTTTAAACCTCCCTTATTGGACTATGATGTTTCTCTGCACATTCATGTAGGGCTCGTTGTCACGTTTCCAACGAGCCCAAGAACATCGAAAACGGAGTCCGGGTGCAAAAGTTTTACCCGTTTTGGTACTTGGTGTTCTGTTGTTTTTTGCTGTGGCGGTAGTACCGCCGCGGTACCGCCCGAGGTACCGCGGGACCAAACAGAGAGCCATTTTTGGCGGTTCCGGGATCGGTAGTTCCGCCGGGGCGGTAGTACCGCTACGGAAGCATGTTTTCAGCCTGTTTTGTTGCCCTAATTCCCTAGGGGAGCGGTAGTACCGCTTGGGCCAACGGTAGTACCGCTACGGCGTGAATCTGCACCCAACGGAGGAATTTGGGTTGAGCTATTTAAGGGGCCTTCTTCCCCAATGGTTCCCTAACCTTTGAAGAAAGTTTCACCTCCATTGTTGACCTTCTTGAGCTTGCTATCTCTCCATCCCTCCAATGATTCTTGCTATTTCTTGAGGGAAAAGAGGGAGGAGATCTGGATCCACCTTTCGACCAATCCATCTATCATCTAAGTGAGGGGAACCTACTGGGTCTAGATCTTGGAGTTCCTTTGTGGTTCTTCTTCTTTGTTCTTCCTCTCTTCTCCTCCCATAGGAATTAGTTGTTTTTGCTGGGATTTGGGAGTGAAGGATTTGACTCCTTTGTGGTTTCCTTTGTTCTTCCTCTCTTATTCCCACAAGACATTTGTTGCTTTGTTGGAATTTGAGAGTGAAGGACTTGAGCACTTTGTGTTCTCTCGCCATTGCATTTGCATCGGATTGAGCACTCCACGAGGATTCGTGGTGGTGATACTTGTGAGCTTTTTACTCTTGGGTCATTGGACCCTAGACGCCTTTTGTGGCCGGCCTTTTGTGGCCAAGACCTTTTGTGGTCACTTGAGAGCCCCCAATTAAGTTATGGGTGTGTGCCTCAAGACTTGGGAGCCCCCAATTAAGTTGTGGGTGTGTGTGCCTGAAGAGTGATGTACGGGATTCGATCTCCGCCCCAAAGGAGATCAATAGTGGAAGGTGAAATCGAAACCTTTTGGGGTTGAGTTCATCAGGAGAAGAAGGTGAGCCTTTGTGGTGTTGCGGCTAACTTGTTGTGGTTGTGCACACCTTTCCAAACAAGACGTACACCCTTTGGGTGGAACTCGGGAATACATCCTCGTCTCCGCGTGTCTCGGTTATTTCTATACCGAGCTCTTTTCTTATGCACTTTACATTATGATAGCCTTCGTGCTTGAAGTCATCTATCTTGCTATCACCTTGTTACTTGTATTGCTTAGCTTAAGTTGTTGGTGCACATAGGTGAGACTAGTATATATATCTTGGTTGTATGCTTGTTAAAGTAAACCTCTAATTTTATTCCGCTTTTATCAACCATACCGGAATATCCGGGTCTTTCTTGGACCGTATAATCCGGCTTCTCGAAAAAGTTTTAAATCGCCTATTCACCCCCCCTCTAGGCGACGTCCATCCGTTCACCTTGGAGATATCGAAAGACATGCTTGACTCCCGCCCAATGACGTGTGGTGGGAGCTGCGATGTGTCTAGCAGAGGCACGTCCCGTACAATTTGCAAGATACATAAGCGCTCCAATATCACTAAGATATGGAACCTCGAGTCCCAACATCTCTTCTCCATCATGTTGTTCAATTGATATAGCTAGTTGGTACTGACTGTTGGGTGATTTATGTGCACGTACATGTTATCTCAAGTGGTGGATCGTTTGACCAAGTAATTGATCGAAAAGATATGTAGACATATAGTGAAGAGCAAATCGTCAAACAGAGTATCTACCTGATACAGCCTCGAATTCAATTTGTCGGACGTCTAGAAATCACCACGGTCATATATTTCTTCGGGTTTTTCTCCTTGCGTTGAGGTCGTCTCCGCCGGTTGGTGTCGATCATGGTTGCTACGGTAACATGATCGTCGACTAGATTTTGGAGCATGGCCTTGGGCTCGGAGTGGTGTGTTTTGTTATATGGTTTTAAGACGTTTTCCCTTATAAACCGTCTAACTTGTTCTTCTTATTCTTTATCAATATAAAGGTAAAACTTTTGTCTCGTTTCAATAAAAATCACCACGGTCATGAATCCTTGGTCTCCTTCGTGCCGTCGTGGAACACACGGCATCGGTTCAGATGAGATAGATGGAGTCATATAGAAGGGATATGCAAATATCTCGGGATACACACGATCAGATTTCACCCTATTCGCCCTTCACGTCACAATCGCAAATCAAAAACAGCAAACCGATGCAGCTGAAACCAGCTGAAAACCAGAGCCAAGAGGAATAAACGTCTGGTTTAATTAGATTAGGGAGTAAAGTATACCAAAACAAAGGTTGGGGGAGATTTGTGTGATATGGGGAAATCACTAAAAAAAATGCTTCCCTATGAAAATCAGTTACTCGGTTGGGGTTAAGAAAACTTAACTCGGCATGGTTAGTGGAGTACTTAGTAGAAAGTCAGTTATGGGCTTGGGCCTGCTCTCGCTCCTGCGATCCGCGGGCGATGGAGTTACTAGAGGGCTGCAGGGAGACGTGAAAGAAGATGAGCTCCATTGGGGCCACAACGTTCCGGTCAAAGGAAAATCTAGCATGAGGCGCCGCACAAAAAGATTTTCATGCGGCGGGTGCAAAAGCGTAGCTTTTCTCTATAGGGAGAGCGTATGCATGCATGCAGTGTAGGTGATATCATCACTTAATTATCAATTCGAAAATCTAAAATGATTTATCTTCTAAACCGTTATTTCGATTAGACATATGTTTACACCGTTAGTTTGTCTCGACGAGAGTTTTAAAACTAAATCCATTATTAATATGTTTAGATAAAAATAAAAATTACATCAGTGACCAGATTATGATATTATGGCTATCATATTAATACAAATAATTATCAAGATAAGTATATATCGTTACCAGATGGATTCGAATCACTTGTGACACATCTACAATCTGGTGTGACGAAATTTTCTCGTCACATCAGTTAGCAGATTAAACATTATATTTAACAGATTTATATTGAAAAGCTATCATGATAATTATGCGTGCTTATCATATAATTTTATGCAAAATAGCTGGCTCCCACTGAGGTAGCTACGCACCCGCATCTAACCATCCATTTCCGATATAGGGAGTAGATTACAAAGTACTCAACACGGCGCAGCTAACGGAGCCAACATCGGCGTCGTAAGAGGACATCCGCCAGCGCCGTAGCTATTTTCGAAGCCATCGAAATCGATACGCAGTTCACGTGGTTGTCGCAACAACTCTATTGGTTTGCGTCTTTGACATGTAATTTTTTGATATGAATCATGTGGTTGTCGAAGCCACCGAAATCTAACTGATGTAGATTACAAGCTGGGTGTTTGCGTCTTTCACATGTAATTTTTTTGGTCTACTCCTTCGTCAACGTAGCTATCAGTTTATTCCAAACACACACGATCAGAGATAATCCAAAGGATAGCTGGTGCCCCTTATATGTTTCCCCAATGCGATAGATGGAGCTAGCCACGATCATCACGCACCCCAGCTCTCTCCGCTCATGCAGCCAGCGTCCATCACGCCGGCCTCAGCGTAATATAAGGAGAAACTACAACTCGTAGTTGTCATTCACGCGAGCACCGGCCCACCATTCACCCTCTACAAATTCACGTGGGCACGACTAAGCAATGGGGGTTTTGCGGTACCAAAAGCTATTCCATAATTTTAACGGCAGTTAAAAATAGCTTTTGGCAGATACTATAAACAATTGTAAAAACCAGAAACATGCATGATGGATGTGGTTTGTGCTATAAAATAAATGACACGACTGATTACTACATTGTTTTGTTTTAATAGCATATACACACACGAAAAAAATGCAAGCCGCTCAGAGAACCTGCTAGATTATGAGAAACTACGTAGCCATAGCCATTGCTAGACGAAAGCATATATTCATATTGCCGAGTAGCAAAGCGGTACGATATGTGGTCGCTTGTACAATGCCAACTCCTGACGCCCCGGTTTGTTTGCCCCGGTTTGTACTGATTTATGTTAGTGCACTAACATGTACGATTCAGAGTGACCACTCCTTTGATATATGGTGGATAGAAGAGAGATTCATGCGGCAAGTGTACGATATTCTCGTGGGAAAAAGAGATGTCACTGATGCGCATAGCCCTGCGTGTATACGTGCGACTTAAACGATCGATCATCACGCTGCTTGTGTTTGTGCAGACTTAAGGTACACGGCCATTGCCACCAGAAAACCCTCTGCTCCGTTTGCCTTCCTCTCCGCTGCTTATCAAGCTACCTGTCCACTCTAAATCATACGACGCACAGCCTATGCGCAGCTACCACCATGGGTATCAAATCCGATTTGATAATTTTATTGAGGTTTCTACATATTATAAGAATCGGAAATAGCTGGCTGCCCATGGTGATAGCTGTGCACCATCATCCAACCATCCATATTAGATATATGGTGCAACTTCGTAGTGACGGTACAATGTCTTAGCAGACGGACGCACAACAGACGGACGCACAACGGAGCCAGAATCGCCGTCATAATGAGAGAACTAGGTCATGCACGCGGCAGTTACGCAACCAATATGCAAACCGTTGTCGATGTCGTCAGGAAAACTGGATGCGGGAGTGAGGCCTAACGACTGCTAATTCCCGTCTTCCTCGCAATGACTGTTTCGGCTCAACTATAGCAATTCTCGTTTGAATAAGAGCTTAAAGTAAAGACAGACGTGAAAGCGAAAGTGGAATCCTCCTGCCCCGACCCCTCCACCCAAACCGCCTGATCCCCAGACCAACCGGCGACGGAACCCTCAACAGCAGGCGGAGTTATATATTAGGAACCCCATCCAATGGAGCACCCTTTTTGGTAATGGAGCTATGGGCTGACATTGAGAGAAAACTCGACCAGCCCATTTGCCCAGCGCTGTTAGTGAAGAAGAAGGCGCTCCGCGTTGGAGGCTTTGTCATTGAGGAGGCAGTGGATGGTTGGTTGAGGCGCCAGAGCCGTACAATCAAAGCAGAGCTTGCTCTCTCGGGTCCCAGAAGTGCGTGATAAAGTCAGGGGCAAGCCCGGCCTAGCGCTTTGAAAAGGGCTGTCTGCATTACTGGATTCACTATATAAAATTGTAGTAAAAACAAGGGGCCACGTAGACTATTCTGTGGTGGTATGCTAAATCCATGATCAACTGATGTAGCTAGTGTGACTAAAGCAGCAGCTATTGGCTTAACTGGTTCTAAACTCTCCCACCCGATAAAGGAATTGAAAGACTACCCCGGGTCACGTAGACTATTCCCTTCCGCGGACATTCTTTTATAGTCTAGAAGGAAAGTAGCAAAGCCGAACACAAATACACATGCAAATTGCGTCGACTACCTCATCACTTTCCTAAATGGGGGATACCGCTATTCATACATGGATGGACGAGGGACTCCGCTGACAACATCAGTAGATGACTTTTCTCGCGGAATGCTATTAACGTTGGAAAAAACACAGCTCTCAAACTCACCCGGAGGGTGATAGGTAGAAGCATTAGTACCTAACGGAGCGGTATCTAACCAAAAAGGGAGGTGATGTTCTTTTTATAAACAGGATGGAGCATGGCTTCCTTTCTTCTTAGATACATTTCATTCATTCCATTTCTCTATAGTTTACACCAGAACATCTTGCTAATCCTGACAGATCTCGAAAAGGGTGGGGGCACTAGAACCAAATATACATACACATCGAAACTTCCTATCTCAGCCAAGCTAGCACCTTCATCCCACCAATGCATTGTACGACTCTCCACCCTCCGCCTCGCCTTTTCCTCCCTCATGAAATCCTAATTTCCCGCAATGAAATTCGATTTCGTTCATGTCGGCGGTTGGCAAAACGGCCCTGAGATCCGGGAGTGTCCATGGCCTACTGAGAGTGCAAACTGAACTGCACCTTCCCTTCATCCTCCGAACCTTACTAAAGGAAAAACCGTACTGAACGGATAGACGTCGCCTAGAGGGGGGGGGGGGGGGGGTGAATAGGCGATTTAAAACTTTTTCGAGGAGCCGGAATATCCGGTCCAAGAGTGACCGGAAATTCCGAGTAGCCGGAATATCCGGTACACGAATGACCCGGAAATTCCGGTATGCTTGATTAAGGCGGAATAAAACTAGAGGTTTACTTTAACAAGCATACAACCTAGATATATAAACTAGGCTCACCTATGTGCACCAACAACTTAAGCTAAGCAATACTAGTAACAAGATGATAGCAAGATATATGACTTCAAGCACGAAGGCTATCACAATGTAAAGTGCATAAGTAAAGAGCTCGGGTATAGAAATAACCGAGGCACGCGGAGACGAGGATGTATTCCCGAGTTCCACCCAAAGGTGTACGTCTCGTTTGGAGAGGTGTGCGCAACCACAACAGGTTAGCCGCAACGCCACAAAGGCTCACCTTCTTCTCCTGATGAACTCAAACACAAAAGGTTCGAGTTCACCTTCCACTATTGATCTCCTTTGGGGCGGAGATCGAATCCCGTACAACTCTTGAGGCACACACCCACAACTTAATTGGGGGCTCCCAAGTCTTGAGGCACACACCCACAACTTAATTGGGGGCTCTCAAGTGACCACAAAAAGTCTTGACCACAAAAGGTCTTGGCCACAAAAGGCCGGCCACAAAAGGCGTCTAGGGTCCAAAGACCCAAGAGTAACAAGCTCACAAGTAATACCACCACGAATCCTCGTGGAGGGCTCAAACCAATGCAAATGCAATGGCAAGAGCACACGAAGTGCTCAAGTCCTTCACTCTCAAATTTCAACACAACAACAAATGTTTATGGGGGAATAAGAGAGGAAGAACAAAGGAAACCACAAAGGAGTCAAATCCTTCACTCCCAAATCCCACCAAAAGCAACTAATGCTTATGGGGGGAGAAGAGAGGAAGAACAAAGAAGAAGAACCACAAAGGAACACCAAGAACTAGATCCACTAAGTTCTCCTCACTTAGAGGAGAGATGGATTGGTAGGATTGTAGATCTAGATCTCCTCTCAACTTTCCCTAAAGAATATGGAAGATTCAATGGAGGGATTGAGAGGGAAGTGAGCTTTCCAAGGTCAACAATGGAGTAGGAGAGAGGGGAAAATCGTGCTGCCTTAGATTGGCTGGGGAAGAAGAAGGGGAGGGGTATAAATACCCCTCCAGGAAATATAGCCCTTGGCTGTTTCGACACTCGGAAATTCCGGTATAAGTGACACTCGGATTTTCCGGTCAACCGGAAATTCCGGTCTAGAGAGACTTGGAAATTCCGGTCACCCGGAAATTCCGGTCTGAGAGAGCTCGGAAATTCCGGCTGGAGTCAGAAGCAAAACCAAACTTTTCCTTAGCCATTTCTGGAGGACTTTTCTGGGGGCACTCGGAAATTCCGGTAGACGGAAATTTCCGAGCACAATTTCCGACTGGAGTCAGAACCCTTTTTCTCCTTTCCTTAGCCGTTTTCTTGGATGAGCTGGGGAACCGGAAATTCCGGTAGGGCGGAATATCCGACCCCAATAATCCGAATCAGCAGAACACCAAAACGAAAACTGCTATAACTTTTGCAAATGAACTCCAAATGAGGTGAGACCAATTTTGTTGGAAAGATAGCGACGAAGACTACCCAACAAAAAGGTGTGGGACTTTCCTCAAGGTAGAACCGGCAATATTTCCGCCACCGAAAACGCAACAAGTTGTCCAAAGTAAAACCGATTTCGATGAACTAGAGCTTGACATGGAGATGAACCAAGCTCTAATTCCTCACCAACATAAAAGCCAAATAAGAACCAAGAAATATGATATGCCAAGTATTCAAAGGTTTGAGCTCTCCACAAGAATGCGATCAAGTTACTAACTTGAGAGCCCCTCTTGATAGTACGCCTATCTATCCTATAGCCCTATCAAGATCATACCTTTGCCTTGAGCATTCCACTTGAGTTAGATGATGACTATCTTGATCTCTTCAAGTGGGTCATATTTCTTGATTGCGCGTCCAATCACTTGCTTGATGAAGACTTCTCCAAATACTCCCCCATGCTCACAATGGGAGAGTCTCGCTTAGCTTCATCTTCATGTATCCATTGCAAGCACCAAGCATAGGATCTTTTCGAGAAAACTTCTCTTGGTCTTGCACAACTCATCTTTTCTTCACTAAGATGATGTCTTGAATCTTCAAGACATTCTTGCAATAAGCTTCACTCAACACATAAGCTTCAAGAGTCCAACACATGAACTCCACAATTCCATGGACATGATCTATAATGATATCTCAAAGTAAACATTAGTCCATAGAGATTGTCATTCAATTACCAAAACCACACATGAGGGAAAATGCTCTTTCACGTACATACGTTGTTTTATCGACAGCAAGCAAGGTATCTGATCTTCCACTTGCTTGATCAGATCTCGCAGGAAGAGTTCACTAGTAGGCTTCTTGATCCTCCAATCAGTGGTAGTCACAAAGCCCGCACATTCCAATTCGATCATAACATGACTCGTTTCCTAAGGCATGACTTATCTTCCAAGAATAGAAAGCATATCGTAGCTATTTCACATAGTGTCCTGAGATATCAGTAGCTCTAGTCAATGCTGGCCTTACTCTTCCCTTTCCTTATGCTAAGTGGCAACCTCTTGTTTAAGAGTGCGGAATCCTATTTGTGTATCAGAAGACTATGGTGACCCATAGATCTTCTATTTCGCCGGAATTCGTTGATTGTCATTTACAGTGTTCGTTGTAAGATCACTTCAGGTCCTAAATTGGGAGAGTTTGCTTGCTATCGAACAAATAGTGGAATCTAAAAAAACAATGAAATCCATTCACACAAGCTGGACCATTGCCTTCGGCAACGCCCTAATTCCTTTCCTATCTTTCTTCTCCCCGTACCATTATTTTTATCGTTTCTGAATCTTGAGATTGCTTCAATGCATGTGATCCCTCTCCTCAGCCTTCCCCTCCTAAATCTTAGAATCCTAATGCCGCAGGTGCTATGTCGGAAATCCATTGAGTTTATCCTCTGCCCCAAGGAAAATCAAAGAAGAAGAAAGCCCTGGTATTCTCTACTTGAATTCAGGAAGATTCAGATACCGAAAGCAATAGGAATGGGAAAGCGGAGCGGGCAATAGGTTTAGGACTGAGCACTAGAGCCTGGAATAGCAGGAATGAAGGTTGGGAAATATGCCATGCAGAATTCCTTGGCACTGCTTTCCCTTTCCATATGAAAAATGGAGAGGAAAAGCATGGGTGGACCAAGCGTTTTAACCGGAATCTAGTGACGGAGAAAGAAGAAAGACAGGCTAAGCGCTAGATAGGGTCACAATTCAATAAAGATACTTGCCTGGATGGCGAAGCTGTGTTTGCTCTCCCAAATCGAGATCAAAGTCTTGCTTGACAGCGTGAGGAACTTTGAATGCTCCGTACAAAGGGTCATAGGGAGCTTTTGGAGGTCAGAGGAGAAGTGTGTGTGGCCACTGTGCGCAAGCATTCTGTACAGCGATCTTGCTGAAGAGGTCCCCGGTCCCACCTCCATAAAGAAGATCTGGTGACTGCCCATTGTCTTGTTTTGGCTTTGAAGTATCCTCAAAATAAGGCAAGTGAGTCAACGATCTCTGTAAGAGGAATTGGAAGATGGGGGTTCCATGGCGCACTGAGATGAAAGGCTGTCTTGGACGTGCGGCCCCTTATCCCTATCCCTTTGTTGATGAATCCCATGCAGAAATGCATTAAATACATCTAATTGATGTAATGGCCAATCCAGATTTGTGGCACAAGAAATCAGTGTTCTCACCGTGCTCATCTTTGCCACTGGTGCAAAGGTTTCGTCATAGTCAATTCCATATGTTTGACTATATCCCCTTCCTTGCCACAAGTCTTGCCTTGTACCTTTATCAAATCCCATAAGGATTGTGACGCCCTAAAATCGATACTATGTAGATTTAAGCGCATCCGCCGAAATCCGCATAATAACGATTTTAGGTCGCCCACCAGACATAATGTGCACGCCGAAACATGCGCATTATGTGGGTGGAATTGTGATAACATTACAACAGTTCCGATACATCCACAAATACAACAAAAGAGATAAATACAACAACGACTCGCACGAGTCAAGATACAAATAAACAATACAAAGATTCAAATGACAGCGGAAGCAAAATAGTATCCGGCTACGGATAAGATGCAAATTGGACTAAGAGTCCTGAAGATAAGCGATGGCGCCATATCCCTGCCCAGCCAAGCCGGAGGGATTCCCAAGCTAACGTCGTCAGACTTCAAACCTGTTGACTGCACATAAAGCACATCCCAAAAGAGGGTCAGGGCACTCCCTGGCAAGCAAAACCGACTTGCCTACTTTCTACACCATCTCCCAAAATATAGGGGAGGTGGACTTAGCGGCAGCAGCACTAGCAACCTAAAGAGACACGCTACAACTTCCGTCTAATCAGAGAGGGATAAGAGAGCGCATAAAGTAAACATCTACAACTAACACCAAACATAACCCATTCTCGAATTAACCCCCTCAACCAAATATGAGGAAGCAATTCGGGAAAACTCACACGTTAAACAGTTTTAATTATAATTTATTGTGAAAGTAATTCTATATTACTAGTCAATTTAATTAACATTAAATAGGTGCAAGTTGTCTAGATCTTGTTAGCCAGCATCATCACCAAAATCGTCCATAACCGTGGACACGGCTCATCGATAAGATTATACCCTGCAGGGGTGCACTACAGTACCCATACTCGCATGATCAACCCGTTAGGGCCTCTCAACACGACTCATTCCTTCACCACAGCAAGTCCAAGTGCCACCCATATGAGTTGTTACCCGCGTCAGGAGTCCGGCCGAATCTCAATTGCGGACTCATTAGTTTGTGTCTGCTCACCATGCGGCTCAAACCACAGTAGGAACTGTCCGCTACGTGAGCACCACCCCTATATAACCCCCCGTATCCAGTAACCTCTCATCGATCATCATCATCATGCACATGCATATGAGCGAATGGAAAACCCGAACTACTTGCGGCACATGGACGAGCTGCAGATCCGTTCAAAGTCGAGGGGGGCTCCATTGGGCCACCCACAAGTGGTTAGTGCGCTCAAAATTGGATCCGAGGACAAAATCTCAGTTCCTAGGTCGACACTGAGCAGAACAAAGCACCTCGCAAGGCCTTCCGCCTGGTGCCTTATCATTTAATTATAATACCCCAATATAAGACAACATTTTATTAAGGTAGAATAATCTATCATACTAAGCAGATGAAACATAAGACCAACAGACGACTCGCACAAACAACTCTAAGCATGCGCTACGACTCGCAAGGTCAACAGATAAACAAACAACAGGTGATGGGATGTGGGGATAAAGCTGTATGGGTTGCAGGATAAACATGTGATGGGATCGCGATAAGAATCGAATACTAGGGTAGCAGAGATCAACGGCAGGAATGAAAAACAATGTATAGGTAAACAAGCAAACTTTGCTTGCCTGGAATCCCGCATGGAAGCAGATCTTGTCGTTGCTCACACATCTCAACGTCGTATCCGCGAAGAAGCATCAAACAATGGAAAGCGTAAAAGATGCACTTTACCACTACGGCAAAAGATCCAGCATGATCATGGGAGAATGATGCATGACATGGCAAGATGCATTGCGAGATGCACTTAATCCAACTTAAGCGGAACCGAGATTCCGACAATTAATATTAATGTTGAAGTTATTTATCTACCCCACAAATTAAATGTCCATTAAGATGGAAAGGCATGGCAAAGATGATCTAGTCAAATTAAATGGAATAGGCATCAATAGTAATTAAATGCCCACACATTCCATAATTATTATTTAGGTGAATCGCTACACCACCAAACCCAAGAGATGCAACACATGCAAGTATGATGCGATATGCACAAGATAAATGACATTTAATAAAATAGGTAGGGTTAGGGTTTGGGTTCGCACGTTGGATCGGGAGAGATAGGGTTCGAAACCGACGTCTTCGGTGCGTAGAGGAAGTAGTTGCCGTCGTGGAAGTAGTCGTCGCGGAACCGGGGCATCGTCGTTTGTCGGTGTCGTGGAAGTGGTCGGGTAGTCGTACTCGGTTATCACCGTTCACGGGCGTGGGCACGTAGGAGCACGGCAACGGACACCGGAAGGAAAAACGCACGGGCGGGCAGCACCTCGAAGGGTGGACAAACGCGGACAAAAAAAGACGCTGGGGTCTTGCGGGCAGTTCACCGAACACCTTGTGGGCGCGAACGAGAGGAGGCCACCGGACGGAGAACCGGGTTAGGACGGCGCGACGTGGGGCGGCGGCGGCGTGCACGCGGCCAGGAAGAGGAGGCGGCGGCAGCGCAGACGCGCGAGGCGGAAGTGGAGCGCGACGCGCGCGGGTGGTGGCGTGGGAGGCTGTAACAGCCCAACTGTAACTTTCCTTTTTGTGTGCAATAAAATTGTTGAATCATGTCATCTTTCCATAATTGGTTGCATTTAATTAAATATGTCTCCCAAATGTTTCCCAAATTTAAATTCTTATTTTGAATTCAAATGCTTTCAAATAAATTCATTTGAAGTTTCAAATTATTTATAAATAACCAAACTAGATATTAATATGTCTAATTTGAAACTATCAAAATTTGCTCAAAAGTTTTGGTGAGGTTCCTTTCTGTTTTGTTTTAAAAATACAAAAACAGGAGAGTTTTAAAAAGGAAAAACAAAACCAAAAAAAAAATTAGTGGGGAGGGAGCTCCTGGCCGAACTGGGCCACTCCCTGGCCCAGCACGCCAGCCCGACCCAACTCCTTCTTCCTCTTCCCTACGTACGCCTTTCCAGCGTGGAGGAGCAGAGATGCCCATGGCGTGGAGTCTCTGCAGCTCGCCCCCACGCCCCTTGCCCGACCCTCTCTCCTCCTATAAGCCGTGCAGCCAGGAGAAACCCTAAACCTAGACTTTTCTTCCCCTTTCCCCGCCGCCGCGTGCTCCTCTCGCTCTGCCGTCGCCATGGCCGAGGTAAGCTGAGCTCGGGTCCCCGCACGGACAGCCCCCTCCGTCCTCGACACGCAGCAGCCACGCCCCCTCCTCTCCTACCTCGACACCGCGGAGAGCAAGACAGGCGACTGCTTCTTCCTCTTCTTCGACGACCGCGCGGCTCGGCCTCTCCTCCCCGCACCGTCCGCTCAGCCCCGACCTCCCCGAGCTCTTCCACCTCGCCACCGTGCTTCCCTCGGTGAGCCGCCGCCGCCCTACCCTTTTTCCCCTTCGATTCGTCAACGGGTCGCCGGAGTTCTTCTCTGCGTCGGCGAGCACGCCTCGGACCGCACGGTGTCGACCACCAACTCCAGCAGCCCGTGCCTCCCCTGTTCAAGCGAGCCCAAAAATCGACCCCCGCACGAACCGCAACCCCCACGCACACGCTCACACGCGCAGCGCCGCTCACAGGAGGTCGCCGGCGTCCCTTTTCGCCGCCGCGCCTCGGCAGTTCCGTCAGTCACGTTTTCGACACCTTCAGTTTCGTCAGTCAACACCGCACTTTTCCTGTTAAAACTAAAACGAACCTAACCCTATCACTTACACGCACTAGACCTACTGGCTATCAGCACCGATCTCTACCACTGCGCGCGTCGCGCGTTCGAAACTCAACCGGGGCAGTGGAAAAATGCCCCCTTTTTACGCCGCGCCACTGACAGGCCTGGCCCACCGGTCAGCGACCGGCCAGGCCGGCGCAGTCCAGTGAGCGCCACGCTGGCGCTGGCCCCGCCTGGCAGTGGCTGGGTGTGCCCCCGCCGCGGTGAGAAAAATTCCAGGAGCATTGTATTTTTGCACTTGAGCCCCCTGGTTCCCAGTTTTGCACAGAGGACCTCTCAGGCGATTTTTTCTATCACGGATAAGTCCCTGGACATTTCAGAAACAACCCCACACTTCTAAAATGCATAACTTTTGATTCATAACTCCAAATTAAATAAACTTTATATGTTTTTATATCAGAAAAATGCAATAAACATTAATATCACATTCTTATGTCATTTTGCATTATTTATTTTAAATGCTTAGTTTAAATTAACAAATGCAATTAATTAATTAAATATGGGGTATGAGGGGTAATAGTTATATAATACCCTAATTCCATTTAATATGCTCATACCTTTTATACCATACCTTGCCATGCTAATAAATGTTTTAATTTGAGTTTAAAATAAATCAATTGCAATTAATTCCTAAATGTGGAATGTGTTGGGCAATTAAGTAATTAATGTCGTTTCCATTTTAAATTAATTGGATCACCACTTCTGCTATATTAAGTATAATTTAAATTAATGGCTACACAAATAACTTGCACCCTAATCTTTTGCCGGGATTTCATCCCCGCTTTAATATGACCTAATCATCTCATACCATGTCGCATCATCATTTGTTTGCGCATTTCTCTGTATTGATTATTGTTTCCTACTGTTTGTGTTTGGCTCTCTTTGGGTAGACGACGACTTGTCTGCTGCGAGTACCTACGACACCGAGGTTCTAGCTATCGTGCCAGGCTACGAGCTGCCAGGCAAGCTTTTTGCTAACCGGTTACACGATTGTCGGGTTTTCATTCCTGCCTTTTGATCTATGCTATCCTAGTTATCGGTTCTTGAATTGCGATCCCATCACATGTTTATCCTGCAGCCTATACAGCTATATCCCCACAAACCATAACCCCTTGCATGTTTATCTGTTGGCCTTTGCGAGTCGTAGTGCATGCTTAGGATTGGTTGAGCGAGTCGTTCCTTTGTCTTTGTCTCATATGCTTAGTATGATATATTGTTCTACTATAATAAATTGCTATCTTATTTTTGGGGTTCTATAATTAAAAGATAAGGCACCAGGCGGAAGGCCTTGCGAGGTGCTTTGTTCTGCTCAGTGTCGACCTAGGAACTGAGATTTTGTCCTCGGATCCAATTTTGAGCGCACTAACCACTTGTGGGTGGCCCAATGGAGCCCCCCTCGACTTTGAACGGATCCCCAGCTCGTCCATGTGCCGCAAGTAGTTTGGGTTTTCCATTCGCTCATATGCATGTGCATGATGATGATGATCGATGAGAGGTTACTTGATACGGGGGGGTCATATAGGGGTGGTGCGTACGTAGCGGACAGTTCCTACTGTGGTTTGAGCCGCATGGTGCGCAGGCACAAACTAATGAGTCCGCAATAGAGATTCGGCCGGACTCCTGACGCGGGTAACAACTCATATGGGTGGCACCTGGACTTGCTGTAGTGAAGGAATGAGTCGTGTTGAGAGGCCTTAGCGGGTTGATCATGCGAGTATGGGTACTGTAGTGCACCCCTGCAGGGTATAATCTTATCGATAAGCCGTGTCCACGGTTATGGACGACTTTGGTGATGATGCTGGCTAACAAGATCTAGACAACTTACACATAATCATTGTTAATTAATGTGACTAGTAATATAGCATTACTTATACCCTAAATGGTAACTAAAATTGTTAAGTGTGAGTTTTCCCGGATTGCTTCCTCATACTTGGTTGAGGGGGTTAATTCGAGAATGGGTTATGACTGGTGTCAGTTGTAGGTGGATATTTTAAACGCTCTCTTATCCCTCTCTAATTAGACGGAAGTTTAGCGTGTCTCTTTAGTTTGCTAGTGCTGCTGCCGCTAAGTACACTTACCCCCATATTTTGGGAATCTTACAGTTTTGTAACCTGTTAGCTTAAGCTTGTTCGATACGCTTCGGTGTATTGACCCGTTCGCGGGCTGTGGTTTTTCTGCAGTTGAGGATCCTTCGCTCGACCAGTTGGGTGGATACTACGTGGAGTTCGACGACGAGAGCTACGACGAGTAGTTAGAGTTCCCCTGGGCTACTTCCTGGTGGACTGCGTGGATGGGCCTTCTTTTTCATTTCGGCCTTGAGCCCTTTGCTTCTTGTCTGTACTCAGACCGGTTTGTTTCCGCTGCTTGATGTAATGTTGGGACATGTGTCCTCTGATTGGTGCCATTTGATATATTTTTGCTCAGTGAGAGCTTTTGGATATTATTTCCTTTCTTTGTGTCTTAGGTTTATTCTGTGGTTTCGACTTGTTAAAAATCCGACTCGTATACCATGTGTGTATGGTTGAAGTATACGAGTTGGAAGACTTTTTGGATCCTTGCGTGCACAATCTGGAAACGTATGTGACGTTGGGGTCGCCAAGAACTGTCGGCCGATGATCCATTCCGAGCATGGCCTGATTCTTCCTGGGATTGGTAACCCCAGCATGTTCTTGGTTGTGTGGCCCAACCGATAAGTTTTGTTTGTGTAACTTGAATTCAGGGTCTGACAGTTGGTATCAGAGCTTAAACGCCCTCAGGTTCCCTTCTACTGATCGTTGTTTGAGTCTAGAAAAATATTTTTGTAGTTATCAGGAAATCTTAAACGTGAGAGTAGGAATTCTGTTCTTTTACTTCTTTCCCCACCCACCCTCCCTGTTCTTCTGGTAAGGAAGTGTTACGATAATTCCCTTCTCACCTTAATTTTAAAATTTAGGACATCACGTGTTCTGGGTTTTCCGTAGTACCATAGTTGCAGGTGGGTTTTGTCGTTTTGGTGGTTATCAACTTCTTCGGCTATGTTCAGTTTCAATCTCGAATCAATCAGTTGTTGTTCTACCTTTCTCTGGTTTTCATCTCATTGTCATTGTACAATTCGTTCTGTGCAATCAATCCTTTTTGTTTCCGGAGGCTAACTTCTACTTCAAACTGCTATGTAGATGGCGCACTATCAGGTGGTGCGTAAGACCCACTGTGAGCAGACTACCGGTTACCCGAAGCTTCTCAGAAGCATGGTTGACTATGTCGGTTTCAGCTACCTCCCGGAGTACCAGGTGTCCGAGATCCCCAGAGATTACGGACAGACCTTCTACAGAGCTACTGTTTGGATCAGCGGAGATGATGGTGATACGGTGCACAAGCACGTTGCTGAGGCTTCCACTGTGGACATGGCAGTACACTTGGCAGCTTACGATGCAGCGCTGGCTCTGCGCAGGGAATACTACTGCTTCAACGACCATCCATTCTGCTACGTTCCATACTACCCCTACACAGACTCTCAGTACGAGCTCGTGGCTCTGGACATGACCGCTCAGTTTGGCCAGTCTTCAGACTCAGTTGCTGGGACTCTACGCTTGGAGATAGCAGCACTCCGTCAGCAGCTGCACCGGGCACTCTCTCACCTGGGGCAGTATGACAGGGGGAACGTCCCACCAGACGCTTTCCCGAGGTTCCAGCTCGCTTTTCCGAGTCGTCTGTCTGCTGTGGGTGGATACATTCCAGAGCGGGGTCCTCTGATCACTACTGATCCAGACCACGTTGGACCACTACTGTACGGGACACAGATGCCAGATGCCTACTCCGTTCAGTTGCGACGCATTGTGCGAGACCACCGCCTGTACTGCGATCGTCGCTACACCCATCGCAGCAGCCTAGTTTCGTCTTCTGAGGGAAGCGAGAGCTAGTCTTCGAGTTGTATCTTTTCCTTGTTGTAGTAGCTATCCTTTGTACGAAACCGTGTTGGTTGTACGGATGGTTAACTTTGTACTAGTAGCTGTCCTTGTAGTACTGAAACCTTGGTGGTTGTACTGATGGCTAACTAAGTGTATGGTTATGAACCTTTGTTATGAGAAGCTTATCCTTGTTATCCTACAGTTTGCAACTGTTTTTCTGAGCAAGAATTCGACTTCCAAGTTTTCCCTGGCTTTGTGTATCTTGTCGCTGTTCTAATATCCAATGTCTCCAGGATGACGAACACCAGGAACAACCGCAATGCGGAAGACGCACCACCACCGCCTCCAATCACTGAGTTGCTTGGTCAGATGACCCAAGTTCTGGCTCAAATGGCCGAGAACCAAGTCTACCAGAACAACAACGGGCATCGCAATGAAGGCAATGCACGTGTGACCATCAAGGACTTCCTCGGTCTGGGCCCAAGGAACTTCGCTTCCCCCACTGAGCCGCTGGAAGCTGATGATTGGCTTCGCGAGATGGAAAGAACCCTTGCTATCGCCCACGTGGCTGAGCATGACAAGGTCCTACCTTCTTAGGGGCAAATCTGCCTCATGGTGGGAAAACTTCCAGGCTATGAGAGCTCCCGGGGTGGTTACCACTTGGGGGGATTTCAGGGCAGCCTTCCTGCGCCACCACATCCCAGAAGGTCTCATGGACAGGATGCGCGAGCAGTTTAACTCGCTGACGCAAGGCAAGATGGACGTGATGGAGTACAATGGCGAGTTCAATCGCCTTGCTCGTTACGCTGGAGATGAGGTGAACACTGAGGCCAAGAAGATGGCCAAGTTCCGCAAGGGTTTGAACCCCGTGCTCAAGTACAAGCTGAACCTCGTCAAGGCCGACAACTTCGAGGACCTCGTCAACATCGCGCTCAATGAGGAGCATGGGCGCAAGGTCTTCGAGGAGTCGCGCAAGCACTCTCGTGAGACCAACTCTTCTTCATCGTCAATCGCCGCCACTCCTTCTCAGAAGCGTCGGCTCTGGGTGCCTAACATCGCCTTCGCACGAGCTACCTACGTGCCAGGACCTCCAGGACTCGCGCCTCGCCCACCGAACCCGGCTCTTGCTATGAGGGGTTTCGGAGGACCGCCAAGGCCAACAGGCGCTCGCCCCAACGTGACCTGCTACCAGTGCGGGAAACCGGGCCACTACTCCAACAACTGCCCGGAGACCCGTACACTTCCTCCACCACCTCGGCCTTCTCCAACTCAGGCGATGGTCCGCGCACCTGCCCTGGCTAGGCCTTTCGTCCCCAACACCAGGCCTCCAGCACGTGCTGCGCGGGTGAACCACATCAGTGCTGAGGAAGCAGAAGAAGCTCCAGAAGTTGTTCTTGGTACACTTCCTGTCAACTCTATCTCTTCTAGAGTGTTGTTTGATACAGGAGCATCTCATTCTTTCGTATCAGTTGGCTTTGCGGATTTACATGGGCTAATTCTCGATCCTCTACCCAAAAACATCGCGGTTACTTCTCCGGGTATGCAAATGACTTCTTCCAAGATAAGCCACGACAACGAAATCCAAATTGGAGGCCATATCTTCTTGGCATCTCTAATAATTCTCGGCAATTCGGATATTGATGTCATTCTGGGCATGGATTGGTTGAAGGCCAATCAAGCTAAGATAGACTGTTCCACAAAGACTGTAACTCTTTCTCATCCTTCTGGACAGATAGTCTATTCTCCAAACCAAACCTCTTCGGCTCGGCTTTTCGCTCTCAATGTTGATCCTCTTCCTTCCATAGAAGCTATTCCGGTGGTCCGAGATTTTCCTGACGTCTTTCCTGAAGAATTACCAGGTATGCCACCTGACAGAGCCGTCGAGTTCGTTATTGAACTAGAACCGGGCACTGCTCCTATCTCCAAACGTCCTTACAAGATGGGCCCCAAAGAACTGGCTGAGCTTAAGAGTCAGCTAGAGGAGTTGGAAAGGAAAGGTCATATTCAACCTAGTACTTCTCCTTGGGGTTGTCCTACTCTGTTTGTCAAAAAGAGGGACACGACTGAGCGACTGGTTGTTGACTACCGTCCTCTGAACAAGAAAACCATCAAGAACAAGTATCCTCTCCCTCGCATCAACGATCTGTTCGATCAACTGGCTGGTGCTAAGGTTTTCTCCAAGTTGGACTTGAGGTCAGGTTATCACCAGATCAAGATCCGCAAAGAAGACATTCCAAAGACAGCTTTCACCACTCGTTATGGTCTCTATGAATACACTGTCATGTCTTTCGGTCTCACAAATGCTCCGGCGACTTTCTCACGTCTCATGAACTTCGTTTTCATGGAATACCTCGATAAGTTCGTGGTAGTCTATCTCGATGACATTCTTATCTATTCCAAAACCGAGGAAGAACACGGAGAACATCTACGTCTTATCTTGTTGAAACTCCGAGAACACCGTCTCTACGACAAGTTCTCCAAGTGTGAATTCTGGCTTCCTAAAGTATCCTACCTTGGTCATGTCATCTCTTCTGAAGGCATTTCTGTGGATCCAGAAAAAGTGAAAGCCATTGTTGAATGGTTGCCTCCTACATCGGTGAAACAAGTCAGGAGTTTCCTTGGCATGGCTAGCTATTGCCGTCGATTTGTTGATAACTTCTCCAAAATCGCTAAGCCTCTCACCGATCTTACAAGGAAGGATAGAATGTTTCTTTGGACTCCAAAGTGTGATGAGAGTTTCAATCTCTTGAAAGCTAAACTCACTTCTACTCCTGTTCTAGTTGGCCCAGACACTTCCAAACCTTTCCAAATATTCTGCGATGCATCTCTTCAAGGACTAGGCGCAGTCCTCATGCAAGAACGCAAAGTTGTGGCTTATGCATCTCGCCAGTTGCAGCCTCATGAGCTCAACTATCCTACACATGATCTTGAACTTGCAGCAATCATGTATGCCCTCAAGGCTTGGAGACCTTACTTGTTGGGGCACAGCTGTGAGATCTTCACTGATCACAAGAGTCTCAAATATCTCTTCACTCAACCAGACTTGAACCTCAGGCAAACAAGGTGGCTTGAGAAACTCTCAGATTACGATCTTACCATCTCTTACACTCCAGGCAAAGCTAATGTAATGGCTGATGCTCTCAGTCGCAAGTCCTATTGCAACAACCTCATGGTTGAGGACATCCAAACTCCTATTCATGAAGAATTCAAGAAACTCAATCTTCAAGTGGTTCCCTCTGGTTATCTTGCAAACTTGATTGCCACTCCTACACTTGAGGATAAGATCCGTGCCGCACAGTTGCATGATTCTGGTGTCAAGAATATCAAAGACAACATTGGCAAGGATAAGTACAAGAGTTTCTCTCTCGATGACAAGGGTACCTTGCTGTTTGAAGAACGCATTGTAGTGCCCAAACTTGACAGCTTAAGAGAACTCATTCTCAAGGAGGCTCATGATACTCCGCTTTCTATTCACCCTGGCAGCACAAAGATGTACCAGCATCTCAAGTCAATCTATTGGTGGACCAGGATGAAGCGGGAAATTGCTAGCTATGTGTCTCATTGTGATGTTTGCTGTCGTGTCAAGGTAGTTCATCAGAGACCACCTGGACTTCTTCAACCACTGCAAATTCCTGAATGGAAATGGGACAAGATCGAAATGGACTTCGTTACTGGGTTTCCAAAGTCCAAGAAAGGCAACGATGCAATCTTTGTTGTCATTGATCGTCTCTCCAAAGTGGCTCACTTCTTTCCAGTCAAAGAGACAGTATCAGCTAGTCAGTTGGCAGAACTCTATATGACAAGACTGGTTCCTTTACATGGTGTTCCTTTGGCAATAAGCTCAGATCGTGGAAGTATCTTCACTTCTCGATTTTGGGATAGCTTTCAGAAAGCCTTGGGTACTAAACTTCTGTTCAGCACAGCTTACCATCCGCAGACAAGTGGACAGGTTGAAAGAGTAAACCAGATTCTAGAGGATATGCTCAGAGCTTGTGTTATCTCCTTTGGCATGAAATGGGAGGATTGCCTTCCGTATGCTGAGTTCTCCTACAACAACAGCTTCCAAGCAAGCCTAGGCATGGCTCCATTTGAAGCTCTCTATGGCCGCAAATGTAGAACTCCTCTCAATTGGTCTCAAGCTGGTGAACGTCCATTCTTTGGGCCGGATATTATCCAGGAGGCTGAAGAAAAGGTTCGCATCATTCGTGACAATCTGAAGATTGCCCAGTCTCGGCAGAAAAGCTATTATGATAGCAAGCACAGGGACATGGTCTATGCACCTGGTGATAAAGCTTACCTTCGTGTCACTCCTCTGAGAGGCACGCAACGCTTTGGCATCAAAGGCAAACTCGCTCCGCGTTATGTTGGGCCTTTCAACGTTCTTTCAAGGCGTGGTGAATTGGCTTACCGTCTGGAACTTCCTCCAAACCTCTCCAAAGTGCACGATGTCTTCCATGTGTCACAACTCAAGAAGTGCTTCAAAGATCCAGGTCGTGCAGTTGATCATGGATCAATTGAACTTCGAGAAGATCTCTCTTATGTGGAACAACCGATTCGCATTCTTGACGAAGATGAACGTCGCACCCGTAACAACACTGTCAAGTTCTACAAGGTTCAATGGTCTCATCATTCTGACAAGGAAGCTACATGGGAACGTGAAGACCATCTCCGTGCCGAATACCCCAACCTCTTTGTTGCTCCATGAAGAATCTCGGGGCGTGATTCCTTTAAGGGGGGGAGTGTTGTAACAGCCCAACTGTAACTTTCCTTTTTGTGTGCAATAAAATTGTTGAATCATGTCATCTTTCCATAATTGGTTGCATTTAATTAAATATGTCTCCCAAATGTTTCCCAAATTTAAATTCTTATTTTGAATTCAAATGCTTTCAAATAAATTCATTTGAAGTTTCAAATTATTTATAAATAACCAAACTAGATATTAATATGTCTAATTTGAAACTATCAAAATTTGCTCAAAAGTTTTGGTGAGGTTCCTTTCTGTTTTGTTTTAAAAATACAAAAACAGGAGAGTTTTAAAAAGGAAAAACAAAACCAAAAAAAAAATTAGTGGGGAGGGAGCTCCTGGCCAAACTGGGCCACTCCCTGGCCCAGCACGCCAGCCCGACCCAACTCCTTCTTCCTCTTCCCTCCGTACGCCTTTCCAGCGTGGAGGAGCAGAGATGCCCATGGCGTGGAGTCTCTGCAGCTCGCCCCCACGCCCCTTGCCCGACCCTCTCTCCTCCTATAAGCCGCGCAGCCAGGAGAAACCCTAAACCTAGACTTTTCTTCCCCTTTCCCCCGCCGCCGCGTGCTCCTCTCGCTCTGCCGTCGCCATGGCCGAGGTAAGCTGAGCTCGGGTCCCCGCACGGACAGCCCCCTCCGTCCTCGACACGCAGCAGCCACGCCCCCTCCTCTCCTACCTCGACACCGCGGAGAGCAAGACAGGCGACTGCTTCTTCCTCTTCTTCGACGACCGCGCGGCTCGGCCTCTCCTCCCCGCACCGTCCGCTCAGCCCCGACCTCCCCGAGCTCTTCCACCTCGCCACCGTGCTTCCCTCGGTGAGCCGCCGCCGCCCTACCCTTTTTCCCCTTCGATTCGTCAACGGGTCGCCGGAGTTCTTCTCTGCGCCGGCGAGCACGCCTCGGACCGCACGGTGTCGACCACCAACTCCAGCAGCCCGTGCCTCCCCTGTTCAAGCGAGCCCAAAAATCTACCCCCGCACGAACCGCAACCCCCACGCACACGCTCACACGCGCAGCGCCGCTCACAGGAGGTCGCCGGCGTCCCTTTTCGCCGCCGCGCCTCGGCAGTTCCGTCAGTCACGTTTTCGACACCTTCAGTTTCGTCAGTCAACACCGCACTTTTCCTGTTAAAACTAAAACGAACCTAACCCTATCACTAACACGCACTAGACCTACTGGCTATCAGCACCGATCTCTACCACTGCGCGCGTCGCGCGTTCGAAACTCAACCGGGGCAGTGGAAAAATGCCCCCTTTTTACGCCGCGCCACTGACAGGCCTGGCCCACCGGTCAGCGACCGGCCAGGCCGGCGCAGTCCAGTGAGCGCCACGCTGGCGCTGGCCCCGCCTGGCAGTGGCTGGGTGTGCCCCCGCCGCGGTGAGAAAAATTCCAGGAGCATTGTATTTTTGCACTTGAGCCCCCTGGTTCCCAGTTTTGCACAGAGGACCTCTCAGGCAATTTTTTCTATCACGGATAAGTCCCTGGACATTTCAGAAACAACCCCACACTTCTAAAATGCATAACTTTTGATTCATAACTCCAAATTAAATAAACTTTATATGTTTTTATATCAGAAAAATGCAATAAACATTAATATCACATTCTTATGTCATTTTGCATTATTTATTTTAAATGCTTAGTTTAAATTAACAAATGCAATTAATTAATTAAATATGGGGTATGAGGGGTAATAGTTATATAATACCCTAATTCCATTTAATATGCTCATACCTTTTATACCATACCTTGCCATGCTAATAAATGTTTTAATTTGAGTTTAAAATAAATCAATTGCAATTAATTCCTAAATGTGGAATGTGTTGGGCAATTAAGTAATTAATGTCGTTTCCATTTTAAATTAATTGGATCACCACTTCTGCTATATTAAGTATAATTTAAATTAATGGCTACACAAATAACTTGCACCCTAATCTTTTGCCGGGATTTCATCCCCGCTTTAATATGACCTAATCATCTCATACCATGTCGCATCATCATTTGTTTGCGCATTTCTCTGTATTGATTATTGTTTCCTACTGTTTGTGTTTGGCTCTCTTTGGGTAGACGACGACGTGTCTGCTGCGAGTACCTACGACACCGAGGTTCCAGCTATCGTGCCAGGCTACGAGCTGCCAGGCAAGCTTTTTGCTAACCGGTTACACGATTGTCGGGTTTTCATTCCTGCCTTTTGATCTATGCTATCCTAGTTATCGGTTCTTGAATTGCGATCCCATCACATGTTTATCCTGCAGCCTATACAGCTATATCCCCACAAACCATAACCCCTTGCATGTTTATCTGTTGGCCTTTGCGAGTCGTAGTGCATGCTTAGGATTGGTTGAGCGAGTCGTTCCTTTGTCTTTGTCTCATATGCTTAGTATGATATATTGTTCTACTATAATAAACTGCTATCTTATTTTTGGGGTTCTATAATTAAAAGATAAGGCACCAGGCGGAAGGCCTTGCGAGGTGCTTTGTTCTGCTCAGTGTCGACCTAGGAACTGAGATTTTGTCCTCGGATCCAATTTTGAGCGCACTAACCACTTGTGGGTGGCCCAATGGAGCCCCCCTCGACTTTGAACGGATCCGCAGCTCGTCCATGTGCCGGAAGTAGTTCGGGTTTTCCATTCGCTCATATGCATGTGCATGATGATGATGATCGATGAGAGGTTACTTGATACGGGGGGGTCATATAGGGGTGGTGCGTACATAGCGGACAGTTCCTACTGTGGTTTGAGCCGCATGGTGCGCAGGCACAAACTAATAAGTCCGCAATAGAGATTCGGCCGGACTCCTGACGCGGGTAACAACTCATATGGGTGGCACCTGGACTTGCTGTAGTGAAGGAATGAGTCGTGTTGAGAGGCCTTAGCGGGTTGATCATGCGAGTATGGGTACTGTAGTGCACCCCTGCAGGGTATAATCTTATCGATGAGCCGTGTCCACGGTTATGGACGACTTTGGTGATGATGCTGGCTAACAAGATCTAGACAACTTACACCTAATCATTGTTAATTAATGTGACTAGTAATATAGCATTACTTATACCCTAAATGGTAACTAAAATTGTTAAGTGTGAGTTTTCCCGGATTGCTTCCTCATACTTGGTTGAGGGGGTTAATTCGAGAATGGGTTATGACTGGTGTCAGTTGTAGGTGGATATTTTAAACGCTCTCTTATCCCTCTCTAATTAGACGGAAGTTTAGCGTGTCTCTTTAGTTTGCTAGTGCTGCTGCCGCTAAGTACACTTACCCCCATATTTTGGGAATCTTACAGTTTTGTAACCTGTTAGCTTAAGCTTGTTCGATATGCTTCGGTGTATTGACCCGTTCGCGGGCTGTGGTTTTTCTGTAGTTGAGGATCCTTCGTTCGACCAGTTGGGTGGATACTACGTGGAGTTCGACGACGAGAGCTACGACGAGTAGTTAGAGTTCCCCTGGGCTACTTCCTGGTGGACTGCGTGGATGGGCCTTCTTTTTCGTTTCGGCCTTGAGCCCTTTGCTTCTTGTCTGTACTCAGACCGGTTTGTTTCCGCTGCTTGATGTAATGTTGGGACATGTGTCCTCTCATTGGTGCCATTTGATATATTTTTGCTCAGTGAGAGCTTTTGGATATTATTTCCTTTCTTTGTGTCTTAGGTTTATTCTGTGGTTTCGACTTGTTAAAAATCCGACTCGTATACCATGTGTGTATGGTTGAAGTATACGAGTTGGAAGACTTTTTGGATCCTTGCGTGCACAATCTGGAAACGTATGTGACGTTGGGGTCGCCAAGAACTGTCGGCCGGTGATCCATTCCGAGCATGGCCTGATTCTTCCTGGGATTGGTAACCCCAGCATGTTCTTGGTTGTGTGGCCCAACCGATACGTTTTGTTTGTGTAACTTGAATTCAGGGTCTGACAGAGGCGGCTGACAGCGGCGGCGTGCGGCGGCGCTCGGGCGGAGACGGAGCTGCGGCGAGTAGAGCGGAGGCGGCCTACGCGGGGTCGCTGCGACGCGCACGAGCGGAGGCGCGACGCGCGAGCAGGAGCGCGGGGCACATGCGAGGAGGCGGCTAGCAGCGCCGAACGGCGCGGCGTGGCGTGGGCGCGGCAGGGGGAGAGGCGGAGGAGCGGCTGGGGGCGCACGGGACGGTGCGGGGCGACCGGACGGCGCGCTGGCGCAGCGGCCGGAGCCGGGAGCGGCGCGGCGGCGTCCATCGTGGGCGGGCGGCGTCGCGCGGGGCGCGGTGGCGCTGAGGCTGGCAGCGGTGCGGCGTGGGGAGGCGCAGGAGTGAGTCCGGCACGGCGGCGGGGAGAGGCGGCGCGACGCTGGAGGGTTGCCGGAGCCCTCGGAGGAGGAGCTCGGGCCGGCAGCGCGGCGCGGTGGCGGCGCGGGGGCGCGGGGCGCCGCCTGACCGGAAGGAGCAGGGCGCGGCGGGAGGAGCGGCGCACGGCCGGCGGGAGACGGGGCACGCGGCCGGCGACCGGAGGAGCAGGGTGAGGGGCGACGGCGCGGACGGCGCGGCAGGGAGCTCGGGCGCTCGGGAGGATTTGGTGCGTGCGGGCTCGGGAAGGAGAAGAAGGAAAAAGGAAAGGAAGAGGAGAAAAGAAAAAAAAAAGAAAAGAAAAGAAAAGGAGGGGGAAAAAGAGAAAAAGAGAGGTGGGAGGATGTCTTGCAAAATTCCAGAAAAAAGAGGAGGGTGGCTGCAAAAAGTCAGGGGGTGGGAAAGAATTTTCCAGGGGGAAACCCTAGGGTTTGCTTAGGTGGGCTTTTGGGCTTTATTTGTCACCGTTATTCTTTTTCGTTTTATATTTTTAGAACAAAAACGAAAATGAATTTGAACACGAATTTTATACAAAATATTTTTAGTTTTAAATAGACAATTTAATAAACTAATTTTTAACATTTTTTAAAAGATTTGAAAATAACACATTTTTAATTAATTTGAAATGCATTTGAATTTAATTGTGGAAATTAAATTTAAATGCAACAATTAAATTAATGCGATGCAATGCGATGCCATGTCGATGCAAAAAAGAAAACTCACAAATCAAAAAGGGGATAAATCCCGGGGCGTTACAACCGACACCACTAACAAAGGATCGCGTCCCGCGATCCACGCCGAGACCACAAGAAGAGAGGGGTAACTATCAAGTCTTCACGCTCCGGGATGAACTTCTCGACACCACTAACAAGGGATTGTTGCTCCACCTTGAAATTCTCGACACCACTAACAAGGGATTGTTTCTCACGACAAAGACGACTCCGAAAGATCGAACCTAATAGGATAAAGGCAAGAGAACGTCCACCCACACGTAGGATCCTAAAACTTTGAAGTTGGATAAGAGAAGAGACTCCAAAACAAATAAGGTAAGAGGAGAAGTAGAATTGAGGTAAGGAGTAAAAAGAATCCTATTGAGATATTTCCAAAATAAGTTTTAGTCAAATAGTTTTCGACACTCTATAAACAACGACCGTTAGCGAGGTTATCCTACAGACTTTTGTGGACCCGCTGCTTCGATAACCATTCGTATCGAAACAACAAGGAGATCGAAACCAAGGCTCTGATACCACTTTGTGACGCCCTAAAATCGATACTATGTAGATTTAAGCGCATCCGCCGAAATCCGCATAATAACGATTTTAGGTCGCCCACCAGACATAATGTGCACGCCGAAATATGCGCATTATGTGGGTGGAATTGTGATAACATTACAACAGTTCCGATACATCCACAAATACAACAAAAGAGATAAATACAACAACGACTCGCACGAGTCAAGATACAAATAAACAATACAAAGATTCAAATGACAGCGGAAGCAAAATAGTATCCGGCTACGGATAAGATGCAAATTGGACTAAGAGTCCTGAAGATAAGCGATGGCGCCATATCCCTGCCCAGCCAAGCCGGAGGGATTCCCAAGCTAACGTCGTCAGACTTCAAACCTGTTGACTGCACATAAAGCACATCCCAAAAGAGGGTCAGGGCACTCCCTGGCAAGCAAAACCGACTTGCCTACTTTCTACACCATCTCCCAAAATATAGGGGAGGTGGACTTAGCGGCAGCAGCACTAGCAACATAAAGAGACACGCTACAACTTCCGTCTAATCAGAGAGGGATAAGAGAGCGCATAAAGTAAACATCTACAACTAACACCAAACATAACCCATTCTCGAATTAACCCCCTCAACCAAATATGAGGAAGCAATTCGGGAAAACTCACACGTTAAACAGTTTTAATTATAATTTATTGTGAAAGTAATTCTATATTACTAGTCAATTTAATTAACATTAAATAGGTGCAAGTTGTCTAGATCTTGTTAGCCAGCATCATCACCAAAATCGTCCATAACCGTGGACACGGCTCATCGATAAGATTATACCCTGCAGGGGTGCACTACAGTACCCATACTCGCATGATCAACCCGTTAGGGCCTCTCAACACGACTCATTCCTTCACCACAGCAAGTCCAAGTGCCACCCATATGAGTTGTTACCCGCGTCAGGAGTCCGGCCGAATCTCAATTGCGAACTCATTAGTTTGTGTCTGCTCACCATGCGGCTCAAACCACAGTAGGAACTGTACGCTACGTGAGCACCACCCCTATATGACCCCCCGTATCCAGTAACCTCTCATCGATCATCATCATCATGCACATGCATATGACCGAATGGAAAACCCGAACTACTTGCGGCACATGGACGAGCTGCGGATCCGTTCAAAGTCGAGGGGGGCTCCATTGGGCCACCCACAAGTGGTTAGTGCGCTCAAAATTGCATCCGAGGACAAAATCTCAGTTCCTAGGTCGACACTGAGCAGAACAAAGCACCTCGCAAGGCCTTCCGCCTGGTGCCTTATCATTTAATTATAATACCCCAATATAAGACAACATTTCATTAAGGTAGAATAATCTATCATACTAAGCAGATGAAACATAAGACCAACAGACGACTCGCACAAACAACTCTAAGCATGCGCTACGACTCGCAAGGCCAACAGATAAACAAACAACAGGTGATGGGATGTGGGGATAAAGCTGTATGGGCTGCAGGATAAACATGTGATGGGATCGCGAAAAGAATCGAATACTAGGGTAGCAGAGATCAACGGCAGGAATGAAAGACAATGTATAGGTAAACAAGCAAACTTTGCTTGCCTGGAATCCCGCATGGAAGCAGATCTTGTCGTTGCTCACACATCTCAACGTCGTATCCGCGAAGAAGCATCAAACACTGGAAAGCGTAAAAGATGCACTTTACCACTACGGCAAAAGCTCCAGCATGATCATGGGAGAATGATGCATGACATGGCAAGATGCATTGCGAGATGCACTTAATCCAACTTAAGCGGAACCGAGATTCCGACAATTAATATTAATGTTGAAGTTATTTATCTACCCCACAAATTAAATGTCCATTAAGATGGTAAGGCATGGCAAAGATGATCTAGTCAAATTAAATGGAATAGGCATCAATAGTAATTAAATGCCCACACATTCCATAATTATTATTTAGGTGAATCGCTACACCACCAAACCCAAGAGATGCAACACATGCAAGTATGATGCGATATGCACAAGATAAATGACATTTAATAAAATAGGTAGGGTTAGGGTTTGGGTTCGCACGTTGGATCGGGAGAGATAGGGTTCGAAACCGACGTCTTCGGTGCGTAGAGGAAGTAGTTGCCGTCGTGGAAGTAGTCGTCGCGGAACCGGGGCATCGTCGTTTGTCGGTGTCGTGGAAGTGGTCGGGTAGTCGTACTCGGTTATCACCGTTCACGGGCGTGGGCACGTAGGAGCACGGCAACGGACACCGGAAGGAAAAACGCACGGGCGGGCAGCACCTCGAAGGGTGGACAAACGCGGACAACAAAAGACGCTGGGGTCTTGCGGGCAGTTCACCGAACACCTTGTGGGCGCGAACGAGAGGAGGCCACCGGACGGAGAACCGGGTTAGGACGGCGCGACGTGGGGCGGCGGCGGCGTGCACGCGGCCGGGAAGAGGAGGCGGCGGCAGCGCAGACGCGCGAGGCGGAAGTGGAGCGCGACGCGCGCGGGTGGCGGCGTGGGAGGCGGCTGACAGCGGCGGCGTGCGGCGGCGCTCGGGCGGAGACGGAGCTGCGGCGAGCAGAGCGGAGGCAGCCGACGCGGGGTCGCGGCGACGCGCATGAGCGGAGGCGCGACGCGCGAGCAGCGGGAGGAGGAGCGCGGGGCGCATGCGAGGAGGCGGCTAGCAGCGCGGGACGGCGCGGCGTGGCGTGGGCGCGGCAGGGGGAGAGGCGGAGGAGCGGCTGGGGGCGCACGGGACGGTGCGGGGCGACCGGACGGCGCGCTGGCGCAGCGGCCGGAGCCGGGAGCGGCGCGGCGGCGTCCATCGTGGGCGGGTGGCGTCGCGCGGGGCGCGGTGGCGCTGAGGCTGGCAGCGGTGCGGCGTGGGGAGGCGCAGGAGTGAGTCCGGCACGGCGGCGGGGAGAGGCGGCGCGACGCTGGAGGGTTGCCGGAGCCCTCGGAGGAGGAGCTCGGGCCGGCAGCGCGGCGCGGTGGCGCGGGGAGCCGCCCGGCCGGAAGGAGCAGGGCGCGGCGGGAGGAGCGGCGCACGGCCGGCGGGAGACGGGGCACGCGGCCGGCGACCGGAGGAGCAGGGTGAGGGGCGACGGCGCGGACGGCGCGGCAGGGAGCTCGGGCGCTCGGGAGGATTTGGTGCGTGCGGGCTCGGGAAGGAGAAGAAGGAAAAAGGAAAGGAAGAGGAGAAAAGAAAAAAAAGAAAAGAAAAGAAAAGGAGGGGGAAAAAGAGAAAAAGAGAGGTGGGAGGATGTCTTGCAAAATTCCAGAAAAAAAGAGGAGGGTGGCTGCAAAAAGTCAGGGGGTGGGAAAGAATTTTCCAGGGGGAAACCCTAGGGTTTGCTTAGGTGTGCTTTTGGGCTTTATTTGTCACCGTTATTCTTTTTCGTTTTATATTTTTAGAACAAAAACGAAAATGAATTTGAACACAAATTTTATACAAAATATTAATAGTTTTAAATAGACAATGTAATAAACTAATTTTTAACATTTTTTAAAAGATTTGAAAATAACACATTTTTAATTAATTTGAAATGCAAGGTAGAATTATAACCAAGGATTGATTTCCCCTTTGGTACGTGAAAACACTCTTTAGTAAGTGAAAACACTCTTCAATTTTGAATCTATTTTAGGAATGGCATATTTATCTTGTGAAGAGAAAAGGGAAGAGTTTGTTAGGGGATTTAGGCATCCTGAATATAATAAGGAAATGAATGTTTTAGAAGGTCTTATGACTAAAATGCAATAGAAGTATACTTATTTGCAAGTGGGGTCTTCTATATTAGTGAGAAGAAGATCCAAAACACGAACATTAGAGGAATACGTTCTTTGGAGAAAATAAGATATCTTAACTTAATTTATTAGAAATGAGAAACTATATATCTTCTGTTTGCAGGAAACTAAAAAGCCTATACATCTAGATTTATCTATTCTCTATCTTCACTTTTCACCTTCTCATCCTTAACCTCAGTGATCTGTTCCTCCTAGACATCCTTCTGCATACAAAAACAGAAGAAGAAACACGGGCATAAATCAATAGTTTAGTTTCAGAAGTCTTTTTTGATTGGTATATCAATCATGGTTTATAGGGAAATAGTTAGAATAGGAAAGCTCTGTTAGTTACTAATGTTTGGGTTTTTGTTTACGGCAATAGTAGGTTTCTTGGTTGTCATATAGACGAATATAAGCATCAGTTACATTTGACGTCCAGCCTTTTTATAGAAGAGAAAGGAAGGTTAAGGGCAAGGGCGCAGCATAAAGCCTAAGCTCGACAAAGTCTTTGAGGGGAAATTTTGCCAACTAGACCGATAAATGAGAAAAAGTACCAGTCGTACCAAGAACCAAAGGCGCCAGCTTTCATTTATATATATACCGTATCGTTTAGCTGACCCTTGCAAACCATGCTTTGCAATCAAGCTAGAAAAAGAGGATGAAACATGAATAACACTTCTTCGGCCTTTACCTACCCAGAGAGTAGAATCCCTCGATTCCATCCATGAATTGCAGAAAAACTATAGGAAAAGAAGGGAATTGATCCAAAGATACTTGATTTAGTTTCACTTTCCCCTGGCCAAAGCATAACGATAGTGCATTGAGTCTCTTGTTTGATCAATCATAATTCCAATAACAAGGAGATAGTTTGATCAAACGGGTTGCCTATTAGTTTGTATAAGAATCTCCATTTCCCTTATACTGAGTTTTCTTCATTCCTACGCCTACCTCTTAAGCCTCTCAAGATCGAGGAAATGGTGTTGGTAGCTTTTTCCATCTATCTAACCTTTGTCTATGAAACCTCGAATGCCTCTATACAGTGACGAAAATAGGGTTGTACCTGTAATAACATCTCTTGATACCAGTATTCTAGCTTATGGTTCCTTTCATTTCCCTTTCTTGCTTAAAGGTAATAATTGTCACTGATATCTCCATGCTTTCATCAAAGCTAACTATAGAATCTGAATCCCCTTTCGGCTTGTAGGATGCCAGTACTGGATCTATGGATACTGAAACAAAGGAAGAGGAGCAAAAGAAAGAAAGAAAGAGTCCAAGAAATAAGAGCACAGACAATAGGTTTATGACTGAACTGATGAACAGAAAGAAAGCCTAATCCCTTCCTTCTCTTTACTTCACAGAGCACTACTATAGGTATCAGCCTTCCCGCAAGTCCTAGGCTTCGCCCTTTGTAAGATAAGTGGGTCAATTGGGCCAAAGCGGAAGAGGCGTGATAATTGACGCGAACGTCCTCTTTTTTTATCAAGCTATTATGATGCTCGCTTCTCTTCGGTTGGATTCCTCTCAAAGAAGGAAATTGTGCTTCTTCAGTTCTACATTCAAATTATTGTGAGTAGATGGATACCAGGCCTTTTCTGAGAAACTGGGTTTCGGGAACTTTGTGGGATCCTTGGTAGAGCCATTTGGAGCGGAGGGTAATCGGTTTATGACAAAGACTGTGCTTTCAAACACGACACCCAGGGGAATGGAGGCTTTGTACATAGTTGCAAGACGTTGCTCTACAATGTGTCGGTGTTGACGCTTTGCGAGGCCTTTCTGCTCAGGAGTGGGGGGGACACGATTTCTGGTGAAGAATAGCAGGGAAAGTACGATTCACTCTGTTTTTGCTTCTGGAATTTCTCTCCGAGTTGGCTCGCCCATCAGCCTGGGCAATGGCCATTCGCCTCAAGTACTCATGCGCCAGGATCTGTCGCTTCTTAAACGATGTCTAAAGATTGAAAGACTTTGGGCAAAGTACACCTGCCAAACAAACTCTTCGCCAGAATCTGTAATATGCTGCCTAAGCTTTAATGGATCAGAAATCACTCTATCCCCATTTTCCAAGGAAGAAATCTTACATTTCCTCTTCTTGCCACTTGGTTGGTTTCTTATTAAAGTAAGCTGTGTTTGAGTATCCTTTCAGCAACCATTGTTCACATCCTCTTTTCTGCCTTTGAGTAGAGTTCCTCCATTTCATATATCTTCACAAGTTGAGCCTCTAGCTCATATCTGAGTGTCCATTCCTAAATGGTCATGTTCCTCAGCCTTTTTTTCAGTTACCTCTATGCCTGCTTCTAATAAGATTTTCTTTACGGATACTGGCATTACTGTACTCATTAACATTCCAACCTCTCAAATACTTTATAAAGGATTGGGATACATCTTGCCAATGATCCTTCATATTAGCTTTGCATCTTGCTGGCCATCTAGAAATAACCTCTTCTTTTCAATTCTCTTTCAGCAACCAAGCTGTTTCAAACCTGAATTTGTATGGGGTAAAAGCTCTATCTTCCCCTTCTACCAATAAAAGAGGTGCATGATCAGACCCAGCCTGAAGCAAACTAAAAAAAAAAGAAAAAAAAATGAAGTGATGAAAACTCTATCAAGCACTTCTCTAACAGGATTTTATTGTTTATTTAAGTAAATTTACCTCCAACCCTCCTTAATTCTTGTAACTAAACTTCAGCAATGAACTCATTGAAGGCTGCCATCCTTCTAATATGCACATTACCATTAGATTTTTGCATGACTGAACCTAATCAGATTTCAATCTCCACCCATTACCTTTGGTAAGTCAGTACTGTGCACCCTTGATGTCATTTCTGCAAAGAAATCATCTCTAAGCTCCTGCTGAGTAGGGTCATACACATTAATCACAACCCAAGAGAATTTTGCTTTTCTCCTTCAGCACACAATTCTAATGAGCACCAGACCCCACAAATACAGCATCTATCTAAATCATCCAACCTCACACCTATCAACAATCCACCTGCAGAACCCACAGAGGGATCTGCTGATACAAAACCATTTGAACAAACTTCTTACTGCAAAATCTGACAGCTCTTTGTCTGTAAAGTTTTGCCTTTTTGTCTCCTGCAAACAAACCACATCTACCTTATTGAGTTCTAATAATTCCGCCAACTGACCTCTTCTACCATTTAGCTCACATTCTAAAATAGTATCTTTATCTTGGGGGCTCGGACAGTTTTTTCTCAAGAAGAGGAAAGCTGATAAGGAAACCCCCACGGGAACCGCCTTGAAGATGTCCACCCCTTTCTTAGAAAAATGGAGTTGGAGTCATGTTTTAGCTGCCCTTGGCAGAGTTGACTTCTAAATAATGGCTTAGTTTTCCTTCTTTTTATTTACCAGAAGCAAAGAAGTTTAGAGTTCGTGCTTGTGCCACGAAGGTAGCGATCGAATCCGAGCTATCTTTTTCGACAGAACTTACTTGTTTGACCACTCGCCGCTTCTTGTTCCAGCTAACCTTAGTATGCGGCTAACCTGAATCCATCAACCATTTATGTAGTGAGGCAAGCCATGCTATCAACAAATCCTATAATATTTATCGCTAATACGAGCGAGTGCTTGATAAAGATAAAGTGGATCTCTTGTCTTCACGGATGCGGGAAGTAGTTCATCATTTCTACTCTACTAGTTCTGTTCAATCAGTAACCCACTTTTTTAAGAAAGAGCAGAGCGGCCTTATTCCGAGCTCAAACCCTAGAGCATAGGGATCCCGATTTGAGAGATAGAAGCAGCACCAGCCGTAGATAATGATCAGTCTTATCTCTCATCATGTGAGTGAAGCCGTTGAGACAAAGAAAAGAGTCAAGTTAAGATGAGGCATGGGCTGCGAGTGAGGGAGACGCCTACCAATTCAAGAGACCCTTGTCCTTCATGAAGCTCCTAAGGATGTGTTGATGGAGCGCCAGGAGAGGGTAGAGCGGAAGATAGAGACGCTAATCTCACAGAGTTTGGAAAGAAGGAAGACGATCCGAAGCAAGAAGAAGTTCGTGGTTTAGGCTTGGCCTCGAGTATTTAGTTATTTGGATTGCTATTTTTGTTAAAGTCAGATTGAATCATTTTTTCGACCTTTCCTTTGGATTTATTATCATAGGTAGTGTTCGAGATCGCCTCTGTGCGGTGAACGCTCGAATGTAGCTAACATCAGTTTTGTCCTCGCGTGGTTGAAGGAGATGCTGCTGCTGGATGGAATGCTTCCGGGGCGCCATGATCCTTCTATCAGGAATAATCAAGGGCACTGACTGACTGCATCAATCATCGCTCAGTGAGCTATTAATTGCCGCCAATAGCGCTTCGCTTGCATGCAAGGCGGCTAATAAAAGCGCCAGGTAGACGCGCGGAGATGCATTTTGAGTACTGGTGGTACTGGACAAGCTCTAGGGGAATAATCTCTTTCTTATTTATTTCTTATTTCTTTCCCATGACGACTAGGAACGGGCAAATCAAGAATTTCACTTCGAATTCCGGACCTCAACATCCTGCTGCTCATGGTGTTTCACGATCAGTATTGGAAATGAACGGAGAAGTGGTGGAACGTGCGGAACCACATATTGGATCACTCCAGTGCGGCACGAAGCCGCTGACGCTGAGTAGGCTCCTATGCCGCTAGCACTGTGGAGGTTCCGTAGCGCGTTATGAGCACCGGGCAAAGGGACGGTTGAGCAACTCAAGCGAACCGCCCTACCTGACTTTGGATAAAGATAGAAGGGAGAAGGTTGTGAAGGTGGCCTCGTTATCCACACATCTGGTCGGAGGACCGACCTGGGTTTTCACGAGCGTAGGCGGGTCCTGGAGTGCCCGTCAAGGGCGCTAGCGCATACCCCGGGGTGATCATCACCACCTGCACCTCACATCTCGGCACAGTGGAACGTGTAACCCGCCTGCTGTCCAAGTCAACCACTTAATTTCCTTTAATTCATAGCGCCTAACAGAACGTAGCAGCAAGGGACAACCCACCCATACAGACAGCCTGCGGGGAGGATGGCACTACTGGCAAAGACCGTCTGGCGAAAACGCCGCAGGCGCGAAGCGTGGTGGGCCTGCGCCGGGGGAGCATAGGGAGGGAGCCCGGGCGGTGGAAGAGCCAGGGGAAGCCGGGTCATTTGACGGAAATGGAAGGCGGCTCATTCATTCTTGAAAAAAGAGGGGGGGGGGAGCGAGCCAATGTATCAATGAATAGATACAGTCAACGGTAGACAGACAGCGCTGCCCTACACGCTAATTAGCTTCCGAGGTCGAGCAGTCTCAATTTCACTACAGGATTTGCGAATGAATGCTGGGTTGGGCCACCTCAAATGGCGTGAGCCGCATGCGGGGAGACCCGCACGCATGGTTTTCAGGGGGATCCGGCCGGCGCCCACCCGACTAGAGGGACTGAGAAATTAATCGAGTACAAAACTTATCTTCAAGCTTTACCTTATTTTGATCATTCAGAGGGCGATCGCGGAGTCACTGAATGAAGTCCTCCCTCCCTTTCTTTCGGAGGTGCTGGCCCGCTGCGAGGCAGATATGACTAAGTGACATATTGAATATGGCGACGACTACAACATGTCGTAGAAGGAGATAAGAGGTGGAGCCAACGACCCACTAAGACTCACGTATCTACAACTACATTCCCGAGCGGCAGTCAAACGGAGGCGTGAATGCAAGATGCCAGCGGAATGATCGACCGGACAGAGGCTAGGGCAGCTTTCTTCCCACCGCGTCCTTCCTTGTGTGTCGGAGATACAAAGCGAGTGCACCGGAAAAGAAGGGGAACTGAGTCGATCTATTCCATGGCGAAGCATCCGAAGCATAACTGCACACTCACACGATCTTGCCGAGAGATAGGAGCATTCGGTGGAACCGGTGAACTACACTTGTTTCTTGATAGATGTGTGGGACAGAGGGCTCGTGGTACCTGCTGCCCGCCCTTCCTCCGCTTTGATAACCGTGTGAACGGAGAGTGGGCAGAGCAAAAGGGAAGGAGGTCCTCATACGGAGTCGCACACTTGAGCAGTATTCATGATCGAGGTGTTCGAGTCAAGCAGCAGGACGAATGTCTAACTCAAAAGAGTGACTTGAGTCCGAATCCACAACTTAGCTGAAGAGTGGAACTCCCAAGAGTCTACTCGTAAGCATGTTGTGTAGCAGCAACTTAGATGAAGAGTGGAAGTCAAAAGACTCTACTCGTAATCATGTTGCCAAGCAAGGAAGACAGAAGTATCTCTATTCCTTGGTCTGATGCAGGTTGTTTTCGATTAGAAAGACAACCGATGAGCTTGGCAAAGAAGATGAGAGTAAAGTATCTCATCGAAAAACCAAATGAAATACTGATCATGAAATAACTACTTCCATAATAAAGCAAGCAAGAGGAGTGCGACTGGTAGGACGAGCACTACTCGATCTCGCAACAAGATCAGTGCTCCGGGTAGGGGGAGGACTGATCGATCCCGCAACAAGAGGAGTGATTCCTTTGATGGAAGCGCTACTCGATAAAGCAAACCCTAACCAAGGGCCCGGACGGAAGTATAATCTCTTTTGTTGTTCTTGTCCTAAAGCAAACAAGAGGGATGATGCCTCGGGGGCAGCAGCACTCGATAGAGCAAGTTCAATCCACGGGGATGGTAGTCTACTGTTACTGTTACTGTTGGGCACGCTGCAGGCGCCTCTGGAATGGGAAGCAGGTTTATCTTACTGTCCGAGCCCGGGCCTCGCAGAGTCAGCAAGCAAACAACCAGGCAAGAGTAGTGTTTCCTCGGTGGGAAACAGTACTCGATAGAGCAAGTCCGGGGAAAGGCGAGCAGGTGTATTTGTTCCTTCTGTTGTCTCCTCTTCCTTTTGGGGATAGTAGTTTATAATCTAGTCTTTCCTTTCGTCTGAGCAAGCAAGAGGAGTGATTCCCTTTCGGGAAGCGCTACTCGATAAGGTAAGGCAATCGGAACAAGCAAGTAGATCATTTCATTTGTTGTTATTCCGAAGCAAGAGTAGTGTTGCCTCGGTGGGCAACAGTACTCGATCGAGCTGGGCACGCTGCAGGCGCCTCCGGAAGAGAGATAAAAGATATTAGTTGGAGCCCCTTGCTAGGGGTTGGGGTAGTATATGTTGTTCAGTCTTCTTCCTTAGCTTGGGAAGGGGGGAGGTGATAGCACATAGTGCTGGCACCGTGGGGGGAAACCTTTCCCCTAGCCAACAGTATAGCAGGCAAAAGGACAGAAAGCTGTAAGCTTCTGCCTTTGATTAGGATGCGGATACTTCCGCATGAGCGAAAGGGATTTCTGACTAATGAAATCCCGTCTGCAAAGGGCCTCCGCAGAGGACCGCAATAAAGACCATTACGATTGGTTACACAATCGAAATAGGAACTATTTCATTAGAGGAACCAGTCCTTGACTTATGACATCCCAGGTCATAAGAATCCTCCTTTCCTTATGACATCGCATGTCATAAGACTCTATGGCTCATCATGTCCCTCAGGACATTATACTAGTGAGGAATATCTTTACTATAAAGTAAAGTAGTCCTCTTTCTTAAGGTATAGGTACTCCTTCCATCAGGAGTACAATCATTAGAATTATAAAAACTTTCGTTATAATTCTAAGTACAATGGTGTTAATTAGATATTCCATCTAATTAGCTTAGTTGGGGTTACCCAACCTTTCATAAATAATAGGAAAACTATAGTGAATCTACCGAATGGAATAAATTCCATACAACTTGCCCAGCATCTGCGGATGCCAGTGCCCCAGTAAATCTTGCATGTGTACTACATACACGCGCGCATGTATTCTTCCCCCTAAAATAAGGGCCCCATCTGCAAACCTCTACCTTCCCAAGGGAGGAATACCAGCTCCTAACTGAACATGTTGCTAAATCTCCATCGATTAAGTCAAGCACATGTTCCGCATTCCTACGGCTGCTATCCCTCCGCTCTCTTGGGTGAGGCGTCGGTCCCTTCAAGGGCTTCCTGCTGCTTTCGCAACAGAAACCAACTACTTGGTAGTCATAGCCTTATCAACTATGACCATGATATGATTATCTTGACAAGCGATAGAGTAGTGATACCTCGGATGGTAGCACTACACGATAGCGATACTCTTGTTGAATAATGTAATGAATGACTTGCCTTGAGTTACTGTACAGATAGATAAGGAGTAGCTATTCCTTGGTTTATTTCGAGGAGAACCAACTCGATTATTCATGATCGAGGTGTTCGAGTCGAGCAGCAGGACGAATGTCTAACTCAAAAGAGTGACTTGAGTCCGAATCCACAACTTAGCTGAAGAGTGGAACTCCCAAGAGTCTACTCGTAAGCATGTTGTGTAGCAGCAACTTAGATGAAGAGTGGAAGTCAAAAGACTCTACTCGTAATCATGTTGCCAAGCAAGGAAGACAGAAGTATCTCTATTCCTTGGTCTGATGCAGGTTGTTTTCGATTAGAAAGACAACCGATGAGCTTGGCAAAGAAGATGAGAGTAAAGTATCTCATCGAAAAACCAAATGAAATACTGATCATGAAATAACTACTTCCATAATAAAGCAAGCAAGAGGAGTGCGACTGGTAGGACGAGCACTACTCGATCTCGCAACAAGATGAGTGCTCCGGGTAGGGGGAGGACTGATCGATCCCGCAACAAGAGGAGTGATTCCTTTGATGGAAGCGCTACTCGATAAAGCAAACCCTAACCAAGGGCCCGGCCGGAAGTATAATCTCTTTTGTTGTTCTTGTCCTAAAGCAAACAAGAGGGATGATGCCTCAGGGGCAGCAGCACTCGATAGAGCAAGTTCAATCCACGGGGATGGGAGTCTACTGTTACTGTTACTGTTGGGCACGCTGCAGGCGCCTCCGGAATGGGAAGCATGTTTATCTTACTATCCGAGCCCGGGCCTCGCAGAGTCAGCAAGCAAACAACCAGGCAAGAGTAGTGTTTCCTCGGTGGGAAACAGTACTCGATAGAGCAAGTCCGGGGAAAGGCGAGCAAGTGTATTTGTTCCTTCTGTTGTCTCCTCTTCCTTTTGGGGATAGTAGTTTATAATCTAGTATTTCCTTTCGTCTGAGCAAGCAAGAGGAGTGATTCCCTTTCGGGAAGCGCTACTCGATAAGGTAAGGCAATCGAAACAAGCAAGTAGATCATTTCATTTGTTGTTATTCCGAAGCAACAGTAGTGTTGCCTCGGTGGGCAACAATACTCGATCGAGCTGGGCACGCTGCAGGCGCCTCCGAAGAGAGATAAAATATATTAGTTGGAGCCCCTTGCTAGGGGTTGGGGTAGTATATGTTGTTCAGTCTTCTTCCTTAGCTTGGGAAGGGGGGAGGTGATAGCACATAGTGCTGGCACCATGGGGGGAAACCTTTCCCCTAGCCAACAGTATAGCAGGCAAAAGGACAGAAAGCTGTAAGCTTCTGCCTTTGATTAGGATGCGGATACTTCCGCATGAGCGAAAGGGATTTCTGACTAATGAAATCCCGTCTTCAAAGGGCCTCCGAAGAGGACCGCAATAAAGACCATTACGATTGGTTCCACAATCGAAATAGGAACTATTTCATTAGAGGAACCAGTCCTTGACTTATGACATCCCAGGTCATAAGAATCCTCCTTGCCTTATGACATCGCATGTCATAAGACTCTATGGCTCATCATGTCCCTCAGGACATTATACTAGTGAGGAATATCTTTACTATAAAGTAAAGTAGTCCTCTTTCTTAAGGTATAGGTACTCCTTCATCAGGAGTACAATCATTAGAATTATAAAAACTTCCATTATAATTCTAAGTACAATGGTGTTAATTAGATATTCCATCTAATTAGCTTAGTTGGGGTTACCCAACCTTTCATAAATAATAGGAAAACTATAGTGAATCTACCGAATGGAATAAATTCCATACAACTTGCCCAGCATCTGCGGATGCCAGTGCCCCAGTAAATCTTGCATGTGTACTATATACACGCGCGCGTGTATTCTTCCCCCTAAAATAAGGGCCCCAGGTTCACTTCGCATGCCTTACAGTTGACCAGTAAGACACGAGTGATCTACTCATCAGTTAGGGAGTGGAATTGTAACTTCAAGCAATGGAACTTCTGTTGCTCTTTGGAGTCTGCATAGGAAGCAATTCAGGAAGATTCGCTGTCGTGTGATCATTCAATAACAAGATCAGCAAACAAACTAACCTTCTGATTGTTCTGACGATTGGCATATCGTAATATGGCTATTCTTGTGTCTCTGCTCTGTTGAGCCTTGTGGGGGTAATAATAATAAAGGATAAGAGCGGTCTTAGGATGTTTGACCTACTTCTCTTATTCCGGATCTGGATCTGAGTCTCCAGCTCTATCCTGATGTCTATATATATGTCTGGCTACTCCTCTATCCTGGAGGTCTAGAATGCTGTCTACTGCTCTATAATTCCTAATACTATTTATTACTTTCCCTTCAACTAATCGGCAACAGGAAGCTAGTATAGTTTCCTTTCTCTCATAGCCGTGGATCCTATTCTCTGCATTCTTTTTATTTCAGATCATCAATCAATCAACACTTCTCCATATTATTCATAGTCATCACTCCATCAACACTTCTCCATAGAGAAATGGTACCACGGATCAGCAGCAGGGATGAGATGGGGAGTTATAGTAGTCAGCTGGTTCTCTGTCTTCATGAGGAACTTTAAAGCAATACTTTGAAGAGGCTACCGATACAAAGATAGAAGGATGTCCATACAGTGGAAAATACATCAAGAATGTAAAAACAAAGGAAAGATGATTATCTTATAGGAAGACTTCTTTCAATGAATACTCCAAAGCATATTCTCTTTATTTCTTCACTGGCACCCTTATCCAACCTGCTGCTTTCAGTTGATGGAAAGAAAGCTATCTCCTTCTTCATTCTAGTTGGCAAATACGATTCTTGTTTGGCCTGGCGCAAAGGTCGTTTAATCACTTGATGTTTCATTCCTCATGAAACCCGCTTTTAACGAGCTTAAACGCTCGTTTAACTACTCAAATAATCCCCTTCGAAAGGTAGCAAAAGCCCCTTAGAGGCGAGATTCGTTAAACATCAAGTATTCAAGACCTACAATCATCTCAAACTGATAGGAAACGAAAGTCTCAAGGTGGCTTGGATGAAGTAGGGCGGGATATATGGGCTCGTTTTAAGGCTGCTTGCCCTCCATTCATTTACCATCGCAAGGATATCCTTATCCAAGACCCATTGTGATTGATCGTCCCTGGCTGCTGACCCCAGCCGCCTTATCTTTAAACTCCCCGCTCAACTAGCTAGTTAGTGCTACTCCACCTCTGCCTCTTACGCGTACAAGGAAAGATAGCTCCGGGTACTGGATACCCTAGAGGTGGCTATGCCGTGGACGTGAACTCAATTCCTTTTGATAAAGGTGAGAAGCGGACTTCGATTGTAGAGCTACTAAATGAGATCAATATTGGAACCATATGGCTTGTACGTATCAGCATGACCTCCATAGTAACCACGCCGAATGAATGCATCCTGGTTACTATTCTTCTACAGATTTTGGCCGGTAGGAATTTTCCTTTGATTTTGCCAACTGATATGTCGATATAGAAAGATCTCCTTATTTCTTCACCGCGGGTTCTCGTGTCATTTTCTTTAAAAGATATTAGATCACCGTGGGAAACTTTCAAATGAGTAATGGTTACCAGTCCATTATTCAAACAAACCCTTCGATGACTTATGGGCTGCCTTGCTTGAGGAAGAGTGTCACTAAAATGGAGACGAACCGGAATCACGTCCGATCTTGTTTCTTGATTGAGTAAAAAAGGGATATATGAAGTTCGTTCTCTTCCTCTGTGCATCTCCCTTATGGGTAAATCCCCATAATAAATGGACAACTTTCGTGTAGTTTGTGATTTGATGTTACTGTTTTGATTTTCTCTCTGAGAATGCGAATCGACTCTTTGAGGCGACTTACTTAGTTCAGCCTGACCCTGACATAGCGTTTCCTTCACTCGCTCCACTCACCCACTCAACATAGAGATATGGCTTAAGCAACAAGTAGGGGGTCACTCTCAGGCATGCAGGCAACTAGCTCTAGCTCTCTGGTTATTCTTGCTGGATTTCTTATCATAGGTGATTCTTTCCCTGTCTACATTAAATTGGTACTCGAACTTATCACTCAAATAAGGGATCATCCGCGACCAAATCCAATCTTGATTGAACATTTCCAGCAGGTCCAGGGCTTTGCTGGAAAGCATGATTTCTTGAGTTGGATTCAGTAGCCCCCACTTTCCCCTTCAAGAAGAATATTTCATTGCCAGGATCCTCGGTAGGAAAGCCTAAACCTTCACTAGAGTCAGGAAAATAAGGAGACGTGTACAATAGGCGGTCTCTCTTCTCAAACTTCCATCTCACCTTTGGGTAGTACTTTCATGTTTCTCCGTTGGTAAGCTATTCACATGGAAGAAAGGAAACTAAGCTCCTGTTTCTAGACTCTTAGTGCTCCTAGGCGTGAAGTTCGTAAGTGGGATCGGATAGTGAGCTCGACTCCGGACGAAAGCGAGTACAAAAAAAGACGAAGGTAGTGGAATGATGCAGTATCGGAGATACCAGATTTATATTGTCTAGCGGTTGTTTCGGTTGAGCCGGTTGTTGAACAAAGGCAAAAACATATACCATGTAGCCCGAATCCATCTCCAAATCAGAATCTCAAGGGACACAAGGAAGAAGCATGAAGGAGCGACCCACAGTCTAGTGAGTGTCAAATGAGATAGTTGCCCGCCTCTTGATGGAGAATTGAAAACATCCCAACGTATCTTTCACTAATTAAGTAGTAGTGAGGCGTCGGTACGTCAGCTAGAGAAGAATGCTTGCTTTTCGTATCACTGGTGTAGTGATTGACACGGTCTTCGCATATTGAACAACCTAAGAGTGGAAACACCTTAAGCGCTTCTCCAAGCTTATCTATATTTATCGATGGAAGCGGAAGGAAAGGCTTAAAGAAGGTGACAAGAAGTTTCGTCTGCCGCACTAACGAGAAGGGTGCATAACCTATCCTTTATGTGATTTAATTAGTGGTTAACGTATGAGAGCTCTACCAACTGAGTTAAGTTACTACTTGAGAAAAAAATGAGTCATTGCCACGAGCAATTGATGTTTCCTATTTGCTATGATCTTAGAAGGGATTGGTTAGTCGGATTCACAACCTTCCTCAATTGGCCGGAAAGGAGTTACATTCCTAACTTAAGGCTTTGTTTGCGAGTGATCCAACGCCCCGGCTGTTCTTTTGAGCAAGAAAGAAGATGTGCTCACGCACTTAGTTAGATACCTTAGTTCTTTTGCGCCTTCCGTTTCTGCATCTGCTATGTTCATTATGCGGACGACTTCAAAGACTTCTGCCAGATCGGACTAATCCACTTTTTTAACAAGTAAGACTAAAAAAGAGAAAGCTCTCTCGCGCCTAGTTAAAATGGGCTACCCTAGAAAACTATCGTCTAAACTCTTAGATAGATACTTGGAAACTAACCCCAAACCCGTCGTCGTTTTGTACACATCTTCCTCACTCATCCTGATCTGATGGTACCCAGATCTGAGGTCTATCTTAGAGAAGTACCTTGCCCCATGGAATTCATCCAAAAGATCATCAATGATTGGTATAGGGTACTTGTTTTTCACTGTACAATTTATTTATCTGCTTCTTCTCCTTTTGCTTTGTTTTTAACCTCCATCCACTTCAGCTTCCTTTGCGCAAACCAACACCTATTTGGATTCTCTTGAGAAGAGCGCATTCTTGAGATGCTAAGGGCTGGCCAAAGGGTTAACTAAACTAATAAGATCTCTTCTTCCTTCTCTTTTATGCTTCAGCGAATCGACTTCTTCTCGATGATGGACATTCCACAGGCATTTAGGGACTCATCCTTTAGTGCTCGGCGTGCCCCATCCAGAATAAGAAATGGCGAATGCGAGAACGGATCCGTCGAACCAACTACAGTATCTATGGACCCAGGCTCGCCGTTCGGTGTCAATTCGGTGTCAACTTAATCTACGTATTTTATACGCTTCTAATAGGCTTCACTCCCAAAACAAGGGGATTGTATCGAGCAAGAGTTGGGGTTGGTGCCCCCGTCTATCTATGCTATGATTATTGTGAATCCATTCCAATCGAAGGGGAAAGCTCATTCTTTCCCGTGTGCACCATCAATTCTCTTCTTCTCCGCCCGCCCGTGCCCTTATCTATTGTCCTTCTACCGAAGGCTAGGTATCCGCTGCTGCATCCATTTCTTACTTCTTTGACCCCTGTTTGCTCGACCAATGGCAATAGGTATGGAAGCCTGGCCAAAACATTCATGAAAAATGAATGGACTGGTTTCAGCAACCGCTGACACACATAATTACTGATAGCGAATATTCTTCGCTTGTCCGCCCTACACCGATTGCCCTAGGCGACCCTCCCTATAAAAGTGGGCGTACGACCCATCAATTGTCGGCAAATGAAACGCAAACGATTGCTCGCCGAGTCTTTGACGCTGCGCAGAGGACTGTCGCCTCCAGGAAGTCCCGGGAAATATCTCCCTGACTATTGGCTTAAGCTCCCACCATTCAGAGAATAATAAAAAGATATGTCATTCACCGGGGATTGACTATACTATAAACGAAGCGAAATATGGTATAGTGGAGAAGCTAGGAGTCTAAGTTCATAGGTAAATCCAGTTGTCCTAAGCCCAGCTTTCCAAACCCAAAAGAAGTAGACCTAGTAGGGATAGCAACGATGAACCTAACGACAAGTTTGGCAACTCTTACTATTCTTCGATCGAGCAAGAGTTGTGTCGATTCAGTGACATATGATCCCCTGGCCTAGCTCTCGGGGATCGCCCCCCTTTGGACGACGAATTGCTTCCTATGCAGATTCCAGAGGCAATTCCTCTGTCCAATCAAGTCGGAACTCGTTCCTACGCTATCCGTCAATTAGTAGGCCCCAAGGACCAGGATAGGATCTCTTAGTTTCAGTGAAGTCATCCGGGTCAGCCTAATGGTAATGCCACCTTGCTTCCATTGTGCTTTTAGAATAAAGTATGTATGGTCAGCATTACTTTGCTTCTACCTCATCTGTAAAATAGCTCACCTCAAGTAGTCACTGCCACTTCTAGCTAGCAGACCCTAGGGAGGAAGTAGGAAAAGATGTTTTCTATTAACCATTAACCGGCGGAGTCACAGATATGAATTCCAAAAGCAAAAACTCTAGCTGATTTCTAATCGGCTTGATCTTCTTCTGCTTCTTCTAGCTATCCATCTCTCTATCTCCTCATCGATACTATAAGAATAAAAGTGTGGTGAGTGTGTTGCGGGTTAAGCATCTCTATTCGCTACTGAGCGAAGTGTCCATGCATGAGGCGAGAATAAGGTAAGTGACTGTGCTGGGCAAGTAGCTCGATTAATAAAGTGAACCTCTAAATCTACTAGAATACTATCTATCTCTTCTCAACAGCAGTAGAAATGACGATTGCCTACTACCATCACCGACCTCTTCAAGTTTATGCTTCTATAGATAGAGTGAGAAAAAACAAACACATGCCGACACTTATTCTATCAACTAAACCTTTTCTCTAGAGCGAGAAAAAACATATGCTTTTACTTACTTACATAGGACAAGGACAGAAGATGTGAGCACTTAAGTTATGTGGTAAATTTCTCTAGTAAATATATGCCTTAGAGAAAAGCAAAACATCTCTTCAAGGTTAGATAGATCAAGCCGAAGCAAACAGATACTATAGCCGGGTACTGTCATCAAAGCAAACAAGAATCCTGCTTTCATGGAGGCTTCCAGAGCAGAAGAACAATGAGATAATCCGCAAATCTACCCTATCTATATCTATAAATCGAGGGACGCCTGTAAATATTCCTGTAAAACAAATCCTGTGGATAAGATAAGCTCAATTCCTCAGTATCCTTGTTGTATCAATTACCCGATATCCTTGTTCTATCAATGCTTGCCCATCTCTTCCCTTCACTGAGCACTATAAAGGGCGATATGCTAATCACCAATCCAAAGCAGAATTCATAAGGGCAGAAGCCTGGTATTTATATAAAACTTCATTTGATTGTTGTAACCGCACTATATATAACGTAAACAGCTCGTTTTTCCTTCCCCGCGAGTATAGCATGATGAGCCAGGGGGCTTTTAAAAAAGCAATCTAGTTTCCTTAGTAGGTTCCGGTGTAGTTAACGTTGCGGAGCTACTTTTTCTTTCTTTCATTCCATCTCTCTCTGTATGCTTGGGTGAATGCCATAAGCGGATTTATATGCCCCGGTTCCCAGGGTTAGGGTATTCCCTATGTTGAGCCTACTCAGATCAGAACAAAACTTTTTGATTCTCTTTCGCCTATCGGCCGGCTTTAAGCAACCTTGACATTTCCTGCTGAGATCCCAAGTCTCCAAGTGGGCCCTCTTGGCCACCCAAGACCTTGGCTTTTTAGAGAATCCCGCTCCTGTGTCGTAGGACTTGTAGCTCGGCAGTCCACCGGGTAGGTTTGTTTATCCTTCCTTTTTCGAGTGTCTTCTTGGATAGTTATAGCGGCCCATAGGCGCAAGATGTACCTTGTATTTGTGATCACAGTCCCATAAGCAGTAGGGACCACTAGAGCAAAACAGGCCACTGGTCCCGGGCCGTGAGGGCTTTTTGTCCCGGTCACGCGCCCGGGACAGCGTGTTCGGGACAAATAGCCTCCCCTATTTGTCCCGGGCACGCCACGGCCCGGGACCAATAGGGGGCCATGTGGCCAATCAAGGCAGCCTCTGGCTCCGACTCATTTGTCCCGGTTCGTAATACGAACCGGGACAGTATATATGTTTTTTTTTGTTTCTTTTGTTTTGTTTCCTGTTTTCTTTTTTTGTTTCTGTTTTCTATTTATGTTACTGATTCTTTTGTGTTTGTGTTTTTTCATTTATGTTTCATTTCAAACAAGATCTAGTTGCATATTATACGTTACTATGTAATATATATCATGAATACACGATTTTTTCCTCGGGATATAGTCATGAATACTACTAGTACACGAGTTCTCCCAAACAAATATTTACAACCGGAAGATCATGTCTAAATATTTACAAACAGAGATCATTACATGACAGAGAAGCATTAGACCCTATTTTTTCCTCGGGGTGGTCTTTTTTGGCGGCCGGATTATACTGCATTCTGCGCCTGGCTTTATGACATAGTCAAGCAGAAAGCCCGCAATTTCCTCCGCGATTGGTAGTAGGCGGTCTTTTGCTTCAAGCCTGTTCCGGATCGTCTCAAACTAAAAAGGAGAGATCAACACCAATATATCAACCATTATGAACATAATTCAATTTGAAAAGTGAACAAGTTTGAATGAATTGTTAACGTACCCTATTCCAGTCTGCACCCTCATTGAAGTGAATTCGGATAAACTCGCAGACATAGAATCCACACAAATTGGTGCCTTGTTGCTGCTTCGCGCACTTTATGATAGAATAAGATAAGAAATTAATAAAAAATAATCAAAAATATTGAAAAAATGGTATTGTGAGACTGAAATTAAGAATATGCGTATGTGGAACCTAGCTAGTACGTCTTACCTCTCGCCATTTAAAAGTGAGGTTCTTAGCTATACCGACATCCTTGTGGAAACCGGTGAACTTGTCCCAAACCCTGAAGTTTACGGTATGAAAAATTAGTAAAGAAGTTAACTAATTACTATATATTATTAGAAAAGACGAGGTCGATTGTGATAATGAACGAAATTACCTCTGGAGCATCTGTTTCATGTCGTCGAACTTTTCTTCAGGTTTCGATAATGGGTCCAAGACATCAACGATTGCCTTTTCAACATCAATCTCAAATAATACCCAGTGAAATCTGCCATATGTTTATATTTGTTAATAACTAAATCATCAATTACATATACTTAATTAACATCGAGTATGTATAAGAAAGTAAACAACTCACTCGAAGTTGAACGGGAAAATTATGGTGCTTTTGTAATGTTGCGCCATCAAATAAGTAAGCAAAATCTCCTCCGTTTGATCTGGGTAATGTAACAAACCATGATGATGAACTCGATTAGGGTCAATGAATCCAATCTTGTGATTGAGTCCCAGCTTTCGAGATTGTATAATTTTCAGCCTGCATAATAGAGTACAAAATTAATATAGTGATAAGGATAATTACAAGCAATGAAAAATAAGTAGAGCTAGAGAATTACTGACATATATACATAATTTAATTACTTACATGCAAAAGGCACTGATGATAGATTTGTCGAGCGCGTCAAAATTGAATAACTGCCATAATTCGCAATACTCGATTTGAACCTCATCATCACCAGGGCCAAAAAAAACCTTTGGAATTTTCCCATAGAGCCAGTCTCCGTCTTGACTTTTCGTGGTACACAAGTACCATGCATTTAGTTGGTGCAACCTAGCTGGTAGAGTGCGCACCATTGCAGGGTCGACAAGATCTTGTCCTCTCACATATGTACGCACCACCTCATGTATGGTGACACTCTCGCCAGATTGCAATGCCTTAAGCTCTGCCAGAGTTATACCCATATCTCTAGCTTGCTGCGAAAGTACATCATCGATCGGGTTCCGGTTGTAAGGCGTCAATATGAGTGGAGGGGCCGATTGTCCCGCCTGCATTCCGAGCTGTGGAACATCTCTCTTCTGGGTGGCAGCAGAGTTTTGTTCTCCCCGCACTCTCTTAGATGTACGCACCAGAACGCGTGTGTAGTCATCGTCCATATTTAGTTCATATTGCGACGGATGCGTAAGAAATTCTATGGCCCACCGTATCGCTTCCGGAGAATAAACCGGAACAGGCAAAGACATCTTTTTTGCCTTCTTTCTCTGGGAAGTCTGGATCTTCTCGACCCATGTATCGACATCTTTGCGAGAGTTCACAAAGCGAGACTTCCCGGCCGTTTCGCTTTTCTGAGTACTAGTCGACGCAGCGGTGCACTTCCGCTTCTTTTGCGGAGGCGATGGAGTCCGTTGACGCGGCGGAGTACGCTCACGCGGCGGAGTACGCTCACGCGACGGCGGAGATGGACTAGCGCCTTGGTTGTCGTTGTGGGGGGTGTCTGGACTAGCGCATTGGTGTTCGTTGTTGTAGTTATGTGGACTGGCTTGTGGACTGGAAGGGCGATTTAGCTGCATGTGTGGGAACACGATGTATTCTTTTTTCCATAAGCAGGTACTCTTGAGGGCAAATCGCAACTCAACCTCGTCTTCACCCGTAGGGAAGTCCAGCTTAATTCCCTCATATGTCTTGATAACCTCATCAACCCCGACAACAGCATAGCCATCTGGAATAGGGCGACAATGGTAAGTTCCATTTGGGCTAGGCGGTAGGGCAAAGGCGTGCGCCACCTTCACGGTTATGTTCAAGCATGGCACATGTAGGTCGCAAAGTTCCCGCTGCACGATATTATCCACGGGGTGACGAGGACCCGGCATATCATTGTGGCGATCGAGCTTCGTCGAAGCCACGCTGCTTCTCCGCATTGATTTTGGATCAGGAGAAGGATTTTCGGGCGTCTCAGATTCGCAGGGCATCCGTCGAGTCTGCGCTGCCTTCAGCTCTGCTATCTCCTTCTCATGCTGTAGTAATTTATTTTCCATCCACTGGGCCCGGTCGGCAATCTCTTTCTTCTTTCTCGATCGGCTTCTATAAGTGCCAACATCTTTGGGAAACCCAAGTATCCACGGTACAGAGCCGACGGTTCCTCTTGTTCGTCCACTGTGTTCAGGATTCTTAAGGGCTCGCGATAGCTCGTCCTTCTCTCTGTTAGGGTGGAACCTGCCTTCCGTGACCTCCTTCCATACCTCTCTGAGAGCTTTAATAGGGCCAGGTCCGTGCTCCTTGGTAAAAAGACAATCACCTGTTTCAGGGTCTAACTTTCCACCATGCCCATAGAACCAAGCCTTAAGCCGGTCTGGCCAGTCAAATGTCTCGATCTGTATACCTTTAGCCAAAAACTCTTCCTCCATTTTCAGAAACTTAGGCAGGGCCGTCAGGTAGCCACCTGACCCCATGTTATGGTGATATATCTTTTTGTCTGCATTTTTCTTATTTCTCTCTGACATGGCCTTAGCGGCTCCAGTCCATCACCGGACTCGTTCAGAAATTGCCCGGTGAAATCGTCTACGTGTTCCTCTTCTTGTTCATGGTTTCTGCCGGGGTCCAATTCATCACCTTCGCGAATGATGCCGAACATGTCCTCTTCTTGTTGAAGATTTCTACGGGTGTCCATAGTTTCTGCAAGAGATTTAAATCCATTTAAATAATTTTAATAACTCAACATCTAAATAACTTTACCGATATGTCATACAACTAAATCTAACTCAACATCTTTTATCATTTATTTGTACAAACACATTTCAATTCCAACCTGAAGCAAAGTTATTTGAATAGTACAAATACATTAAGACATTTCAATTTTACAAACACATTTCAATCATATCGAGTATCTCATTTCTATTTACATTTCTCTTTTGAAGTCTCTCGAACTTTACTAGGGCTCCGAGAGGGCGGCGGCTACGACGCGGTGACAAATCCGAGTACCTGCACGCAAAATCCAAGTAAGAAAAAATAGATATGAATCCAGTTGATATGAATTAATATGAACATTTTTATGATACAACATTATAGATTATATTTTTCTGAACATTTTGATATAAAGTTTGCATTTGTCTGATTTAATATGAATTTGCAATGTTGACCGAACTTATATAATTAAGTGTTTGAAACCGAGAGTATCGGATTTTCTTCTAGTGCCGGTTTGGTGGTTTGTTGAGATTTTATGCGCGTTGGAGCCACACATGTCACAAGAGGATCGGCTACAAAGCTCGCTTTTTTTCCATGCATACATAGAAACCAGTGATAACCGAAATGATTTACAAATACTAATTCGCATACACATGCATACACATGCTACAAATACTAATTTCACGTACACACGTTTTTATTTGCATACACAAGTTTTCAAATACTAATTCGCATACTAATTCCCAATGTGTTGGATGGAAAGATATATTTTTCTGAAATTTTTGGTAGTTTATTTGCATTTTTCTGAACTGGACATGAGCTGACGTCAGCCAGACACCGCTGACGTCAGCCCGCGACGTCAGCGGGCGATGACGGCGCTGGCGAGCACGCGGCGACCGTCGGCGTACGCGCGCGGGGCGCAGAGCATGCACACGTGGTAGAGGAGCCTACGGGGAATGAACTGGCGGCGCGAGGGACCAAAAGGTCGCCGGAGTCACCGGCGACGACCGATCCCGCGGAGCCGAAGATGGCGATAGGAGGTACGCGGGGACAAGGTCGTGCGGCGGCGAGCTGCGGCTACGGCGATTGGAGGCACGCGGGGACGAGGCCGTGCGGTGGCGAGCTACGGCTACGGCGGGGGCGGGTGAGCTCCATCTCCTCGCGCGGCGGCACGGTGCTGGCAGGCTAGGGTTCGTGGCACGCGCGCGCAGAGAGAGAAAGAGGGCACGAGCTAGGGTTCGGGGCACACGCGAGGCTCACCTAGGGGGCGGAGTCGAGGAGGAAGATGGCGGCGAGGCCCAGCCGGAGTCGAGGAAGGAGGCGGCGGCGGTTAGGGTTCACGGGAAATTTCGGCAGCACTTCGGTAGGAAAGGGGAACTGCTCCGGGTGGTTGCTCGGCCCGAAGCGCTAAGTGTTGGTTTTATAGCATAATGCTATCTGTCCCGGGTCGTGGCTCTGCTCGGGACAAATAGGGGTCATCTGTCCCGGGCTGAGCCACCACCCGGGATAGATAGCACCCCATCTGTCCCGGGCTGAGCCACCACCCGGTATAGATGGGTTTTTTTCTTTTTCTTTTTCTTTTTCTTTTCTTTTTCTGTTTTCTGTTTTCTGTTTTAAATAACTTTGGAATTTGAAAAAACTTTCAATATGAAAAGTTTTTGAATTTAACTAACTAATACAAAAACATTTTCTCTTTTCTATAACCATTATTTAAATTAGTTTAAAACTATTTTGAATGTGAATTTGTATAACTTTTGCAAACTTTGGAATTTGAAAAAACTTTCAATATGAAAAGTGTTTGAATTTGACTAACTAATACAAAAAAAAATCTCTTTTCTAGAACCATTATTTAAATTAGTTTAAAACTATTTTGAATGTGAATTTGTATAACTTTTGCAAACTTTGGAATTCTGAGCTGTTCGATCAACACTTTAACTTCCAAACCGGGACTAAAGAAGCACACGGATCGTGTGTTTCTTTCAAGCACTTGTAAGCCGTTTGATCAGGTGTGTGTTTCTTTTGATTGCTTCTGAGCTGTTCGATTAACGCTTTCAGTTTCAAACCGGGACTAAAGAAGCACACAGATCGTGTGTTTCTTTGAAACACTTGTTAGCCGTTGGATCAGGGGTGTGCTTCTTTTGAGCACTTGAGAGCTGTTGGATCAACACTATCAGTACCACTGGTTGAGCCCGTGACCCTATATATAGCCCCCTCTCGGACGAGGCGAGCACTCAGTGTTTCCTCCTTCTAGTGCCTAGCCGGGTGGTGTGTGGTATACAAATCACTCGGATTCCCTGCATACGCCCCACGGTGCATTTGATATGCAGGCACTCGGGAGCCACCGTGGGGCTGTATGCAGGTGAAATCGTGTGTTTTGTTCTATCAAAAGAATAGTTCAATTCATCTACTGAGGAATATATACAAATTACTCGGATTCCCTGCATACGCCCCACGGTGCATTTGATATGCAGGCACTCATCAAGAGCCACCGTGGGGCTGTATGCAGGTGAAATCGTGTGTTTTGTTCTATCAACGCCGACGGATCCATTTGATATGCAGGTAAAAATGGAGCATCTTCTTCATATAAAAAGTTTAATATATTAATTATTACATATCGCACCAACATCTCCATCACACAACACCGCCAGTTCTTCTGCGTCGGAACCATGGAGCATCTTCTTCAATCAACTTGATGATTGGGTCAATGTTCACTACGAAAGGCGGAATTTCATCAAAATTATTATAATCATCTGACCTGTCTGTCTTGTCCTCCACTCCCGCGATGTTTCTTTTTCCTGAAAGAACTATGTGACGCCTAGGCTCCTCCACTCCCAGGATGTTTCTTTTTTTGGGTCTGCTAGACATGTCTTTCACATAGAAAACCTGAGCCACATCATTGGCTAGCACGAATGGTTCGTCTCTGTACGCAAGATTGTTTAGATCCACTGTTGTCATTCCGTACATCTTGTCTACCTCAACCCCGCCTTTCAGATTGACCCATTTGCATCGAAACAAAGGGATCTTAAAAGAAGGTCCATAGTCAAGTTCCCATATCTCCTCTATGCAACCATAATATGTGTTCTTCTGCCCATTGTTGTTTGTTGCATCAATGCGAACACCACTGTTTTGGTTCGTGCTCTTTTTATCTTGGACACTCGTGTAAAATGTATTTCCATTTATCTCGTACCCTTGGAAAGTACATATAGTTGTAGATGGTGCCCTGGCCAACAAGTGTAACTCTTCATCAACCTTGTCTTTATTTTCAAGATGTGCTCGCAACCAACCGCCGAACGTGGCCATGTGTGTACGTACAATCCAGTTGTCAGACTTCCCCGCGTGTAGAGAGCGTACAAAATTCTTGTGTTCATCGATATACGGGGCCACCAAGGTAGAACTTTGTAGAACTGTATAGTGTGCTTCAGTGAAAGAATGTCCATCCATACAAATTTTGTTTTCTTTCCTAGTGTGCCTTTTCCACTAAGTCTACCCTCATGTCGTGATTGTGGAACACCTATCGGCTTAAGGTCATGAATAAAGTCAACACAAAACTCAATGACCTCCTCGTTACCGTAGCCGTTGGAGATGCTTCCTTCTGGCCTAGCACGGTTATGCACATATTTCTTTAAGACTGCCATGAACCTCTCAAATGGGAACATATTGTGCAGAAATAGAGGACCGAGAACTTGAATCTCTTCGACTAGGTGAACCAGGAGATGCGTCATAACATCGAAGAAGGATGGAGGGAACACCAACTCAAAACTGACAAGACACTGGACCACATCATTTTGCAACCCTGGTAGAATCGCCGGATCGATTACCTTTTGAGATATTGCATTGAGGAATGCACAAAGCTTCACAATGGGTACTCGAACATTTTCCGGTAGTAGCCCCCTCAGTGCAATCGGAAGCAATTGCGTCATAATCACGTGGCAATCATGAGACTTTAGGTTCTGAAATTTTTGGAGTCTCACATTTACTATCCTCTTTATATTCGACGAGAACCCAGCCGTGACCTTGATACTGCTCAGGCATTCAAAGAATATTACTTTCTCTTGTTTGGTAAGAGCGTAGCTGGCAGGACCTTCGTAGTGTTCGGGACTTAGGCCGTCTCGTTCTTTCACACGTTTCTGGTCCTCCCGTGCTTCCTCTCTATCTTTTTTCTTCCCGTACACGCCCAAGTAGCCTAGCAGGTTCACACAAACATTCTTCGTCACGTGCATCACGTCGATAGCAGATCTAACCTCTAGGACCTTCCAATATGGTAGCTCCCAAAATATAGATTTTTTCTTCCACATGGGTGCGTGCCCGTTAGCGTCTTTCGGAACCTGTTGACCTCCAGGACCCTTTCCAAAGATTACTTTTAGATCCTTGACCATATCAAATATTTCTTCACCAGTACGGTTGACAGGCCTCCTACTGTGATCAGCCTCACCGTTAAAATGCTTGCCTTTCTTCCTTGCGGTATGCCTGATCGGAAGAAATCGACGATGCCCCAGATACACACACTTCTTACATTTATCCAAATATAAACATTCAGTCTCACCCAAACAGTGTGTGCATGCATTGTACCCCTTGGTCGACTGCCCTGAGAGGTTAGCAAGAGCAGGCCAATCGTTAATTGTTACAAAAAGCAGAGCTCGTAGGTCAAATTCCTCATGTTTGTGCTCATCCGACACCCGTACACCTTCTTCCCGCCACAACTGTAAAAGTTCTTCAAATAATGGCCTGAGGTACACATCAAGGTCGTCGCCGGGTCGCTTCGGGCCTTGGATGAGCAATGGCATCATAATGAACTTTCGCTTCATGCACAACCAAGGAGGAAGGTTATAAATACATAGAGTCATAGGCCATGTGCTATGACTGCTGCTCTGCTCCCCAAACTGATTGAAACCATCTGTACTTAGACCAAACCTTAAGTTCCTTGCGTCATCTTCAAATTCCGGGAACTCTCTCTCAATTTTTCTCCACTGCGACCCATCAGCGGGGTGTCTACACATCGCGTCTTTCTTACGGTCCTCTTTGTGCCATCGCAACAACTTGGCATGCTCTTTATTCGCGAACAGGCGTTTCAACCGTGGTATTATAGGAGCATACCACATCACCTTGGCAGGAACCCTCTTCCGGGGATGCTCACCCTCAACTTCACCAGGGTCATCTCGTTTGATCTTATACCGCAATGCAGTGCATACTGGACATGCATCCAAATTCTCATACTCACCGCGGTAGAGGATGCAGTCATTAGGGCATGCATGTATCTTATGCACGTCTAATCCTAGAGGGCACACAACCTTCTTTGCTTCGTACGTGTTGTCGGGCAACTCGTTGACCTTTGGAAGCATCTTCCTAATTATCTGCAGCAACTTTCCAAATCCCTTGTCAGTCACACCACACTCTGCCTTCCACTGCAGTAATTCTAGTGTGGTACCCAGCTTTTTCTGACCATCTTCGCAACTTGTATACAACAATTTCTTGTGATCCTCTAACATCTGGTCGAACTTCAACCTCTCATTTTCAGTTCCGCACTCTCTCTTTGCATCAGCAATGGCCCTACCAAGATCGTCAGTGGGCTCATCTGGTGCCTCTTCAGCTTCAGCTTCCCCCGTTGCAGAATCTCCATACTCCGGGAACATAGGATAGTTGTCATCATCTTCCTCTTCTTCATTGTCTTCCATCATAACACCTTTTTCTCCGTGCTTCGTCCAACAATTATAGCTGGGTATGAAACCATGCTGAATAAGATAACTTTGAAGGGTTCTCACGTTTGGGTGATCTGTCTTATTCTGACAGTTGAGACATGGACAACACATGAAACCATTGGTACTGTGGGCCTGGGCTTTCTCTAGAAATTTCCTCAAACCTGTCATGTACTCGGCAGTGCGTCGGTCACCATACATCCATTGTCGGTCCATCTGCATTATATAATGAACTACATCAATAACCATTACAGAACATGGACAAATAAACACTGAACATGCACGGTATCAATTAATTACAAATGAAATGAGAGAAAAATTAACCTTGATCGAAAAGAAGAATAAACTTCTTTAAGTGTACATCAAATCAATTCGTGAACTCTCTCGGGCATTTCATCAAACACCGTGCATGCATACAAAAAAAACAGACTAGCACACACCCCCTCCTTCCATTTCAAAAAAAAATGCCTCCAATGGTTTTGGGAGGGGGCTGCTGATCAGTATATATAAGCAACCCCCCCCCCCCCATTTGTCCCGGTTTCAGTCACAAACCGGGACAACAAGGAGGCCATTTGTCCCGGTTTGTGACTGAAACCGGGACAGATGGAGGTTTTTTCATTTTTTTTATTTTCTTTTTCTGTTTTCTGTTTTAAATAACTTTTGCAAACTTTGTATTTTGGAAAAACTATGAATATGAAAAATGTTTGAATTTGACTAACTAATACAAAACCATTTTCTGTTCTCTGTTTTAAATAACTTTTGCAAACTTTGGAATTTGAAATCACTTTTGCAAACTTTAGATATATTTCGGTCAATACAAGAGAACACGCGCAAACATAATATTTGCGTAACGGAATACATAGATAGTCTACTTATCAACGACATTAAGATGATCATTGTCCGTATTGTAGCCGCGTAGACTATCCCACTTCCGTGCAATCTCGAAGCCAAGGCGAGCGTCTAAAGCAGCATATACGACTTGATCGTAGCTCAATGGAACGTTGCCCCATCCGAAAATTAGGTCTTTTTGTAACGTGCCTTCCTTTTCGTCGTCCGTGTACTTCCTCTTCTTGTATTTCTTCTTCTTCTCAAGATTTGTCCCAATGACCGCATTAGAGAGAGCATATAGACTAGGAGTAAAATTGCCGGTAGGGTTTCGGCGATCCCTCAGCAGGTCGACCGCGGACCGAATAATAATTCCGTAGTAGGCTAGCATCTTCATGTCATTATGGGTTGCCACGCCGTAGAATTTGATTGTCTCGTCACCTAAGAAATCCACGAGGACCTGTGGCACCCGATCAGCTTTGCAAATTTGGAAGACAAGAGTCTCGGTCGCCACCGAGAGTTGAAGGACGGCGGCGCACTGCGGAGTATCCTTCCGTCGAGGGTCGGTGAACTCGCAATCGAGTCCAACGGCTTTGATCGGAGCGGCGTCGAGGAAGTTGTTCTTCACGTCGCCGATCCACTTCTCCACGCGCCATGCACGAAGGGTGACCCACACCTTGAACCGCATGCCTTCCTTCTCGTAGTCGTAAAACTCATCGGACCGAGGCACAAGTGGCTCCATATGGACGGAGAAATGGCCGGAGAAATGGTGTGTGGAGGAGTGGTGGAGAAATGGTGTGTGGAGAAATGGTACTGTGCAGTGCATTTTATAGCGCCGGAGAGGAAGATGAATCGCCGGCGGAGGGCAGAGGAATCGCCGGAGGGCAGAGGAATCGCCGGCGGCGCCGTATTTCCGCTCGTCTTCCGTGCGCGTCGAAAAAACGCGGCCGTGGCTCGGGCGCGTAACTGAAACTATGACATTTGTCCCGGTTCGTGACTGGAACCGGGACAAATGGGTGTCGCCTGCGGGTGCTACCTCATTTGTCCCGGTTCCAGCCACGAACCGGGACAAATGAGTGTCGCCTGAACTGCCCGGCTAGTTTTATGCCCCATCTGTCCCGGTTTGCAGTACGACCGGGACAAATGGGGTTTTGGAGTTTGGTCCTTTAGCCTGTTTTCTACTAGTGGACCACGAGTGCAAGTTCAATTACACCTATGTTCCGGTGTAGTCGTCGATATAGATAGTCCATCTGCAGGAAGTCTTCTTAGTCCTTCTTTAGCTCGCTTCTTTGAAGAGGAATGCTTTCTTTTAAGCTTGTTAATTGAATTCCACAGGAGTCAAGCGCTAGCAAAGAAGAATTGGAAATCAGTCGCTTCCCTTTTGGACTCAAGTCAGCAGAAGAGTGAACTTCATATTAATAGGTAAATCCTACATCAAGCGTAAAGGAAGTACACTTTTTTTGATTCGGCGCTTAATAACTCGTACTTGACGTTGGTTTCGGTTCGATCAACTATCCTTTTTGAAGCGGATAGTTCACAGTGCTCATTAAAACAAAAGCGGAAAAGCCATGATGTTTCCACTCCATTTTCATTACGAAGATGTATTACGTCAGGATGTGTTGCTCAAACTGAATCACGCCAATGTTATGGAAGTTCCTGGATTGTTTGAAATAAGATTAGTACCAAAAGCTGCCTCTGATTTCAGAATCCCGTTTTCCAAATTGGCTATGGAGATTTTGTGCGGTCAGAGATTCATACAGACACAAAGCAATTTTAAAGCAGGAAAGTCGTTTCGATCCAATCCATTCTTGGGGTCCGAAAAAGACACTGCATATGTCAGTGACTTTGCATGACAAAGCATTCTCCGAGGGCATGGAATGTACCATTTTTTTTTCATAATCTTGACAGTAATGTCTATGTTAGATTCTCCGGTCGAAATACGGGAAAACTCCATCAAATTCTTTATGGAAACGGAGTTTTGCGAATTCTCCCCGGAACCGGAAGATCGTTTCGAGATCTTCGAGCATATTCGAGGGTTCAATGTGACTATTGTCACTTCGGCCAATACAAAAGATGAGACTAGACTTTAGGAGCGGCTTTTTGCTAAAAGATGAGGGGGAAACTAAGTAAGATGTAGGAGAAGCGACGAAATATACGAGATCACAAACGTAGATTGCTCGCGGCCAAATATGATATGAATTGAGACGAAAGCTTTAGAATTTTGTAACCCGATCTTCCGTCTGATATGCGGGACAAACATCGTTATAAGTTGTCCAAGTTGCCAAGAAAGAGTTCAATGGCACGAGTAAGAAACCGAGGTCACGGGTCGCCCTCGTTCCGGAGTTGAGTTCTTTCGCATTTCTCGTATCGTTTTTCGTGGATTAGCATCTCGAGGTTCTTTGATGGGCATAAAGAAATCGTCTTGGTAGCAACCACCAAACCAATAGAACAAAGGTTAGCTCTGCATCTAGTCCACAGGGTTTTAGGTCCATTACTGTCCGGCTCCCGACCGAAACTAACGGAGTCATCCCAACCCTCGGATCGGAGATGCTAACGGGACAGGAATCGAAGTGGGGGACCTCTCTACCGCACCTGTCTCCCCAGACATAGACTACGTACAGGGAAGGGAAGGTCGAAGGAGAAATCTTAGGTAAGCGAGTTTGGTCACCTCCGTGTGATGCGAAAGAAGAGCTAGATTGTAAGTAGGCATCAATAGATAGATATGATTGGTTGACGAAGTAGTACATGATATATTAATCACTAGGTTACGGTAATATGTGCTTGTCAGGGTCTCCTTTTTCTAGTTGGTTACTGTCTTGTTGAGCAACGTTTTCCCGGCAATCTCCGCTTATTAGGGTGGCCTCTAACAGGTCGGGAGAGTACTAAAAATCTGACTCATACGCCTCGCAAGATTGAACATCTGCGAAAGTCGTCTCGAAGCTCTGACTCTCGATAGAAAGTCTTGCCTACCAGTGACTTATTTTACTGAATAAGAATGCCTACTGTACTAGCTTCTTTCTTTACTCCATTAACTCAGTTTACAGAAAGGAATCCGTCCAGTCCAGTAAGAAGGAATAGAGAAGAAGAAAGTCACTCATCAACTCCTACTTTGGTTATTGAGACTTGCCCGCGTATCTGACCTATGTGTACCTATTCCCTAGCCTAAGTAGCTTACCCACTGTCCTAATAACTGTATGTCAATCCGGCAGCTTGCCCTACTGCCTATCGACGCTACTGTCCTAAGTCTCCTACTCATATACCCAAGGTCAAAGACTTTGCAGGGCAACAAACTTATTTCGGAATTGCTTAACTGCTGAGAGCTAATATCGGGGAGTAGTAAGCCAGCCCACCACAAGATGAATGAGTGCTCCTCTCCTATGCCTACTTACTAGCCAGGTTGAGCCTTTGAGCCATAAGAGGAGGGAGAATCTTGTTGATTTTCCAGGGAATGATTATATGGATTTCCAGGAGGATATTGTTACCTTCATCAGATTTTTTGATAACTGGTCGTCGATTGACAACTACTGCTTTTTCCAGTGAGAAAGGAAGGAAAGCTCAACCGGAACTGCAAACAAACGCTAGATTCAAGTCCTTTGGTTGCCATCCACCACCTGTGGGAGAGGCAGAACAATGAATCAATTTGCTAGATCCAATGGTTTCTCGGGCGATCCCATTCCCATTTCCACCTATCGAAGCCCAACCAAGTGAGGCCCTTCCACCGGATCCGTTCAAAGCTTTCCATCGGGTCAAACAAGCGACTCTCGTTCCAATGATTCACCCGGTACTCTCCACCTATATTCTCCCATCGGACATGGAATTTAGTCAACCCCAATTCTCGTCACTTGCCTCAGTCCTTCGAGCTTCACTCTCCCCCTCTCGACTAGCATCACTCATGCTAGGCTAGGAGAGTCAAGGTTAAACAAAGAGCTCAAATCATTCTTCTCTCCATAGAAAGGCTCGGACTCCCGTCACATCCATACTAAGAAATGTGCGTCGATTGCACTTATATCCCTTTTGGGAAGAGTAAGAACCCAGAAAGATAGACTTAACCGACTGAGAATCCAACTTCCCCACAGTAGGTCTGTGATCCGACATATCCAAACACCTTTGGAGGGACGATAAACTCATTTTCTCCCTTCAACTCAATGAAATTCTATTGGAAGGTCACTGACTCGGACAAGCCTAGCTATCACTCGCTCTAGAAACCATTCCCTAAGTGAGATAGGTATAAATCTATCCCTCATCAAGTGTTTCTCTATCCTTCCATAATTCATCGAAAAGAGCCACTCTTAAGGGTCCATTTGAACACCAAAGACTTGCCCTACGGGGGTAGTTTCAGTCAAAGGTTGTGGGATGCGCTATTCAGTAAAGTCAGCTCAGCCATCTCCTAGTATGTACTCGTGGTCCCTACTGCTTATGGGACTGTGATCACAAATACAAGGTACATCTTGCGACTCGGAGGACATAACAGCTTAAGAAGAAATCGAGATCAGGCCCGTGGAAAGCACACACACACGCCTGGGGAATGAATCCACTTTTTCATTCTCAATTGATAAAGAGGAGATACAACACTCTAAAGCCAAAGATGCACTAATAGCCAATCAAGACACTGAAGCACTAAGCACTAATGGCCAATAGTATAATATCTTTGTTTGGATGACTTCCCTCCTACCACTGATAAGCTGAGGTTGAAGAGACAGTTGTGGGTACGAGATCCTATGGCGGTAAAGGAGACCTTTCAAATACAATAAATGCTCAATGTACCAGCACAGGGTCAAAGAAGCCTGCTAGGTGCCATAGGATGTGCCGAAATGCCTACCTCTATGGTTTGCGTATAACGTGAATAGCTCCTGTCTGTTGTTTAAAAAGAACAAAAGCACGAGGTAGGGGAGGTTCAGCCGTCAGATATCAGATCTCCCATCAATGGCACGCAGGATGTCGGGGGGCTGCCCCCCAGGGGTAAGGGCAGATCCCGGAATAATTCAGTAAGGTATCAACAGTACTTGACCTCTGGCGAGAGCAAGGGACACCTCCTGGGGTACTGAGAGGGCAACTTGACACTTGAGCACTGGTAGAGTGCAAAGTGCCTCCTGGCAGGCGCAAGGGTCAGCTCTAGCAACTATAAATAGACACCCCCAGCCTTCACAATGGCAGCACAAGCATCAGCGGGTGGTTCCTCTAAGAACTAGCTTCTCGAAGATGTCTTTGCTGATAGGCTAAGACATCTTTGGGAGGCTAGGCCTAGAGATACTCATCCTGAGACGAGCTCGGGCGCCTCCGGAGAGGATCTCGGATCTCAGGCTCCGAAGAAACTCACGGAAGGAGGTGTACTCGGTTTTATCGGATAGGTAGTCCAGGTAAGTGCTAACCGGTGTGTATGTCTCGGTCTTGATCTTATGTAGGAGAGGCTCACAGTGGCAAGCGAGGAGGTAGCCGGCATGAGGGATCCCGGTAGGCCGTCAACGGTCTATAGCAGGCTTTCCCGTCTGTTGCGGGGGGAAGTACCATTCCACCTGACACGGAAGCATGGTCACCTCCCGCCTGACACGGAAGCATGGTCACCTCCCGCCTGACACGGGAGCGCGTCAGCTGGTACGACAACGGTACGACAAGACCTGACATGCCTAGTCCGGCAATCCGGAAAAGGCTATCCGGGATGGGCCAAGACATGTCTTGTCTCTGACAGGGGGACAATGATGGTTCAGGACGGCGCCTGCTGTCCTTATCGAGATGATGACGAAGGGGCTACGCCGGATAACGCGGCGGCTAGGTCGCACTAGCCGGTGACGACATGCCGGTTAGGCCTGTCCGGTGGGGCCAAGCCGGTTAGGGTCTCCGGCCCTCCTGGCCGGAACTCTATAAAAGGCGCCATAACTGCTTCTGTGAGAGGAGGACCAGCTTGGGAGCCAAAGCTATAGTTGCATTTACTCCTAGAGCATTTACTTCTTCGCACCTTGAGTTCATCTAGTTCTTCGTGTTCTTCCCTTTGAGAGATCTAGCGGCAAGTTGTAGCCCTTGTACCACAAGTATATAGAGAGGAAAGGCAGGAGTAGGGGTGTTACCTCCTCACGAGGGCCCTGAACCTGGGTATATCGTGTGTGTGTTGTGTGCCTTCGTGCATTTGTTCGTGTTTGTTAGATCTTCCCCCTCGCACTTTGATCTTGTTTCTCGTTCTTGGGAGATCTCGGTTATACCGGGATCCTCCTCGTGTGGGATATTCAGCTCGCTATCCCTCCCCGGATCCACCAACGTCCATCGGCCCCACACATTAGCCATCCTATGGAATCTGCCGTGACACCACCACGGCAGTTGGCGCCCACCGTGGGGCTGACGGAGGCGTTGGCTGGTGTACACATCTGGACGGGTTCCCACGTTCATTTCGACATTCGGGTTCTCTCTGGCCTGGTCGTAAGGCTAGGGGAGATGGACTTCGTCAGCGACAACGCAGGATGCTTCCTGAACATGCCCTTTCCGGTGAACGGATGTCTCATTGACTTTGGTGGTTTCACCACCTACGTCGCCACCGAGGTCGTCTGTACCTACCCGGACGTAATCCTGGAAGCCGAGGACCCTCCCATGCTCGGCGCTGCTCGGGGTCTGCGTGCCAGTCGCCCCCCGAGTTCCGTCGCGGTGATGATGGCCGGGGCAACCAAGGAGGAGTACCAGGACGCTGATGGCGATACCGGGAGCGGCCACATCCGTTTGGCCAAACCTCCTCAGGAAAGAGGTGCGGCACGAGATGGCGATCCACAACCGTCCCAGCCACGACGTCGCTCGGATCTCCTCTCGGATCTGGTGGCCAAGTTGGTTGTACCTGTAGCGGCTGAGGCGGGTACCCAGGCCACTTCGGCTGAGTTGGAGGAGCAGCGGAGGTTGCTACTCGCTGAAGCACAGGAGATCGCCGAGATCCGACGCGAGCTCAATGCCAGTCTCCGGGAATACAATGCAGCTCACGGATTCCTTAAGATCGACTCCCGGGACAAGCGCATCACGGAGCTGCGCAAGAAGGGAAGAATGGTGAATGACGAGCTGGCAGGTGGAGCCACCACCAGTCACACGGGAAGCCGGATCTCAGCGGGGAAGCCGGTGTACAGCTCACCGGCGAAAACTCTCAGGGCTGTCGAGGCCGCCATGACAGAGTTGGTAGGGTTATCCGGTGAGGCCCTACGCAAGCAGCAGGAGCGAGTAAACGAGTTGGTAATCGAGGCCAACCGTCAGAATCAGGCATTCAAGAAGAAGAACCCCGGGGCAGGATCCCAAGTGCACTCAGCTAGACCCAATAGCCAGAAATCGGACGGGGAGGCCTCTTCCCCACATCCGAGCAAAAGCAAGAGAAAAAGCAAGAGCAAAAGCAAGAGCCGGAGCCGGAGTCGAGGTTCCGGGAAGAACAAGCAGCTACAGACCTATGATCCGGCCTTCGCCGGAATCCAGCAAGCTGGGCAGCGTAACTCGGGGCAGGCGGGAAGTACCCGTGAGGACGGTAACCGGGGTGTAGGAAACAATAACCCGGTCGGCCGTGGTAATCCACCCCGGAACCCCCCTCATGTTCAGGGAAACCCACAAAGGGAGGTCGCCTCTGTTCCACAGCAGGCTGTAATCCCGGCGCAGGACCGGCTAAACGATGGCAACTCGAGACTGCAGCAGCTCGGATATCAGCCTGACGAGAACCCTTTGGGATCTCGGATAGGAACCAGGCAGCTGAATCCGGCAGATGCCAGATTCCGGCTCGACCGGATTCACCAATCCGAGCTAGTGGAAGAGCAAGGGCCTCCGGGACCTGCCTGCTTTGGACCCCGGATCATGCGGGAGCCACCTGTTCGGATTTTTCAGCTCAATAGGGGTGCCAAGACCTATGACGGCAGCAAGAAGCCGGAGGACTGGCTAACCGACTATGTAACTGCAGTAAGCATAGCCGGTGGAAACAGACGATGGGCGGTACGATACGTACCGCAGATGTTGGAAGGACCTGCCCGAATTTGGTTGAACAACCTGGGAACTGGCAGCATAGACTGCTGGTTAGACTTTGAAGAGGCATTCATCAGCAACTTCACCAGCACGTACAAAAGGCCAAACAGGCCTCAGCAGCTCGCCATCTGTAGGCAAAGGAGTAACGAGACTGACCGGGAGTATCTTACCCGGTGGAGCAATATTCGCAACTCTTGCGAAGGAGTGGTAGAGGCGTAGGCCATCTCCTGGTTTGCACAAGGATGCCGGCATGGCTCGATGCTGTGGCAGAAGTTGCAGAGAAAAATGCCAACAACCTTGGCAGAAACCATGCGCATCGCCGATACCTACACGCTTGGAGATCCCATGCAACCCCTAGTGGATGTCGGTGACTCCAGCAGGAGGAATGCGGGACCTCAGTGTTCGGGACCGAGCAGGAGACATGATCGCCAAGATTTTGGCCAGAAAAGGAATCACCCCGAGTACCACCATGCCACACAGCACATCTCAGCGGTGACCCGGGAGCCAGAGGATGCCGGCAACAGCCAGCGTCAAAAGACAAGTGGCCCGACTTGGGGTCAGAGTCAGGAGGTGCAAAAGACCTGGGTGGAACAAAAGAAGCCCCTGACATATGAGGAGATGCTGAACAAGACATGCTGCTACCATACTCTGGAGGCCAACCAGCCAGCAAACCACTCTACTCGGCAATGCAGTTGGTACCAGCGCACATTGCAGGAAGGCAGCTCGGGAGCTGTTCGACCGAGTGCTCCGGCATCTCGGCCCAACATTCCGAGACCCCCTCCTCCGATGTCGGGGGCCAATGCTATCCGAATCAACCCACCTCCACGAGGACCCCCACCTCGGCCGGTGAATACGGTGCACACCCGGAATGACAACGGTGCAGGCCCCAGTAACCAAGCCGGACAGCGGCAGGGCAACTACCGGGAGGCACATCAAAGTTATGTGGTTTTCGTAACCGAACCCACTGACCGGAGAAGTGTGTGGCAGCGTGCCTTGGAGGTGAATGTCGTGATCCCAGCAGTGCCCAAGTTCTTGCACTGGTCCGAGATGGAGAACACATGGAGCCGGAAGGATCACCCCAGGGTTATGCCCAAGCCGGGAGCATATGCCTTGGTGGTGGACCCAACCTTTGTCGGACCCAGCCTCAATGTCCGCTTCAGCCGAGTTCTGATCGACAATGGCAGTGCCATTAACATCATGTATAAGGACACGATGCTGAAACTGGGGGTGTCCATGAACACCTAGCTGCCTACTGAGACGACTTCCACGGCATTGTGCCCGGAGTCTCTTGCTCACCCATGGGAAAAATCTGGGTTGAAGTGCTATTCGGAACTCGGGAGAACTGCCGAACCGAAAGCTTGGAGTTCGAGGTCGTGGACCTCGAAAGCCCGTATCACGCGCTGGTCGGCAGACCGGCCCTGGCCAAGTTCATGATCTCAACTCACATGGGCTACCTGAAGATGCCGGGACCTAACAGCGTGATCACCATCTCGGGAGACCACAAGCGCTCCATGGAGTGTGCCTCGGCGGGGTCATGCTTAGCTGAATCCCTGGTGATCGCGGAAGAAAAGAAGAGGATCCAGCAGGTGGTGGCGATGGCCAAGACCTCCCAACTCGGAATGCCCGGGATGGTGAACCCGGAGCAGGGTGCGTCATTTCAGCCCCCCAAGGAGACCAAGAAGGTGTGTGTGGACCCCAGCAAGCCGGAGCGCCAAGTTATCATTGGCAGCAACCTGGACAGCAAATAGGAAGGCGAGCTCGTCGACTTCCTCCGTGAGAATCGGGATGCCTTTGCGTGGTCGAGTGACGATCTGCAAGGCGTCCCGAGGGAGTTGGCTGAGCACTCTCTGTTTGTTCGACCGGATGCGAAGCCGGTGAAGCAACCAACTAGGCGCCTCTCGGATGAAAGAAGAGCCGCCGTCATGGAGCATCTGGCTATACTGCTGGCCACGGGATTCATAATGGAGGTGCTGCACCCGGATTGGATATCGAATCCGGTCTTGGTAGAGAAGAAGAAGGATGATCCCCTCCTGCTTAAGGTGTGGCGCATGTGCATCGACTTCACCAACCTCAATAAGGCATGCCCGAAGGACCCCTTTCCACTGCCCTGGATAGATCAAGTGATAGATTCCACTGCCGGGAGTGAGCTTTTGACATTTTTTAGATGCATATTCTGATTTTCACCAGATACCTTTGAATTCGGATGATCAATTGAAAACTGTTTTTATTACCCCTTATGGGGCTTATTGCTATCGTGTCATGACTTTCGGTTTGAGGAATGCTGGTGCTACTTACCAGAGGTTCATGCAGAAATGTTTGCATGACCAAATAGGCCGAAATGCCGAAGTCTATGTCGATGACATAGTCATAAAAACAAAACAAAAAGGCTCACTAATAGATGATCTGAGGGAAACATTCAAGAACTTAAGAAGGTTCCGGATGAAATTGAACCCGGATAAATGCACATTTGGTGTTCCGGCGGGGAAGTTACTCGGTTTCCTCATCTCAAGCCGGGGAATCGAGGTTAACCCGGGTAAAATTCGTGCTATCGAGAGCATGAAATTTCCCGTGCGTCTCAAAGATGTACAGAAGTTCACTGGGTGTGTCGCATCCCTAAGTCGGTTTGTGAGTCGACTTGGGGAAAAGGCCCTGCCCCTGTACCAATTGATGAAGAAGAGCAAAACATTTGTTTGGACCCCGCAGGCTGACGCGGCGTTCAACGATTTGAAAAGAATGCTCTCAACAGCACCCGTGTTGGCATCCCCATTACCCAAGGAACCTATGTTGCTGTATATTGGTGCAACCAACCGAGTAGTCAGTGTGGCAATGGTGATAGAAAGGGAAGAAGGGGGCAAGCTGATACAAAGGCCGGTGTATTACCTCAGTGAGGTGATCTCGGAATCCAAACAGAACTACCCGCACTACCAAAAAATGGCGTATGGGGTGTACATGGCAGTAACCAAGCTCAAGCACTACTTTCAGGAACACCCGATCACAGTGGTATGCGAAGCTCCTCTGGCCGAGATCATCAGTTGCAAGGACGCTAGCGGCCGGGTAGCCAAATGGGCCATCCAGTTGTCTCCATACGCTCCGGCATATGAGAAACGAGATGCCATCAAGTCGCAGGCGCTGCCGGACTTTTTGGTAGACTGGGCCGAGATGCAGTATGAACCTCCGATGCCGGATTACAATTTCTGGAGGATGCATTTCGATGGCTCAAAGGCTAAGATCGGATTGGGTGCCGGAGTGGTCCTCACTTCCCCGAAGCAAGATGTACTGAAGTATGTGCTGCAAATCCATTTTCGGGCATCCAACAACGTCGCGGAATATGAGGCCTTGGTTCATGTACTGAACGTCGCCAAGGAGATCGGTATCCGCCGGATAGAATGTTTTGGTGACTCCGACCTCGTAGTGCAACATGTGTCGGGAAATTGGGATGCCCTTGATGCAAACATGGCCTTATACAGGTTTCATGTACAGAAAATATCCGGATTTTTTGAAGGATGCGAGTTCAAGCATATACCCAGAGGAGAAAACGAGGCAGCGGATGTCTTGTCCAAACTAGGATCATCTCGGGATGCCATCCCACCCAAGATAGCTCTGGAGCATTTGAGGAAGCCATCTATTCAACCCTCACCCGAGTCGGATTCTATCTTCATCCCCAAGGATCCTGGTGTAGATGCAGTACCCATGGAAGTAGATGTCGGGAGCATCACATCGAACCCGGGGACTGCATCACAGTGCTCAGAGAGGCAAAGAAAGATGATGATGGAGGTGATGTCGGCAGAGCCAATGGAAATAGACGCTCCTGTGTTCCCGGTTCGAACTGTCCCGGAATGGGCGCAGCCCATCATGGCTTACGTCTTGGAAGGAACTCTACCAGAGAATGAAGTGGAAGCCCGGCAGATAGTGCGAAGGTCAAAAGCACACACCGTCATCAATCAAGAGTTGTACAAGAGGAGTGTCACTGAGGTACTCCAGAGGTGTGTAGAACCGGCAGAAGGACAAGAGATGCTACTGGAAATACATCAGGGGGAATTTGGACATCATGCATCATCCCGGGCCCTGGTGGCGAAAGTGTTCCGGCATGGGTTCTATTGGCCCACTGCATTACAGCAAGCAGAAGATATTGTCCGGAAGTGTGGAGGATGCTAGAGGTTTGCTCACCGGATACATATGTCGGCGTCAGCGCTGAAGACAATCCCTATCACTTGGCCATTTGCAGTATGGTGTTTGGATATGGTCGGGCAGTTCAAGCCGGCAAGAGGCAATATGACACATATACTGGTTATGGTGGACAAATTCACCAAGTGGATAGAGGTCAAGCCAATCCGGAAGTGTGATGGACACACCGCTGTGCAATTCCTGAAAGACATCATCTTGAGATACGGGTACCCGCATAGCATTATCACGGATAATGGCACCAACTTTGTTGTGGGGGAATTCGCTCGATTTTGTGTTGAGAAGGGAATCCGGCTGGATGTAGCATCAGTTGCACACCCGGAAGCAAATGGGCAAGTCGAAAGAGCAAATGCCTTAGTCTTAGCCGGCATCAAAGCTCGTTTGATCGAGCTATTGTTGAGAACTCCGGGATGCTGGATAGAGGAGTTACCGGAGGTTTTGTGGGGTCTCCGGACTACACCGAATAGATATACCGGGTACACACCATTTTTATGGTATACGGTGCTGAGGCAGTACTCCCGACTGACATACAGTATGATTCCCTGAGAGTGACAATGTTCACCGAGACCGAGGCAAAGGAGGCCCGAGAAGATGATGTAGATTTACTCGAAGAGGCAAGAGAATTGGCACTATCTCGGTCTGCAATTTATCAACAAAATCTCCGTCGCTATCATAGCCGGAAAGTACACCCGAGGGTGTTCCGAGAAGGGGATCTTGTGCTGAGGCTCATCCAACGCACGGCCGGAATGCATAAGTTGTCACCTCCATGGGAGGGACCTTTTGTGATAAGCAGGGCATTGCACAATGACTCTTATTACCTTGTAGATGCACAGGAAGCTAGGAAAGGTGTAATGGACAAATCCGGTGAGGAAACCAAGCGTCCATGGAATGTAGCACTACTTCGCCCCTTTTACACATAAAGGGCTCAGTGTATGTTGTATCTCAGTTTTCAGCATTAATGAAAGTAAGGCACCCCGGGAGGAACCCGGGGACTGCCTGGTTATGTGCATATTTTGTTTTTATTTTTGTCAAGTTTATTTGCTGTTTTTTACCGGCATCTCGGGAAGGAACCCGGGGACTGCCGGATAACTGTCTTCTGTTTTATTTGTATGCCGGGAAAGTTCCGAGTTCGATTCTCAAAGTCAGAGTAATGTATGTCATATGAATTCATCTTGTGACTCGACTGACGCACGCCGAAATGGTAGTCAAGAGCAAAGAGAGTCAAAGGTGGGGAACACGAAAATGGTCTCGGGGACTCGGAGCAGGAACTTATCCGGCATACCTGTTTTTTACTAACTCAGTTATTTTTTTTATGTCAGGAATTCGGTTAACCAGAACTCGGATTGTTTTAAGTAATGTATGTCGTATGTGGAATTTTGTGACTCGACTGTCGAACGCCGAAATGGTAGACAAGAGCAGAAATTACCCAAGTACGGTAAACATGAAAAGCAACTCGGGGACTCATACCAGAATAAGTTGACATAAGTTGTTCGGATAGGTAGCTCAGTACGAAACGAAAATAATATAAGTATATGTTACATCTTGCACCCGGCATCCCGGGGATTTGACAGTTCTACTCTTAAGATTTTTTCTAGACGGTAGGGGAAGCCGGCTTCTCGGCGGAGACGTCAGCAGAAGCAGCGACCTCGGGAGCAGCAGCGGGAGCAGCAGCAGGGGCTTCAATTTCAGCGGCGGTACTCGGGGCGTCGGGGCGCACCTCGGCCTGAGAAGCCTCGGGTGTCGGGGAAGTAGCAACATCCCGGTGAGCCGCGGTCTCGGTGACAGCACCGGAGGCAGCGTCATCCTCTTCCGGGATCTCGTCATCCGCATCACCGGTCGCGCCGGTTTCTTCATCGTCCTCATAGTCGGATTCGGAGTCGGAAGGAATGACGCTGGCGGTGAAGGCGCGGATGCTGGACCACGAGGCGATGCGGTACGCCACCTCTTGTCGCCGCTGGACCTTAGCCGGATCGCTCAGCCACGGCGAGATCGTCCGCAGGCGCTGGATCGCGTCCAGGTCGAGACCTTCGTACCAGCTAAGTACTTGGGTCAAGACCTGGTCGGCACCAGCACGCGCACCGGAACGCTTCCAAGCGTGGATGCGCCTCCCGGCACACCGGAGTGCGCTCGCGAGTTTGGAGACCGAGAGCGTCGCGCGGATACTCGGCCACAGCGCGCCGTGAACGTGGATCGCAGCGCTGAGCAGTTCCGTCCCGATAGACCGGAGAGGAACTATCCGGGCCTTCAACGCGGTGAGGTGGTCCTCAATATCCCAGGCGTCCGAGACATCACCCTTCCCGGCACGCTTCTCCCGAGCAGCAGCAACGGCAAGAACAGCAGCCTCCCGGGAGTGCTCAAATTCCCCTTTAAAAAGAAGAGCTGTCAAGCGACTAGAGCATAAGAAGAACTACAACAAAAAAAAAGAGCAAGGAAAGCAGGGGGGATGTCGGTCCACTTACTGTTAAGATCCCGGTTCAGTACGGTTAGCTCGGAGAGCCAGCTATCAGACCGTGACCAGAGAATAGCCAGCCCGGTCTCCGCGAGATGCGCGCGCTCCTCGGACGGATCCAAGGTTTCCCTCTGCTTCTTCGTTGCCTCAACGAAGCGCGTCTTCATCTCAGTCGCAGCAGCCTTGGCCTTTTCAAGCTCGCCGTTGAGTCGCGCGATCTCGGCTTGCGCGGTAGCAAGTGCGGCCTTCTGATCTATCGAGACCTTGCGTGCAGCATCCCGCTCCTCCCGGAGGCGCCCCTCGCACTTCTTGGACTGACCAAGGTCAGCAAGAACTCGGTTGAAGATGCTGCAGCGTTTCTTGCTGCACTCCTGAAATCAAAACAAAGAAGGATGAGACCAATTCGGAAAATTACGAGATCAGTAGCAAGTAATGGCTAACCGGTTGGGAGCATCTCGGGGACTCCGTGCCCGAGTCCTGAAAGTTTCTCTAAGATTGGAGCCTAGTGATCTGCTATTTGGTGGAATCTAGAGCACTAAGCACCAATCTCGGGGACTAGTGGTGATGGAGCAAATTTTGAAACAATCTAGCCGATTGGGAGGATCTCGGGGACTCGGTGTCCGAGTCCTGAAATTTTCTCTAAGATTGGAGCCTAGTGATCTGCTATTCGGTGGAATCTAGAGCACTAAGCACCAATCTCGGGGACTAGTGGGGAAGGAACATATGTTTATGGGAAAAAGAAAGGAAACAAGCTTACCTCGGTCACCCGAGTAACATCCAGCGCGGCCACCTGGAGAGCGTGCAAGGCTTGAGCGTTGCGGCTTGGGCCCGCAGCGTGCAATTCTCCCACGGTCTCGGAGGCGTCGGCGGCTAGCCAGGCCTGGTTGTATTCATGAACAACGCGTATGCCGGAGCCGCCGGGCGCGCGAATAGCAGCAACGTCCCGAGATCCTGGAGGCACAAAGGAGCTTACGGTTGCTCGCAACATCCGCAGGGCGGCAGTAAGGATCTCGGCAGGAGGCGGTGGTAACGGTGAAAACGTACCCGTGCGCAGCACCAAGTCTTGGGCCGAGGATGTCGGGGCAGCTGCAGGTTTGGCAGAAGTTGTTTTCTGCCCGGCAACCTTGGGGCGCGACTTCGCGGCAGGTTGATCAGCTTGCCGGGAAGAGGTTGTGGAACGTTTCTCCGGGGCGGTCTTGTTCGTGGCTTGCTGGGAGGGACCGCTTGGCGCGAGCTGCCGGCGAGGGCTCAGAATCTCTGCCTCAAGCCCGGGCACTCGGCGAGGGCTTTCCGGAAGAAGAATGTCTCCCGAGGTGGTCGTGGCCGGCACAGGGATCTCGTCGATCACCGGGCGTGCATCCGGAGTCACAACGGTAGCCGGTGCGGCACCGGAGGCAGCAGGCTCGCTTCCTCGAGTAGAAGGGCGAGGAGGAGAAGGGGAAGCCCGAGCCGGGCTGGGAGTCCGAGTTCCGGGAGGAGGAGGAATAGCGGGTGACGGGAGGTCGAGTGCGTCCCTGAAAGAAAATATCTCAGTAATAATTTATGGAGAAGGCAAAATCATGTAGCATAAGGCAAGGAGAATGTACCCGGAATCCACAGTGGGAGGTCCCCTCTGCCGGCGCCAAGGAGGCTTCTCGGCCGTTTGTTTATTCGGCTTGCTCCTCTTGGGGGGGTTGCCGAAGTTATCGGCAGCCTCGGTGTCGGAAGCCGCGCGCTTCCGGCTCTCGGCGCGTTTGGTCCCGGCCGTCGGCTTCGGAACCACTGCTGAGGCCCAGTTGAGAGGGAGAGCGTCAATCACATCGAGAATTTGGCACTCAATCTCATCCGAAGAAATGGAAACTGCCTCTGAGGTTGAAGGGTTACCCGCGGCGGCAGCTTTATCAGAGGAATGGCGAGGTGCTCCTCACCATCAGGATCTTCCCTCGGCATCTCTTCCGGTGTTGGGAAGTTCGGCGCAAAATTCCCGTTGGCGTGGATAGCGTCTTCCTCGATTTGCCGCTCGAATAACTGCGCAAATAAATCACCACATGATACCCATGTCGGTTTCCAACAGAACATGTTTCATGGGTTTTTTCCAACAGAACATGATACCCATACCCATGATACCCATGCAAGTTTATGAAAGGCAGATATGAGCACATGTTTCATGGGTTTTTTCCGGGATCCCCCGATGGCACCCCAAGAGTAGTCATCCGTCATCTTCGTCCGAGCAATAGCTCGAACGCGGCGGACGACCGCAGCGTGATCTAGCCCAAAGATACTGGTCCGGGTAGGGTCTAAATTCCCGGCCATATGGCACATCTTGTGCACTCGGGTTTGGAGGGGGCAGACTCGGCGAATGATGAAGCAGCGTAGGAGATCATCGCCGGTCACCGTGTCGGTCAGCACGTTCAGAACGTCGTGCATGCACCTGACTTCTTCGGTGTCGGGGAGCCGTTTCCAGAGGTTGAATTTGCGCGGAGGACCAATGGCGAACTCCGGCAGATTAATGAAGTCCGGATTCGAGGATCCCGGAGCATCTCCCGAGCTTTCCCGGTTCTTCACATAGAAGAAGCTGCAGTGCCACTTCCGGCAGGACTCTAGTCCTTTGACTATTGGGAATCCGGAGTCGGCGCGGGGGATGATGGTGGCAGCTCCGCAGTCGACCAAGTCTTTTATTTTTTGGTCCGGGTTGGGGATGGCTTGGCGGCAAAGGATGAAGTACTTGGCCCAGAGGTCCAGGAATGGCCATATGCCGAGATATGCTTCCGTATAAGTGGTGAAGACCGAAAGCATCATGATGGCGTTGGCAGGGAGATGATGGGGTTGGAGGCTGTAAGTGTCGAGGAAGTCGCGGAAGAAGGGGCTAGCCGGAAGCCCAAACCCACGCTCGAAGTGCGTTAGGAATACAACGTATTCCCCGGGTTGGGGTTCCGGTTGAACCTCGTCCTCCGGGAGACGGCTCTCAACTTCCGGAGGAATCCGGTGGGTCCGATACAGCCAGTCCAAGTCCTCCTGGGTGGTCTCCGATCCATCCCAGCATCCCCGGATACCTTCTTCGCCCATGCCGGAGAAGTCCGCAGATGTATCCGGGCTACTCTGCAGGCGCAGTGGCGGTTAGTCGGGGTTAGTCTATTGGGAGCTAAGATGCCGGATCGCAAACTCTTAAACACAACCGAGTTCAGGGCAGGTAAGATCTACTGTAACATCCCAACATTTTAGGATGTTCAAAAATCACTAAAATTTAAAACTTTTCTTTTTATTAAAATACAATATTAAATGTATGAGAAAACCAACTATAAAAGACTTAAAAGTTTAATATTTCCAATGTCACAGTTTAAAACATTTTATTATTCCATGTAATTCAAAACCTTAAAATATAATTTGACAAAAATGTTACAAACTACAATTCATTTTATTTTAAGTGAATAGTTGTATTTGAATTAAATCACTTAGCCATATCTATTCATAAATACAAGATTATAAAAATAGTATATAATTACTAAATGGTTTTCATTCCTTTAACTAAGTTCAAAATATAGTTTGGAAATTATAAGCCTATAGTGTATAACTTTAAAACCTCATCGAATGTAAATTAATGAATCAGCCAAATAAACATTGCATTTGCTTAAATGAATTTCATCTATTTCTCAAAGCATGGAATGATTAATAGATTCTAAGTAAGAATAGAATTAAAACAAAAATCCTTTCCAAAGTTGTTATAAAGTTTCAAATGATTTATCATAATTAAAATATAATGTTGCACAAATTATTTCAATTAAAAATGAATACCCTATATTTCACTTTTCCTAAAACATTGTTATATGTGTTCCTTAATATTATGCCAAAATAAAGATAAATGATTTCAGCAAAATAAGATTAAATAACTTAAATTCAAACATATTGAAATGTGGGTATTTTTACAAATTTTATTCAGCCAAAAGAAAATTCAAATAAGATAGAAATTCAAATTTGACTTAAGTGTCAAATTTGTAATTAAGCAATATTTCAAAATACTAAATTTCAAAAATATTCAAAACATACCCACAACTGGTTTAACAGCAAGATATTATTTTTACAAATTTTTAGAAATTTATTTGACATCAATTGGAGGTATAAATCAAAAGATATGAATTAAGGAAATAAAATCAGAAAATAAAATGCTGGCTGACGTCATGCTGACGTCAGCGGATCGTCTTCTTCCTCTAACAGAACGAGTCGCAGGAGAAGGAGATCGAATCGGAGACGATATCTCCTCCGATTCGTGCGGGATTTGGTCTCCGATGCCCCCTACTTAAACCCCAGAACCCGCCGCCACTTTTCCCTCTTGAACCCTAGCTCAGATCGCCCCCAGGCTGCCCGAAATCGCCGCCGCCGTGCCGCCATTGCCGTCGGCATCTTCGAGGTTTTCCGGTGAGATTCGATCGACCCAGGCTCTCCCCTCCACCCCCTTAGCTTCCCCTCGATCCTCTGCATCTCCCTGACTTGACGCGGTAGCAAATTTCGCAGCAGAACGAGCCATCCGTGCTCCACCGAATCTCCCCGCCGCCGTGCGCAGCTCCGACGAGGTGTAGCCGAAGAACGAGGAAGCTCCAAGGACCACGAGCGCGCCATCGACCTCGCCCGGACCTCCTCTACAACACGGTATGCTCCGCTTGTCCTCTAGGGCGGTAGATCATCGGGAACGCGATTTTCCGATCGTGGCGCCGCCGCGCGCTCCATCTCCGGCGACCTAGCGCCGCTCCTCTATTGCAATCGATCTCGCCCGTCCGATTTGATCTCCACGGCTGAGATTAGAAGCCGAGGACGAACGGGTACGCTCTGATCTGGACCGTCAGATCCAGATCTGACGGCCCAGATCAATCACTTAACCACGTCAGCGCCACGTGGACAGCACAGTCAGCAGCCACGTCAGCGCCAGCGTGTAAAGCGTTTTTCTATTTTATTTTTAATTGGAAAATTTGCAGATTAGTCCCTGTAATTAAAATATCCATAACCTTTTAACCACAACTCCAAATTTAATAATTTTTATATATTTGGAAAGCTCTGGATGTGTAGAATAATTTGGATCAGACAAAATTCAAATTTGACTTAGTATAAAATATTCAAATTTCAAATGGTGAATTTGAGTAGATTTGTAATAACTTTAAATCTATAAATCCAAAAATTGCAAATAAATATGTTTTAGAAACTTTAGAATATGTGTAAATTAATGCCACTGCTATAAAATATTTTTGAGCAATTTTTGAATGATTTCATAGTTGTGTGTATAAATTGAATAGTTTGACTAATTTTGAAATAACTTTTAATAGAAACATTATTTTTGATTAAATCCAATTGCAATAGATTTAATTAAATGCTCTCTGTCTATTAACACAAATTATAACATTTTGTTATAGAAATTTAATCATAGGAAAACTTTAATATTATAATTATTCCTTTTAATTTTATTTTCCAAAACTAGGAATTTATTTAAAATGCATTTATGAATTCATACATATTTATAAATAAAACACAAAAGTTATTTTTATGTTTCTTGTGATTTAAGATTTCATTTCATTCATAGCATACATTATTCTCATAGGAAAACCCCTCTTCAATAGTTTTCTCTAAGTTAGGATTATTTTCAGACTTAGTATTTTGTGAAAAGTGCTATGCACTAGACACTTAGTAGTTTTCAAGATGGAGCTAGAAGACCATTGAAGGACTTAGCCAAAACAAGACTTCGGAAGTATCTTCAAGGAGGAAACACTTAGAAGAAAATCAAGTAGAAGTCAAGAAGGCCAACCCCCTTTCTATTCTCTAAGTCTTTCTCTCTATCTTTTCTCCTCATCTGAGACTTCATGAAGACTAAGTAAATCCAAGACCAGCCTCGAGGATACAAGAATCATCAAGTCTGGAGAGTCATCAGGACTACCCAGAAATCAATCAAGACATCATCAAGGAGAAAATTTCAAGTCTTGAGATGAAGCCTGGAGGACAACTACATCTTTCTGTCTATCTTTTCCCTCTTTCCTAATCTTGTCTTTAGACTTAAACAAATTTTGATCATGATGTTATCATCTTGAAGTTGTTGGATCCTAGCAGCATAGTGGGATGAAGCGGCCTGGAAACAAACCTTACATGTCCACGTACATGAGACCTGTTCCACAATTTAAGTGGCTGGCCGGGTGTCTGTCTCTCTCACTATAGTGAATGTCCAACTTACAAAGAGTTGATAATAATTGTGATCATCTTGAACAAATGACTTAGTATTTTTCTCTAAGTATTTTACACATCAAGACTAAGCCATTAGAGTGCTTATTCAAGATGATATAAAACAAAATATTTTATTCAATGACCTTAGTCCTTAGTCCTTTTGGACCAACACATTGCCTTGCATAAACTTAAAAGATTTCCATAGCATGATAAAGCATTTCTAGCCTTAGAAATAATTTGCATACCATACATTTCATGCTTTCCTTAGGAGTTTCCAAAACTTGTTGTTCATTTGATGTGAGCATGTATGTTTGATGATTGTTGTTTGTTGATTGTTGTATTGTTGTTTGCTATTACTGTTTAGATTAAACGGAGAGCAAACGTTCGTTGTTGAAAAGAGTTGTGTACAACGACAACATTCAAAGGCAAGTGGCACACCTCATAAACTTCCTATTTTTATATGCATTACTTAGTGTATTTTTATATGCATGTGTTGCTATGCTAAACCTGTGTAGAATCCCTTATTCCTGTGTCTAGGTTCCTATATCATACTTAGCAGAAATATTGATGCTATGCAATTGAGGAAAGGTGTTTACAAAATGTTAAGTGACTACTCAGGGCTGTGCTCATGGCTGTCTTCGCCTAGGATGAATTTCTATTCTACTTAGGGCTGTGAGCATGGTGATTTTTACCTGAGAGTGCACATCCACTTAAGTTAATGAAACACCTGGGTGGAAATTGGTTGTATGGTTTATGTTGAGTGGCTTTTGGGACTATGCTTGTGGTTGTCTTCGCCTAGGATGAATTTCTATTCTACTTAGGGCCATGAGTATGGTGGTTTTCACCCAGAAGTGCACTTGTGGACGGCCACCCAGGAACAAAGGAATCTGAAGGAACTCCAAGTGACGATTGCTTCCAGTGCAGCCTTTTGACAATGGGCTCTGTCTAGAACAATTAAGTTGTGAGGGTGCAACCTGTCAGCTTGACAAGCAGATGTAGAGGGATGATAGGTGGAACGGGTCTTGCTAGTATGGTTGCATTCTTCTTCTGAAAGTTCTTGTCTCAATTCTCTCCTTTCCATAATACACTCCGCGTGTATAGGATATCTCGGACAAATTGAGTCTTAAGGTGAAAGTGCACAACCTCTGCAGAGTGTAAAACTAAGTACTTAGCCGTGTCCCCGGTTACGGACAATTTTGAGCAGCTGATCAAGGACGTCAACGGAGGATTCCATCATTCCAATTTCTAAGTTAAAACTTGATGGGAGAACAAGGGAAGATGAGATTTATGGTTTTCATGCCATACTCATCGAGATCTCAAGAAAAGTGTTTCCAAAGAGTAGGAAAAATTGGCTTTATGCAAATTAGCCTTGAGCTCCACCAGCCAAATATTCATATAGGCTTTAGAGTTATTCCATAAGTGTCCACCATAGTGTCACTTGCCAGACTCCATTTTTAATGGAATCTGACCCACATTGTTGCAATATTTTTCCTATTGCAGATTTGATCAGATGACGAGTGAGGTTTCGTTAAAGGTTTCGAGTCTACAACCAACATGTTTTCGCCTGTGGCAGCATGAAAGTTATAGAGGCTCTCTGCTATTGTATTCCGCTGTGTACCTTTTTAATGCTAGCTTTATGCTATGCAACTTGTATAAATATTTTGTAATTCTGGATCATCGATGTAATAAAATTGACCTTTGTTGTGATATTACATCGTAAACTGTGTGTGCAAATGAATCGATCCAGGGATTTGCACTATACACAGGTATCTGCCTTATTTAAAGTTCAGGTACGCTACAGATGGTATCAGAGCACTGTGTTGCCTGTAGGTTCGAAACCCCTAGGATTGGACTAAGACCTCAAAAGTTAAATAGTTAACTAAACTAGGATCCCAAAACATGAGTAAATTTTGAACCTTCCCTTAATATTGTTTTACTTTATCTTGTCTTGCATCTTTCCCTTTTCTCTTAAATTCTAATACTCTTACCTGTTCAAAATTTTAGATGGGAGAATACACTGAGACTGCGTATGCTGGAGTTTTGTCGGGTTTCATCTTTGGGAGGCAGCTGGCTAGATTGACAAGTGTTTTGAAGCTACCACCACCCTATTTCCGAGGAAGGAAGGAAGAGACCAACATACCCCATGGGATACGTTGGGAAATACGCACCATCATGACCCCGGATCCTACGATGCCAGACTTCGAGTCCGTGGACTATGTCACCTACTACCCAGAGTGGATTGAGGGAGTGAACATAGCTATGGTGGACTTAATGGCTCGTTTGTGTTACAAGTATCGATTCAAGCTAGCACCAGGATCGCCCTTCCGTGCCTTTGGGAAGAGGAATGCACATGGTCTCTCGATGGCTCACACGGGAAATCGCCTGGACGTGCCCCTTGTTAACAAGACGTTTGAAGACTTGGATTATCTCATCAACTGTCTGACCAGGAGAGTCCAACAGACTCAGGACGTCGCAGATCATGCACAAGCCGTCATACACGCAAAAACCCAAGAACTCCAGGCTTCTGAAAATCTTATTGGTCAGTTGGAGGATCTCATCCATGACCTACATTTGGAGAACCTTGGCAAGGATCAGCAAATTGCCATGCTTGAGGCTCAACTCATTCCACCTCCACCACCGCCAGTAGTTGAAGAAGGAGGTGACCAAGGCACTGGAGATGTGACTGTATCTGCAGCTACGAAGAAGGAAGGACCAGTGGAAGAAGACCCCGAAGAAGTGCTGTCTGAAGAGTCAACTGAGGGAGAAGTCACGCTTGTGGGAAATAACCACGCAATAAAACGCAAGCGTAGCATTTAGAAAGGATAAGTGTAGCAGTCAAAACCATGTTAGAGGGACCACCATTTATCCTTTAGCTTATTGTATCGATTTAGTGTATTGACCTATCAAATTGTGGTATGGCAGTACTGTTACTTTTGTAATTCCCCGACCTTTCGTTCGATAAACAATTAGTTCGATTTCTCAAAAGAAGTTTGAAATTTTTACGTATGTGGTTGCTTGTGTTTGTTTGATGTTTGTTAGATGATGTTTGTAGTGGATTACCTTGATTGTTGGTTGTGCATTAGGATGTTGAATTATCAATTAAACTTTTCTTTTAAGGGTGGTAGCCACCTAGAAAATTCAAACCCAGTCACTTAAACCCAGAAATCTCAAACTATCTTTCCTTTCATCTTTCTAATCAGAAAAACCATTCACTGTCAGTTTTCAAGTTTCATGTCAGAGATTTCATTTCCCAAAACATCTCGAGTTATCAGAATCATTCAAGCCTTGCTTTCTTTTCTAGCTTCTCCGAATCCCGGGGACGAGATTCCTTTTAAGGGTGGTAGTCTGTAACATCCCAACATTTTAGGATGTTCAAAAATCACTAAAATTTAAAACTTTTCTTTTTATTAAAATACAATATTAAATGTATGAGAAAACCAACTATAAAAGACTTAAAAGTTTAATATTTCCAATGTGACAGTTTAAAACATTTTATTATTCCATGTAATTCAAAACCTTAAAATATAATTTGACAAAAATGTTACAAACTACAATTCATTTTATTTTAAGTGAATAGTTGTATTTGAATTAAATCACTTAGCCATATCTATTCATAAATACAAGATTATAAAAATAGTATATAATTACTAAATGGTTTTCATTCCTTTAACTAAGTTCAAAATATAGTTTGGAAATTATAAGCCTATAGTGTATAACTTTAAAACCTCATCGAATGTAAATTAATGAATCAGCCAAATAAACATTGCATTTGCTTAAATGAATTTCATCTATTTCTCAAAGCATGGAATGATTAATAGATTCTAAGTAAGAATAGAATTAAAACAAAAATCCTTTCCAAAGTTGTTATAAAGTTTCAAATGATTTATCATAATTAAAATATAATGTTGCACAAATTATTTCAATTAAAAATGAATACCCTATATTTCACTTTTCCTAAAACATTGTTATATGTGTTCCTTAATATTATGCCAAAATAAAGATAAATGATTTCAGCAAAATAAGTTTAAATAACTTAAATTCAAACATATTGAAATGTGGGTATTTTTACAAATTTTATTCAGCCAAAAGAAAATTCAAATAAGATAGAAATTCAAATTTGACTTAAGTGTCAAATTTGTAATTAAGCAATATTTCAAAATACTAAATTTCAAAAATATTCAAAACATACCCACAACTGGTTTAACAGCAAGATATTATTTTTACAAATTTTTAGAAATTTATTTGACATCAATTGGAGGTATAAATCAAAAGATATGAATTAAGGAAATAAAATCAGAAAATAAAATGCTGGCTGATGTCATGCTGACGTCAGCGGATCGTCTTCTTCCTCTAACAGAACGAGTCGCAGGAGAAGGAGATCGAATCGGAGACGATATCTCCTCCGATTCGTGCGGGATTTGGTCTCCGATGCCCCCTACTTAAACCCCAGAACCCGCCGCCACTTTTCCCTCTTGAACCCTAGCTCAGATCGCCCCCAGGCTGCCCGAAATCGCCGCCGCCGTGCCGCCATTGCCGTCGGCATCTTCGAGGTTTTCCGGTGAGATTCGATCGACCCAGGCTCTCCCCTCCACCCCCTTAGCTTCCCCTCGATCCTCTGCATCTCCCTGACTTGACGCGGTAGCAAATTTCGTAGCAGAACGAGCCATCCGTGCTCCACCGAATCTCCCCGCCGCCGTGCGCAGCTCCGACGAGGTGTATCCGAAGAACGAGGAAGCTCCAAGGACCACGAGCGCGCCATCGACCTCGCCCGGACCTCCTCTACAACACGGTATGCTCCGCTTGTCCTCTAGGGCGGTAGATCATCGGGAACGCGATTTTCCGATCGTGGCGCCGCCGCGCGCTCCATCTCCGGCGACCTAGCGCCGCTCCTCTATTGCAATCGATCTCGCCCGTCCGATTTGATCTCCACGGCTGAGATTAGAAGCCGAGGAAGAACGGGTACGCTCTGATCTGGACCGTCAGATCCAGATCTGACGGCCCAGATCAATCACTTAACCACGTCAGCGCCACGTGGACAGCACAGTCAGCAGCCACGTCAGCGCCAGCGTGTAAAGCGTTTTTCTATTTTATTTTTAATTGGAAAATTTGCAGATTAGTCCCTGTAATTAAAATATCCATAACCTTTTAACCACAACTCCAAATTTAATAATTTTTATATATTTGGAAAGCTCTGGATGTGTAGAATAATTTGGATCAGACAAAATTCAAATTTGACTTAGTATAAAATATTCAAATTTCAAATGGTGAATTTGAGTAGATTTGTAATAACTTTAAATCTATAAATCCAAAAATTGCAAATAAATATGTTTTAGAAACTTTAGAATATGTGTAAATTAATGCCACTGCTATAAAATATTTTTGAGCAATTTTTGAATGATTTCATAGTTGTGTGTATAAATTGAATAGTTTGACTAATTTTGAAATAACTTTTAATAGAAACATTATTTTTGATTAAATCCAATTGCAATAGGTTTAATTAAATGCTCTCTGTCTATTAACACAAATTATAACATTTTGTTATAGAAATTTAATCATAGGAAAACTTTAATATTATAATTATTCCTTTTAATTTTATTTTCCAAAACTAGGAATTTATTTAAAATGCATTTATGAATTCATACATATTTATAAATAAAACACAAAAGTTATTTTTATGTTTCTTGTGATTTAAGATTTCATTTCATTCATAGCATACATTATTCTCATAGGAAAACCCCTCTTCAATAGTTTTCTCTAAGTTAGGATTATTTTCAGACTTAGTATTTTGTGAAAAGTGCTATGCACTAGACACTTAGTAGTTTTCAAGATGGAGCTAGAAGACCATTGAAGGACTTAGCCAAAACAAGACTTCAGAAGTATCTTCAAGGAGGAAACACTTAGAAGAAAATCAAGTAGAAGTCAAGAAGGCCAACCCCCTTTCTATTCTCTAAGTCTTTCTCTCTGTCTTTTCTCCTCATCTGAGACTTCATGAAGACTAAGTAAATCCAAGACCAGCCTCGAGGATACAAGAATCATCAAGTCTGGAGAGTCATCAGGACTACCCAGAAATCAATCAAGACATCATCAAGGAGAAAATTTCAAGTCTGGAGATGAAGCCTGGAGGACAACTACATCTTTCTGTCTATCTTTTCCCTCTTTCCTAATCTTGTCTTTAGACTTAAAAAAATTTTGATCATGATGTTATCATCTTGAAGTTGTTGGATCCTAGCAGCATAGTGGGATGAAGCGGCCTGGAAACAAACCTTACATGTCCACGTACATGAGACCTGTTCCACAATTTAAGTGGCTGGCCGGGTGTCTGTCTCTCTCACTATAGTGAATGTCCAACTTACAAAGAGTTGATAATAATTGTGATCATCTTGAACAAATGACTTAGTATTTTTCTCTAAGTATTTTACACATCAAGACTAAGCCATTAGAGTGCTTATTCAAGATGATATAAAACAAAATATTTTATTCAATGACCTTAGTCCTTAGTCCTTTTGGACCAACACATTGCCTTGCATAAACTTAAAAGATTTCCATAGCATGATAAAGCATTTCTAGCCTTAGAAATAATTTGCATACCATACATTTCATGCTTTCCTTAGGAGTTTCCAAAACTTGTTGTTCATTTGATGTGAGCATGTATGTTTGATGATTGTTGTTTGTTGATTGTTGTATTGTTGTTTGCTATTACTGTTTAGATTAAACGGAGAGCAAACGTTCGTTGTTGAAAAGAGTTGTGTACAACGACAACATTCAAAGGCAAGTGGCACACCTCATAAACTTCCTATTCTTATATGCATTACTTAGTGTATTTTTATATGCATGTGTTGCTATGCTAAACCTGTGTAGAATCCCTTATTCCTGTGTCTAGGTTCCTATATCATACTTAGCAGAAATATTGATGCTATGCAATTGAGGAAAGGTGTTTACAAAATGTTAAGTGACTACTCAGGGCTGTGCTCATGGCTGTCTTCGCCTAGGATGAATTTCTATTCTACTTAGGGCTGTGAGCATGGTGATTTTTACCTGAGAGTGCACATCCACTTAAGTTAATGAAACACCTGGGTGGAAATTGGTTGTATGGTTTATGTTGAGTGGCTTTTGGGACTATGCTTGTGGTTGTCTTCGCCTAGGATGAATTTCTATTCTACTTAGGGCCATGAGTATGGTGGTTTTCACCCAGAAGTGCACTTGTGGACGGCCACCCAGGAACAAAGGAATCTGAAGGAACTCCAAGTGACGATTGCTTCCAGTGCAGCCTTTTGACAATGGGCTCTGTCTAGAACAATTAAGTTGTGAGGGTGCAACCTGTCAGCTTGACAAGCAGATGTAGAGGGATGATAGGTGGAACGGGTCTTGCTAGTATGGTTGCATTCTTCTTCTGAAAGTTCTTGTCTCAATTCTCTCCTTTCCATAATACACTCCGCGTGTATAGGATATCTCGGACAAATTGAGTCTTAAGGTGAAAGTGCACAACCTCTGCAGAGTGTAAAACTAAGTACTTAGCCGTGTCCCCGGTTACGGACAATTTTGAGCAGCTGATCAAGGACGTCAACGGAGGATTCCATCATTCCAATTTCTAAGTTAAAACTTGATGGGAGAACAAGGGAAGATGAGATTTATGGTTTTCATGCCATACTCATCGAGATCTCAAGAAAAGTGTTTCCAAAGAGTAGGAAAAATTGGCTTTATGCAAATTAGCCTTGAGCTCTACCAGCCAAATATTCATATAGGCTTTAGAGTTATTCCATAAGTGTCCACCATAGTGTCACTTGCCAGACTCCATTTTTAATGGAATCTGACCCACGTTGTTGCAATATTTTTCCTATTGCAGATTTGATCAGATGACGAGTGAGGTTTCGTTAAAGGTTTCGAGTCTACAACCAACATGTTTTCGCCTGTGGCAGCATGAAAGTTATAGAGGCTCTCTGCTATTGTATTCCGCTGTGTACCTTTTTAATGCTAGCTTTATGCTATGCAACTTGTATAAATATTTTGTAATTCTGGATCATCGATGTAATAAAATTGACCTTTGTTGTGATATTACATCGTAAACTGTGTGTGCAAATGAATCGATCCAGGGATTTGCACTATACACAGGTATCTGCCTTATTTAAAGTGCAGGTACGCTACATCTACCGTGTGCTGATAAATCAAAACTTAAAGTGAGGAAAATATACTCGGGCTAAACTCGAATGAGGCGTAATGCGAGCGAAAGTTCTAAGTCCTACCGCAACGGTGCATCACCGCCGTGCACCCCGTGCGCGCCGCTCGGGTCATGCTCACCGGTGGCGGCTCAACTGCGCGTGTGTTAGAGCACGGCCGAAGGCGAGGTATTAATCTACTAAAGAAGATCATCGAGGCGGAGAGAGCAACTCACCGGAGAAGAGGAGGTCGGTGACGCGCAAGAGGAACGGCGGCGTTCGGGCTCCGGCGAACAGCGAGGGCGGCGGCGTTCGGGCGACGAACACAGCGGCGGCGATGCGCTCGAGACGACGGTGGAGGAGAAGCGAAGGAGAGGAAGAAGAAGAGGAGACCGTTCCGGTCCCCTATTTATGGGGGGGATTCCGGAGCGGTTTCCAATTTTCCCGCCCACGATCTCCACGATCGTGGGTGGGATCCATTTTGTGCAGCGCGGCACGTGGCGCTAGCCGGAGCGCCCGATCCGGCCACACCAAGGGTCACACGGCCCCAACGGTTGGGCTTCGGATCGGCTGCGGCTCCCGGCGCGCGAACCCAAGCAACGGCGTGCTCGGGCAGAAGCACTCGAGTGCACTTCTAGCCAGACGGGACGTCGGGTGGGGCCCAGCTCGCAGTCTCGAGTTCAATACGGAGCCAACGGTCAAGATTCACTGAGACTGCACTATCCGGTTGTAGGTTTCGTCGGCCGGTTAAAACAGTTTCGGTAAGAAGGTCTTGGGAAAAATCGATCTCGGCAAGAAAACGGAGGATGAGGTCATGTGTTCTCGAAAGATAGTTGTTATTAAAGCTGATCCCGCACATCATCTGAGGTCGTTGTGCAGCACCAGCTTCGGGGACTAGTGTCGGGGGGCTGCCCCCCGGGTAGGGGCAGATCCCGGAATAATTCAGTAAGGTATCAACCATACTTGACCTCTGGCGAGAGCAAGGGACACCTCCTGGGGTACTGAGAGGGCAACTTGACCCTTGAGCACTGGTAGAGTGCAAAGTGCCTCCTGACAGGCGCAAGGGTCAGCTCTAGCAACTATAAATAGACACCCCCGGCCTTCACAATGGCAGCACAAGCATCAACGGGTGGTTCCTCTAAGAACTAGCTTCTCGAAGATGTCTTTGCTGATAGGCTAAGACATCTTCGGGAGGCTAGGCCTAGAGATACTCATCCTGAGACGAGCTCGGGCGCCTCCGGAGAGGATCTCGGATCTCAGGCTCCGAAGAAACTCCCGGAAGGAGGTGTACTCGGTTTTACCGGATAGGTGGTCCGGGTAAGTGCTAACCGGTGTGTATGTCTCGGTCTTGATCTTATGTAGGAGAGGCTCACAGTGGCAAGCGAGGAGGTAGCCGGCATGAGGGATCTCGGTAGGCCGTCAACGGTCTATAGCAGGCTTTCCCGTCTGTTGCGGGGGGAAGTACCATTCCACCTGACACGGAAGCATGGTCACCTACCGCCTAACACGGAAGCATGGTCACCTCCCGCCTGACACGGGAGCGCGTCAGCTGGTACGACAACGGTACGACAAGACCTGACATGCCTAGTCCGGCAATCCGGAAAAGGCTATCCGGGATGGGCCAAGACATGTCTTGTCTCTGACAGGGGGACAATGATGGTTCAGGACGGCGCCTGCTGTCCTTATCGAGATGATGATGAAGGGGCTACGCCGGATAACGCGGCGGCTAGGTCGCACTAGCCGGTGACGACATGCCGGTTAGGCCTGTCCGGTGGGGCCAAGCCAGTTAGGGTCTCCGGCCCTCCTGGCCGGAACTCTATAAAAGGCGCCATAACTGCTTCTGTGAGAGGAGGACCAGCTTGGGAGCCAAAGCTATAGTTGCATTTACTCCTAGAGCATTTACTTCTTCGCACCTTGAGTTCATCTAGTTCTTCGTGTTCTTCCCTTTGAGAGATCTAGCGGCAAGTTGTAGCCCTTGTACCACAAGTATATAGAGAGGAAAGGCAGGAGTAGGGGTGTTACCTCCTCACGAGGGCCCTGAACCTGGGTATATCGTGTGTGTGTTGTGTGCCTTCGTGCATTTGTTCGTGTTTGTTAGATCTTCCCCCTCGCACTTTGATCTTGTTTCTCGTTCTTGGGAGATCTCGGTTATACCGGGATCCTCCTCGTGTGGGCTATTCAGCTCGCTATCCCTCCCCGGATCCACCAACGTCCATCGGCCCCACACATTAGCCATCCTATGGCATCTGCCGTGACACCACCACGACACAGGAACCTTCATCAAGCTGCCCCACCAAAATCCTTCCAAAGATATTGACACTGCCTGATGCTCATGACCAACAATACTATGTAGGGATGACACTTGTTGAATGGTGATGCCTGGGCTGAATAAGCAGCTGCAAGGATTTATCCCAGAAAGTTGTTTGAATATTGACCCACTTAGAGAGAAGCATGTTCCTGAGCATCCATAACCTCGGAATTGATCTTCTCTTTCCCTTTCTTTTCTGCTCCCGTGCTTAGATCGAACAATATTGCGAAATCAGTGATACGAAAAATCCTCTTCCATTCTTTCCGCCTAGGGCTGCAGGCAACTTAGAGAAGAAAACAGGCTTACATCTCCAAGCCACACTAGGTAGGGTAAGGAATAGTCCCTATCACGACTGGTTCTTCTCTTCTTCTATAAGCCTCTGCTGAGCAATCTCCCCATTAGCATCAGCATTCCCTTCATTCTCCCCCTCTCGACTATCACCCTCGGTGCTAGCAGAGAATTCCTCCAAGAACTGACTAAGATCACCTCTACCTGTGTTGTGTAGTATGGCTCATGTTACCGAAAGGTTACATACATACTTGCATCTAATTTCCTCCCAATAAGATCCCAACATTGATATCCCTTTTGGCTAGATGCATAATCAAGAAATATACACCTCACTGCCCGCGGATCCAACTTGCCAACAGAAGGTCGATGATCTCACACAAAGCACACACACACAACCTTTCACTTTTGTTTAGGAGGCACCTTGAACTCCCTTTGGCCCAAGTGAAGTTCGGCTGGAGACTTCATACCAAGTATCCTAGACGGCATATGGTTTATGAGGTACGTTGCTGTCATCACTGCCTTACTCGATAAATTCTTTGGCACATTTATCTAAAACATAAGTGACCGTGCCACCTCCTGCAGATGTCGGTTCTTCCTTTCCCTTTCCGCCACTCCATTCTGTGATGGGGTTCCATCCAGTTCCAACACAAGTAGTCTGATGAATAATCCCATGTTCTTATATATAAGCATCAACCTCTCTATTCACATATTCAGTCCCATTATCTGACCGGAGAATCCGAATCTTCGCTTCAAACTAAGTAGCCACCAGCTTATGGAAGTCCTGAAACCATCTCACAACCTCACTCTTGTGCTTCATCAAATAAATCCAAGCAAGTCATACGAGTGCAACAGTCCATAAATGTAACAAACCACTTGAACCCGCTCACAGAAGTGACAGAACATGGACCCCAAACAGAAGAATGTATCAATAAGAAGGGTTCATCACTTCGAAGGTCAATGCTAGGATATGTAGACCTTGTATGCTTCCCAAACGCGCAAGCATCACACACAAGTATGCTCTTGTCCACCTTCTGAAACAAATAAGGATACATACATCCTACTCTTATTATCAATGGATAGCCCAAACGAAAATGATGTAGCAAGATCTCTGCTTCAGGTCTTCTAGCAATCAAAGACAATGCGACATCCACTTGATCAACCACAACCCCTTACGCCTGATTCCAGACCCAATCCTCTTCCCAGTGCCCTTCTCCTCAAATAAACTCCAATCCTCATAAAATGTAACAGTACATTTGAATTGCTCAATGATGGAGCTAATAGAGAGGAGATTGACCGGAAAGGTGGCACATGCAAAATGGAAGGCAACACCATAGACGGTGTGCATTTTACAGACCACACTCCCTTTAGAAATTGGGCCTTAAGTCGTACCGAACACTATGTCCTAATAGGAAGGGATTTCTTTCAACCCGGTGGTAAGCCGGTGGTACCCGGAGAAAACATTGCCCGAAGGAAGGGACTAAACCCATATGTTCAAGTAGTAGCCAAGTAGTACCGAAGGAGTATCTCCGAGTTAAGGAGTACCGAAGGGAAGGAAGAAAAACCAAGTGAAAGAAGAAGTGCTAAAGTGCACAGCCACAGTATGGCAGAGAACAGCGTCTATCTCTCAAAGAAAGATCCGCAAGAGAAGAAAGGACCTGGGACAGAAGAAAGAACCGAACCCTATAGTTGTACAGAATTCCGTTTGTCCGCTTTCCATTTCGACCACTCGCTCCTATGTATGAAGAATGGCTCTTCCTTGTCTTCATCTTTTCCAATCGACTGCCTTCGGGCGGATCCACACACGGATATCGAGTCAGTCTAGTGGCTCATGCTGCTTAATAGTGGAGGCGGGTAACAACTGCTCTTTCTTCTCGATCGAGTAGCCACCGCATCAATTGGTAAGCTTCCCACGCCAAAGCTAGTCTTCCTTGCTTTCCCAGCAAACAATAAGACCCATAGCATGTGCACCAGGATGGTCTTTCTATCCCTATCTATTCTCACCGAACTAGACCTCTCATACCCGGCTACAGGAGAGGCTTATTATTTATTTTCTTCGTCATAAATGATTTCCGCTGACTCAAGCATAGCATCTTACCCCCCATTAAGCTAATATCTCCCTTGCCATTAATTCAACAAGGCTTCCGAGAAAGAAAGGCATGTTACGAACCTAAGAACACCTACCCACCTATTAACTTTTTGAATTATGAGCTTTGGACGTTAAGGAATGAGTGGAATGAATAGACGACGTACTGTCTCTAATCGGTGCAGCCTGCTGAGTGCCCTTACTCTTGGTCATAGGCTTCGGAGAGTCAGACTGGAACTACGGCTATGGGAAAGTTCGCTATGGAAGGAAAGCATTTAACTACCTCACATCTGGTAAGTGTAGCAAGTCCAAATCCCTCATCTCATACGTTTCCCTCCACCTCCTCCGCTGGCCTCATAAGCCTCGTGGCCAGTAGGCAATGATCTGACTTGGGCGACGGAATGTGTTTTACAATAGTTCCAACGTTTGAGTAATTGAACTTGCTTCTTCACGGAGCTCCACACTTTCTTTTCTTGACTTGCAGCAACAAATAATGCAGTAATAGGTAATGTTTGAAATCCTATAAGTACTTTACTGACTCAGCTCTTAGTTTAGTCTCGGTGCTGTTTTAGTCTAAGCCATTATACAACAATTCTGGACCCACAGCAGGAACAACTGCTTGTGGCCTCGGATGTAGATACCAGTCCCCTAGCCCCAGGAGTAGTAAGCCCGAACCGAAAAGTAGAGAGGCAGTGTCAGCGACACACCAAACAGAAACCTGCTTTCTGAGCCATAGATTGCGAGATCCTTGCTGCTGTAGAAAAAAGAGTAAGACGATCGGGCAGAACGAATGGTCATGCCAATGGCTTAGCTTAAGTGAAAGACGGATACCAATGAAAAGCCAAGAAGTCAAAGCGGAGAAGGAGTGACTCGCATGAGTCAACACTGACTACTCAGGTCCGGTAGAGCAATCTCCAATTCTCATATAAAAATGTTAATGTTATGATTTCGGTATTGATCAAAAGGTGCTGGGACCTTAGGGGATACATTAGTGCCATGTTCTATTGCGGAACGGTCGTATCCTGGTAACCTAGCCCCCGTAGGAGCTCTACCTAATCGTTGACATAATGGGTAGAAGGCTGTGCTTATTTGCAGGCAAATAGCTAAGTACCTCGAGGTAGCAACTCTACTCTTCATAGATGAAACAAGTGTTTAGTCTACCGAAGTTTCTTTTTTGCGGATTTATCCCTTATCATCCATCGTCTTTGTGAAAGTATGGAATTCTCACCTAGAGCTGCGGAACTCACGACTCTATTAGAAAGTCGAATGACCAACTTTTACACGAATTTTCAAGTGGATGAGATCGGTCGAGTGGTCTCAGTTGGAGATGGGATTGCACGTGTTTATGGATTGAACGAGATTCAAGCTGGAGAAATGGTGGAATTTGCCAGCGGTGTGAAAGGAATAGCCTTGAATCTTGAGAATGAGAATGTAGGTATTGTTGTCTTTGGTAGTGATACCGCTATTAAAGAGGGAGATCTTGTCAAGCGCACTGGATCTATTGTGGATGTTCCTGCGGGAAAGGCCATGTTAGGCCGTGTGGTCGACGCCTTGGGAGTACCTATATTGATGGAAAAGGGGCTCTAAGCGATCACGAACGAAGACGTGTCGAAGTGAAAGCCCCAGGGATTATTGAACGTAAATCTGTGCACGAACCCATGCAAACAGGCTTAAAAGCAGTGGATAGTCTGGTTCCTATAGGTCGTGGTCAACGAGAACTTATAATCGGGGACAGGCAAACTGGAAAAACTGCAATAGCTATCGATACTATATTAAACCAAAAGCAAATGAACTCAAGGGGCACAAATGAGAGTGATACATTGTATTGTGTCTATGTTGCGATTGGACAAAAACGCTCGACTGTGGCACAATTAGTTCAAATTCTTTCAGAAGCGAATGGTGCTGAGCCTGCTTCGCCGCCCGCTCCCCCCGATGGGGACGATGGGGATCCAGCAGCCCATGGTAATGATGGAAGAGTTGGGGGGGAATCAAACTCTGAAACGAGCTCCGATGATACGGAGAGCGATTCAGAGAATGACTCAGTCTCCTCTGAAACGAGCTCTGATACGGAGAGCGATTCAGAGAATGACTCATGCTCCTCCGACTCTGATTCTACTTCTTCGGACGGGAGCTCCGTAGGAAGTAGTAGTAGTCTGCCATTGGAACCGGATGAATTTGTACCGCTAGCTCCCGATGTCCCTCCGGCATCCCCGGACGGCGGCGGTACACTGCCGGACGCATTGTCCGGCATATATCCAGGTAGCCCAATGGATCTCCCTTTCATTCCCCCAATGGAAGTGGAAGGTCTCCCTGGGGTTCTGGGTGTTATCCCTACTGATTTTATTTTCTTGTAAAAAAAACAAAATAAAATAAGGGGGAGGTGGACCCTAGAGACCGCTTGCCGAAAATGCCTTTCTCCTTTGAATTACTCATTTTTATCATGACGTACCATGATGATACTTTCTGTTTTGTCGAGCCCTGCTTTGGTCTCTGGTTTGATGGTTGTACGTGCTAAAAATCCGGTACATTCCGTTTTGTTTCCCATCCTAGTCTTTTGCGACACTTCTGGTTTACTTATTTTGTTAGGTCTCGACTTCTCCGCTATGATCTCCCCAGTAGTTCATATAGGAGCTATTGCCGTTTCATTCCTATTCGTAGTTTCCAATCGAAGAATCCTCACTTTGTGTTGGACTTCGATCTATATTTATTTCTATCTCCATTTGCCAAGGAAAATCATTCTTCTTCTATTTTACGTATTTTTATCCCTCCTTCTCATAAAATTATTCTTTTTTATGTGCAGCTTAACCTGTGCATTATTTGCGGCGGAAGCACCCGTCTTCGCTTCCTCATATATCGGAGCTGGTGCTCCTGTCACTGGTATGGATATGAATCTTATGGATGATCTGGCACGTGCAGTAGCGCCCTTTCTCCCGAGGGTAGATGAAGCCCCTATACCACCTGAAATCTTCCCGAACAACGGCCCCTTACAATGGAAGAAAATGCCCACCTGGCCGTTGTCATCAATTTCCAAAAGGAAATTGGCGCTCTATTAAAGGAAATCGATGCTACCTCCCTCATCAATCACCACTTCGCCGAAGAAAGCAGCGAGGATCTCGCGGCGGCGACCCTCCAGCACAATGAGGAGGAGCTCCATAATCCCAAAAAGCTTTGGCTCGTGCGCGAGGGCCTTCGACTGGATCAAAAAAGTTTGCGCTACTATTGGAGGGTGGTCCATTGGGTCAGGGCAGAAAGACTGGTGCGGAATGGGGAATTGCCAACAACGTTCATAATTGATGATGATGGGGAAGGATAATGACTAGCAACCCGCAGAAATAACGCTCAAATCTAGTACTTGTTCTAGTTATATGCTAATTTTACACAATGAATTTACAAGCAGATGAGTTATTTTACACAATGAATTTACAAGCAGATGATGATTTTGGCTATAAAGATACGCTCCTTTCGTTTAATATTTAGGAAATGCTTGGAATTGGTTGAAAGGAAACCAGAACTGGAAGATCGACTCGGGGAAACAGGACCTGCCCAAAGCGCCTTCCGAGACTTGGACTCGAGGAAGGTAAGAACCCCCGAGGGGATCCACTCTCTCCCTCCTCCCTCCCGGATAGGTATGAATCATAAAATCAGAAATCAAATAGAGGGAATGAAAACAAGCATCTCGGAAAAGCCGCAGGTCCGGGAGCCCGAACAAGTATCTGGGCGGCGGCTAAATTCCTGAAACATTCCTCGTATGAAGACCAAACTATCTTCAAATGACCGAGCAAAGTTTCCTTCAAATGTAAATACTCAACAATCCGAGCAGGTAATCTCGATCACCATTATACGCCAATTGGAGATTGCAAATATATGACTTCATCACTTTTTTGTTTGTTGCTTCCGGTCATTCGAATAAATAAATAAGTATCCGACCTGTGGGAGGAATTCTAATTATAAGGAAAGCGGTTATCAGATCCATTCTTCCTAGTAAATCACTAGATATCAAATCATATAGTTTTTCGGTGATGCTTCTTTCTTGAATAAGTGCAGTTACCGTAGAAAAAGCTAAATAGTGGAAAATAGATGCTATTTCCCTGGTCGAAAACCTCGGTCAAAATGATTGTAATCGTTATTCTCGAGATCAATCCCTACGTTTCATAAACAGTGAAATAAATAGGTCTCAAAAGGTTTAGGAAGTCGTGCTGTTATGTTTTATCCGTCGTTCTGTTCCTATCATTTAGTAGACCAATCCTTAGAAAAAGTAAAACTGTCGATTTCTAACCCTCGATTAGAGGGAAATCTGTGACTCGAAAAGTCTAGTTATCTTTCCTCAAAAGAATAGTCGTTAGCCTTAAGTAAGCGCCTTAGAAATAGGGTTGGAAAAGTTTCATAAGTAAAGGTATTAGTTTCAGTTGTCTTTTCCTTCAGTTGCATTTCTGAGTCTAATCCGTTGAAAAAGTAAAAGAGTGGAATTCCGCTAATAAAATCTAAGTGAATGAGGAATAAAGTGTCAGTTATGAGGGCAAATACCCTTGATTCGAGTAAAGTAGGGTCTCTTTTCCTTTGAATTGATGTCCTTGACCTGGATATCGGTAAAGAATAGGCATTGGATTGTCTTGCTTGTGCCTTCTATCCCTTGCCAAAGCCTTGCCTAAGCGCCCTCATGAGATTTAGGATTCTTTGAGGGTAAGATAACTAGGGATACTTATCCCTTTAAGCTGCTGCCGTGGCCCCCCCTCCTTGGTGGCCTTCTTGCGCCAGCCCGCATGGCTGTTGTATATCTTACATACTTTGTTTTTTGGGCAGGGTACGTTTTCACTATGGACATCCTGATGTGTTTGATAGGATTATTCACATCACAAGAACAAGAGGTGGCATCAGCAAGGCTTCCTTAAGCTAAGACATTTTTGCGGGTACGTGATGCCTTGGAATCAGTCCCGTTAAGGACATGTTTTGTTGTTCATACGTCAAGGGCTAAAGAGTAAAGAAAGAAGTGACTTCTTACTTAACTTATTGAGTAATTCTATTGCCTCAGCTAACTTCCTCGATGAAAGAGTCAACTCAATCTCGTTTTATCCTACTTTCATTCCTATCCATATTCAAAATGGAATACCAGAACCGGTGACTGAACCGCTGAACCACTTAATTATTCTCGTGATAGTAAGATCAAACAGGATTAGTCCCATCTTTTGTTATCGTTTACAATCTGAGAGTGAAGGTTACGCAGCGGAAGCAGAAGTGGAGGGAACGACCGGTTCATCAGAAGAACAAGAAGAAACAAGAAGTAGCCACTTTTAAGCAAGAAATGAGAGGAATTCGGCTGATCGAACTAGTATCACTTTATTCACGAATCTTAGGTTTCTGACATGACCGATGTTGAACTGTCATATTCTTCTTAGCGGGAGCTAGTGCCTGTGAACCTTTGGAGTGATTCACGGTAATAGAATAAAGGTATGGGTCCCCCACCTTACCATCTGTTCTGTCTTATCTCTGTGCCTTTGAACTGTCCTGACTGAAAAGAATTCTAAATACGTATATTTGGTACTAAATAAACTGCCTTCGCTGGCTAATCCCTATGTCTTGGTACTCTACCCTTCCATTTTCATAACACAGTTCTGAATCAACCAATGAGCCATGCTATTCCCAATGCTGAATTTGATGGGCCTTCGAATCAGGAACATTTAGGCGAAGAGATAGTAGCATCTTACAGTAATGCATTTTGTGATTCCTTCCATGGCAAGAAGTTCAGCATCAGCCAGTCTAGCGCGTTCTAACCACTATCGCTTTCGTCTTGTAAAAGTGTAATAAATGCGACTGTGAATTAGGGCCAGTAGACTAGAACTATAAGTTGACCTGGCGTCGACGCGTAGCCGCTCACCATTATGGTTCTATTGGTTCTCATCGAAGTATCTAAATTATATATTGGGGTTCTCTTCGAGATATCCAAATATTATTTGGAATTTACCACCCGTGTGGAGCCTTGAATGCGACTCTAAATTGGATCAGTCACACCGGGCGATCAATCTCCTTCTTTTTTTTCTAGCTCTCATGTGATAACTAACTCGCCTTCCCTAAGTCTTCGCCTAACTCGCCTTTCTCAGAATCTTCTGAATCGGGATCCGTGGTTGCGTCTGTTGGCAGTAGCACTTCTTCATTGTATTTGTGACTTGGCTTTGTGACCGTTGACATTCTAACACATTGGCATTCTAATCTTTGATTATTTCTTAAGAAATTCGACCCGGCTCCGCCTTTAGCTGACCCAGCCCGGACTTCCCCTTCAAGCGTTCAAGAATAAGCATGGGAGTCGAATAGAGATGGCACTTGGAAACTACCGTTGGTATTACAGGTTTCACATTGTACAGAATGAAATCATCGATAGGGCTCGCCCCGAAGAGAGGATGCCGCGCTTAATAGAAAATGGTTTAGTTTAGGCATTTAGCTTAGCTTAAAATAGATATGTAACATGATGTACTTACACGTGCAACCACTCCGTCTTCTAGACCGGGGTCATAATTGAACCCACAACAAACCTCAGATGATGTGACTTCTCCACCCTCTAGGCAATTCAAAACTGGTCCCATTAGCTCGAATTTACTAATGTTAGAAAGGAAGACGAAGGTGCCAAAACAAAGCATTTGTTTCAAGCGCAGTCGTGTCCTTGAGCTTCAAAGTCTCCCTACACGCTAATTAGCTTCCGAGGTCGAGCAGTCTCAATTTCACTACAGGATTTGCGAATGAATGCTGGGTTGGGCCACCTCAAATGGCGTGAGCCGCATGCGGGGAGACCCGCACGCATGGTTTTCAGGGGGATCCGGCCGGCGCCCACCCGACTAGAGGGACTGAGAAATTAATCGAGTACAAAACTTATCTTCAAGCTTTACCTTATTTTGATCATTCAGAGGGCGATCGCGGAGTCACTGAATGAAGTCCTCCCTCCCTTTCTTTCGGAGGTGCTGGCCCGCTGCGAGGCAGATATGACTAAGTGACATATTGAATATGGCGACGACTACAACATGTCGTAGAAGGAGATAAGAGGTGGAGCCAACGACCCACTAAGACTCACGTATCTACAACTACATTCCCGAGCGGCAGTCAAACGGAGGCGTGAATGCAAGATGCCAGCGGAATGATCGACCGGACAGAGGCTAGGGCAGCTTTCTTCCCACCGCGTCCTTCCTTGTGTGTCGGAGATACAAAGCGAGTGCACCGGAAAAGAAGGGGAACTGAGTCGATCTATTCCATGGCGAAGCATCCGAAGCATAACTGCACACTCACACGATCTTGCCGAGAGATAGGAGCATTCGGTGGAACCGGTGAACTACACTTGTTTCTTGATAGATGTGTGGGACAGAGGGCTCGTGGTACCTGCTGCCCGCCCTTCCTCCGCTTTGATAACCGTGTGAACGGAGAGTGGGCAGAGCAAAAGGGAAGGAGGTCCTCATACGGAGTCGCACACTTGAGCAGTATTCATGATCGAGGTGTTCGAGTCAAGCAGCAGGACGAATGTCTAACTCAAAAGAGTGACTTGAGTCCGAATCCACAACTTAGCTGAAGAGTGGAACTCCCAAGAGTCTACTCGTAAGCATGTTGTGTAGCAGCAACTTAGATGAAGAGTGGAAGTCAAAAGACTCTACTCGTAATCATGTTGCCAAGCAAGGAAGACAGAAGTATCTCTATTCCTTGGTCTGATGCAGGTTGTTTTCGATTAGAAAGACAACCGATGAGCTTGGCAAAGAAGATGAGAGTAAAGTATCTCATCGAAAAACCAAATGAAATACTGATCATGAAATAACTACTTCCATAATAAAGCAAGCAAGAGGAGTGCGACTGGTAGGACGAGCACTACTCGATCTCGCAACAAGATCAGTGCTCCGGGTAGGGGGAGGACTGATCGATCCCGCAACAAGAGGAGTGATTCCTTTGATGGAAGCGCTACTCGATAAAGCAAACCCTAACCAAGGGCCCGGACGGAAGTATAATCTCTTTTGTTGTTCTTGTCCTAAAGCAAACAAGAGGGATGATGCCTCGGGGGCAGCAGCACTCGATAGAGCAAGTTCAATCCACGGGGATGGTAGTCTACTGTTACTGTTACTGTTGGGCACGCTGCAGGCGCCTCTGGAATGGGAAGCAGGTTTATCTTACTGTCCGAGCCCGGGCCTCGCAGAGTCAGCAAGCAAACAACCAGGCAAGAGTAGTGTTTCCTCGGTGGGAAACAGTACTCGATAGAGCAAGTCCGGGGAAAGGCGAGCAGGTGTATTTGTTCCTTCTGTTGTCTCCTCTTCCTTTTGGGGATAGTAGTTTATAATCTAGTCTTTCCTTTCGTCTGAGCAAGCAAGAGGAGTGATTCCCTTTCGGGAAGCGCTACTCGATAAGGTAAGGCAATCGGAACAAGCAAGTAGATCATTTCATTTGTTGTTATTCCGAAGCAAGAGTAGTGTTGCCTCGGTGGGCAACAGTACTCGATCGAGCTGGGCACGCTGCAGGCGCCTCCGGAAGAGAGATAAAAGATATTAGTTGGAGCCCCTTGCTAGGGGTTGGGGTAGTATATGTTGTTCAGTCTTCTTCCTTAGCTTGGGAAGGGGGGAGGTGATAGCACATAGTGCTGGCACCGTGGGGGGAAACCTTTCCCCTAGCCAACAGTATAGCAGGCAAAAGGACAGAAAGCTGTAAGCTTCTGCCTTTGATTAGGATGCGGATACTTCCGCATGAGCGAAAGGGATTTCTGACTAATGAAATCCCGTCTGCAAAGGGCCTCCGCAGAGGACCGCAATAAAGACCATTACGATTGGTTACACAATCGAAATAGGAACTATTTCATTAGAGGAACCAGTCCTTGACTTATGACATCCCAGGTCATAAGAATCCTCCTTTCCTTATGACATCGCATGTCATAAGACTCTATGGCTCATCATGTCCCTCAGGACATTATACTAGTGAGGAATATCTTTACTATAAAGTAAAGTAGTCCTCTTTCTTAAGGTATAGGTACTCCTTCCATCAGGAGTACAATCATTAGAATTATAAAAACTTTCGTTATAATTCTAAGTACAATGGTGTTAATTAGATATTCCATCTAATTAGCTTAGTTGGGGTTACCCAACCTTTCATAAATAATAGGAAAACTATAGTGAATCTACCGAATGGAATAAATTCCATACAACTTGCCCAGCATCTGCGGATGCCAGTGCCCCAGTAAATCTTGCATGTGTACTACATACACGCGCGCATGTATTCTTCCCCCTAAAATAAGGGCCCCATCTGCAAACCTCTACCTTCCCAAGGGAGGAATACCAGCTCCTAACTGAACATGTTGCTAAATCTCCATCGATTAAGTCAAGCACATGTTCCGCATTCCTACGGCTGCTATCCCTCCGCTCTCTTGGGTGAGGCGTCGGTCCCTTCAAGGGCTTCCTGCTGCTTTCGCAACAGAAACCAACTACTTGGTAGTCATAGCCTTATCAACTATGACCATGATATGATTATCTTGACAAGCGATAGAGTAGTGATACCTCGGATGGTAGCACTACACGATAGCGATACTCTTGTTGAATAATGTAATGAATGACTTGCCTTGAGTTACTGTACAGATAGATAAGGAGTAGCTATTCCTTGGTTTATTTCGAGGAGAACCAACTCGATTATTCATGATCGAGGTGTTCGAGTCGAGCAGCAGGACGAATGTCTAACTCAAAAGAGTGACTTGAGTCCGAATCCACAACTTAGCTGAAGAGTGGAACTCCCAAGAGTCTACTCGTAAGCATGTTGTGTAGCAGCAACTTAGATGAAGAGTGGAAGTCAAAAGACTCTACTCGTAATCATGTTGCCAAGCAAGGAAGACAGAAGTATCTCTATTCCTTGGTCTGATGCAGGTTGTTTTCGATTAGAAAGACAACCGATGAGCTTGGCAAAGAAGATGAGAGTAAAGTATCTCATCGAAAAACCAAATGAAATACTGATCATGAAATAACTACTTCCATAATAAAGCAAGCAAGAGGAGTGCGACTGGTAGGACGAGCACTACTCGATCTCGCAACAAGATGAGTGCTCCGGGTAGGGGGAGGACTGATCGATCCCGCAACAAGAGGAGTGATTCCTTTGATGGAAGCGCTACTCGATAAAGCAAACCCTAACCAAGGGCCCGGCCGGAAGTATAATCTCTTTTGTTGTTCTTGTCCTAAAGCAAACAAGAGGGATGATGCCTCAGGGGCAGCAGCACTCGATAGAGCAAGTTCAATCCACGGGGATGGGAGTCTACTGTTACTGTTACTGTTGGGCACGCTGCAGGCGCCTCCGGAATGGGAAGCATGTTTATCTTACTATCCGAGCCCGGGCCTCGCAGAGTCAGCAAGCAAACAACCAGGCAAGAGTAGTGTTTCCTCGGTGGGAAACAGTACTCGATAGAGCAAGTCCGGGGAAAGGCGAGCAAGTGTATTTGTTCCTTCTGTTGTCTCCTCTTCCTTTTGGGGATAGTAGTTTATAATCTAGTATTTCCTTTCGTCTGAGCAAGCAAGAGGAGTGATTCCCTTTCGGGAAGCGCTACTCGATAAGGTAAGGCAATCGAAACAAGCAAGTAGATCATTTCATTTGTTGTTATTCCGAAGCAACAGTAGTGTTGCCTCGGTGGGCAACAATACTCGATCGAGCTGGGCACGCTGCAGGCGCCTCCGAAGAGAGATAAAATATATTAGTTGGAGCCCCTTGCTAGGGGTTGGGGTAGTATATGTTGTTCAGTCTTCTTCCTTAGCTTGGGAAGGGGGGAGGTGATAGCACATAGTGCTGGCACCATGGGGGGAAACCTTTCCCCTAGCCAACAGTATAGCAGGCAAAAGGACAGAAAGCTGTAAGCTTCTGCCTTTGATTAGGATGCGGATACTTCCGCATGAGCGAAAGGGATTTCTGACTAATGAAATCCCGTCTTCAAAGGGCCTCCGAAGAGGACCGCAATAAAGACCATTACGATTGGTTCCACAATCGAAATAGGAACTATTTCATTAGAGGAACCAGTCCTTGACTTATGACATCCCAGGTCATAAGAATCCTCCTTGCCTTATGACATCGCATGTCATAAGACTCTATGGCTCATCATGTCCCTCAGGACATTATACTAGTGAGGAATATCTTTACTATAAAGTAAAGTAGTCCTCTTTCTTAAGGTATAGGTACTCCTTCATCAGGAGTACAATCATTAGAATTATAAAAACTTCCATTATAATTCTAAGTACAATGGTGTTAATTAGATATTCCATCTAATTAGCTTAGTTGGGGTTACCCAACCTTTCATAAATAATAGGAAAACTATAGTGAATCTACCGAATGGAATAAATTCCATACAACTTGCCCAGCATCTGCGGATGCCAGTGCCCCAGTAAATCTTGCATGTGTACTATATACACGCGCGCGTGTATTCTTCCCCCTAAAATAAGGGCCCCAGGTTCACTTCGCATGCCTTACAGTTGACCAGTAAGACACGAGTGATCTACTCATCAGTTAGGGAGTGGAATTGTAACTTCAAGCAATGGAACTTCTGTTGCTCTTTGGAGTCTGCATAGGAAGCAATTCAGGAAGATTCGCTGTCGTGTGATCATTCAATAACAAGATCAGCAAACAAACTAACCTTCTGATTGTTCTGACGATTGGCATATCGTAATATGGCTATTCTTGTGTCTCTGCTCTGTTGAGCCTTGTGGGGGTAATAATAATAAAGGATAAGAGCGGTCTTAGGATGTTTGACCTACTTCTCTTATTCCGGATCTGGATCTGAGTCTCCAGCTCTATCCTGATGTCTATATATATGTCTGGCTACTCCTCTATCCTGGAGGTCTAGAATGCTGTCTACTGCTCTATAATTCCTAATACTATTTATTACTTTCCCTTCAACTAATCGGCAACAGGAAGCTAGTATAGTTTCCTTTCTCTCATAGCCGTGGATCCTATTCTCTGCATTCTTTTTATTTCAGATCATCAATCAATCAACACTTCTCCATATTATTCATAGTCATCACTCCATCAACACTTCTCCATAGAGAAATGGTACCACGGATCAGCAGCAGGGATGAGATGGGGAGTTATAGTAGTCAGCTGGTTCTCTGTCTTCATGAGGAACTTTAAAGCAATACTTTGAAGAGGCTACCGATACAAAGATAGAAGGATGTCCATACAGTGGAAAATACATCAAGAATGTAAAAACAAAGGAAAGATGATTATCTTATAGGAAGACTTCTTTCAATGAATACTCCAAAGCATATTCTCTTTATTTCTTCACTGGCACCCTTATCCAACCTGCTGCTTTCAGTTGATGGAAAGAAAGCTATCTCCTTCTTCATTCTAGTTGGCAAATACGATTCTTGTTTGGCCTGGCGCAAAGGTCGTTTAATCACTTGATGTTTCATTCCTCATGAAACCCGCTTTTAACGAGCTTAAACGCTCGTTTAACTACTCAAATAATCCCCTTCGAAAGGTAGCAAAAGCCCCTTAGAGGCGAGATTCGTTAAACATCAAGTATTCAAGACCTACAATCATCTCAAACTGATAGGAAACGAAAGTCTCAAGGTGGCTTGGATGAAGTAGGGCGGGATATATGGGCTCGTTTTAAGGCTGCTTGCCCTCCATTCATTTACCATCGCAAGGATATCCTTATCCAAGACCCATTGTGATTGATCGTCCCTGGCTGCTGACCCCAGCCGCCTTATCTTTAAACTCCCCGCTCAACTAGCTAGTTAGTGCTACTCCACCTCTGCCTCTTACGCGTACAAGGAAAGATAGCTCCGGGTACTGGATACCCTAGAGGTGGCTATGCCGTGGACGTGAACTCAATTCCTTTTGATAAAGGTGAGAAGCGGACTTCGATTGTAGAGCTACTAAATGAGATCAATATTGGAACCATATGGCTTGTACGTATCAGCATGACCTCCATAGTAACCACGCCGAATGAATGCATCCTGGTTACTATTCTTCTACAGATTTTGGCCGGTAGGAATTTTCCTTTGATTTTGCCAACTGATATGTCGATATAGAAAGATCTCCTTATTTCTTCACCGCGGGTTCTCGTGTCATTTTCTTTAAAAGATATTAGATCACCGTGGGAAACTTTCAAATGAGTAATGGTTACCAGTCCATTATTCAAACAAACCCTTCGATGACTTATGGGCTGCCTTGCTTGAGGAAGAGTGTCACTAAAATGGAGACGAACCGGAATCACGTCCGATCTTGTTTCTTGATTGAGTAAAAAAGGGATATATGAAGTTCGTTCTCTTCCTCTGTGCATCTCCCTTATGGGTAAATCCCCATAATAAATGGACAACTTTCGTGTAGTTTGTGATTTGATGTTACTGTTTTGATTTTCTCTCTGAGAATGCGAATCGACTCTTTGAGGCGACTTACTTAGTTCAGCCTGACCCTGACATAGCGTTTCCTTCACTCGCTCCACTCACCCACTCAACATAGAGATATGGCTTAAGCAACAAGTAGGGGGTCACTCTCAGGCATGCAGGCAACTAGCTCTAGCTCTCTGGTTATTCTTGCTGGATTTCTTATCATAGGTGATTCTTTCCCTGTCTACATTAAATTGGTACTCGAACTTATCACTCAAATAAGGGATCATCCGCGACCAAATCCAATCTTGATTGAACATTTCCAGCAGGTCCAGGGCTTTGCTGGAAAGCATGATTTCTTGAGTTGGATTCAGTAGCCCCCACTTTCCCCTTCAAGAAGAATATTTCATTGCCAGGATCCTCGGTAGGAAAGCCTAAACCTTCACTAGAGTCAGGAAAATAAGGAGACGTGTACAATAGGCGGTCTCTCTTCTCAAACTTCCATCTCACCTTTGGGTAGTACTTTCATGTTTCTCCGTTGGTAAGCTATTCACATGGAAGAAAGGAAACTAAGCTCCTGTTTCTAGACTCTTAGTGCTCCTAGGCGTGAAGTTCGTAAGTGGGATCGGATAGTGAGCTCGACTCCGGACGAAAGCGAGTACAAAAAAAGACGAAGGTAGTGGAATGATGCAGTATCGGAGATACCAGATTTATATTGTCTAGCGGTTGTTTCGGTTGAGCCGGTTGTTGAACAAAGGCAAAAACATATACCATGTAGCCCGAATCCATCTCCAAATCAGAATCTCAAGGGACACAAGGAAGAAGCATGAAGGAGCGACCCACAGTCTAGTGAGTGTCAAATGAGATAGTTGCCCGCCTCTTGATGGAGAATTGAAAACATCCCAACGTATCTTTCACTAATTAAGTAGTAGTGAGGCGTCGGTACGTCAGCTAGAGAAGAATGCTTGCTTTTCGTATCACTGGTGTAGTGATTGACACGGTCTTCGCATATTGAACAACCTAAGAGTGGAAACACCTTAAGCGCTTCTCCAAGCTTATCTATATTTATCGATGGAAGCGGAAGGAAAGGCTTAAAGAAGGTGACAAGAAGTTTCGTCTGCCGCACTAACGAGAAGGGTGCATAACCTATCCTTTATGTGATTTAATTAGTGGTTAACGTATGAGAGCTCTACCAACTGAGTTAAGTTACTACTTGAGAAAAAAATGAGTCATTGCCACGAGCAATTGATGTTTCCTATTTGCTATGATCTTAGAAGGGATTGGTTAGTCGGATTCACAACCTTCCTCAATTGGCCGGAAAGGAGTTACATTCCTAACTTAAGGCTTTGTTTGCGAGTGATCCAACGCCCCGGCTGTTCTTTTGAGCAAGAAAGAAGATGTGCTCACGCACTTAGTTAGATACCTTAGTTCTTTTGCGCCTTCCGTTTCTGCATCTGCTATGTTCATTATGCGGACGACTTCAAAGACTTCTGCCAGATCGGACTAATCCACTTTTTTAACAAGTAAGACTAAAAAAGAGAAAGCTCTCTCGCGCCTAGTTAAAATGGGCTACCCTAGAAAACTATCGTCTAAACTCTTAGATAGATACTTGGAAACTAACCCCAAACCCGTCGTCGTTTTGTACACATCTTCCTCACTCATCCTGATCTGATGGTACCCAGATCTGAGGTCTATCTTAGAGAAGTACCTTGCCCCATGGAATTCATCCAAAAGATCATCAATGATTGGTATAGGGTACTTGTTTTTCACTGTACAATTTATTTATCTGCTTCTTCTCCTTTTGCTTTGTTTTTAACCTCCATCCACTTCAGCTTCCTTTGCGCAAACCAACACCTATTTGGATTCTCTTGAGAAGAGCGCATTCTTGAGATGCTAAGGGCTGGCCAAAGGGTTAACTAAACTAATAAGATCTCTTCTTCCTTCTCTTTTATGCTTCAGCGAATCGACTTCTTCTCGATGATGGACATTCCACAGGCATTTAGGGACTCATCCTTTAGTGCTCGGCGTGCCCCATCCAGAATAAGAAATGGCGAATGCGAGAACGGATCCGTCGAACCAACTACAGTATCTATGGACCCAGGCTCGCCGTTCGGTGTCAATTCGGTGTCAACTTAATCTACGTATTTTATACGCTTCTAATAGGCTTCACTCCCAAAACAAGGGGATTGTATCGAGCAAGAGTTGGGGTTGGTGCCCCCGTCTATCTATGCTATGATTATTGTGAATCCATTCCAATCGAAGGGGAAAGCTCATTCTTTCCCGTGTGCACCATCAATTCTCTTCTTCTCCGCCCGCCCGTGCCCTTATCTATTGTCCTTCTACCGAAGGCTAGGTATCCGCTGCTGCATCCATTTCTTACTTCTTTGACCCCTGTTTGCTCGACCAATGGCAATAGGTATGGAAGCCTGGCCAAAACATTCATGAAAAATGAATGGACTGGTTTCAGCAACCGCTGACACACATAATTACTGATAGCGAATATTCTTCGCTTGTCCGCCCTACACCGATTGCCCTAGGCGACCCTCCCTATAAAAGTGGGCGTACGACCCATCAATTGTCGGCAAATGAAACGCAAACGATTGCTCGCCGAGTCTTTGACGCTGCGCAGAGGACTGTCGCCTCCAGGAAGTCCCGGGAAATATCTCCCTGACTATTGGCTTAAGCTCCCACCATTCAGAGAATAATAAAAAGATATGTCATTCACCGGGGATTGACTATACTATAAACGAAGCGAAATATGGTATAGTGGAGAAGCTAGGAGTCTAAGTTCATAGGTAAATCCAGTTGTCCTAAGCCCAGCTTTCCAAACCCAAAAGAAGTAGACCTAGTAGGGATAGCAACGATGAACCTAACGACAAGTTTGGCAACTCTTACTATTCTTCGATCGAGCAAGAGTTGTGTCGATTCAGTGACATATGATCCCCTGGCCTAGCTCTCGGGGATCGCCCCCCTTTGGACGACGAATTGCTTCCTATGCAGATTCCAGAGGCAATTCCTCTGTCCAATCAAGTCGGAACTCGTTCCTACGCTATCCGTCAATTAGTAGGCCCCAAGGACCAGGATAGGATCTCTTAGTTTCAGTGAAGTCATCCGGGTCAGCCTAATGGTAATGCCACCTTGCTTCCATTGTGCTTTTAGAATAAAGTATGTATGGTCAGCATTACTTTGCTTCTACCTCATCTGTAAAATAGCTCACCTCAAGTAGTCACTGCCACTTCTAGCTAGCAGACCCTAGGGAGGAAGTAGGAAAAGATGTTTTCTATTAACCATTAACCGGCGGAGTCACAGATATGAATTCCAAAAGCAAAAACTCTAGCTGATTTCTAATCGGCTTGATCTTCTTCTGCTTCTTCTAGCTATCCATCTCTCTATCTCCTCATCGATACTATAAGAATAAAAGTGTGGTGAGTGTGTTGCGGGTTAAGCATCTCTATTCGCTACTGAGCGAAGTGTCCATGCATGAGGCGAGAATAAGGTAAGTGACTGTGCTGGGCAAGTAGCTCGATTAATAAAGTGAACCTCTAAATCTACTAGAATACTATCTATCTCTTCTCAACAGCAGTAGAAATGACGATTGCCTACTACCATCACCGACCTCTTCAAGTTTATGCTTCTATAGATAGAGTGAGAAAAAACAAACACATGCCGACACTTATTCTATCAACTAAACCTTTTCTCTAGAGCGAGAAAAAACATATGCTTTTACTTACTTACATAGGACAAGGACAGAAGATGTGAGCACTTAAGTTATGTGGTAAATTTCTCTAGTAAATATATGCCTTAGAGAAAAGCAAAACATCTCTTCAAGGTTAGATAGATCAAGCCGAAGCAAACAGATACTATAGCCGGGTACTGTCATCAAAGCAAACAAGAATCCTGCTTTCATGGAGGCTTCCAGAGCAGAAGAACAATGAGATAATCCGCAAATCTACCCTATCTATATCTATAAATCGAGGGACGCCTGTAAATATTCCTGTAAAACAAATCCTGTGGATAAGATAAGCTCAATTCCTCAGTATCCTTGTTGTATCAATTACCCGATATCCTTGTTCTATCAATGCTTGCCCATCTCTTCCCTTCACTGAGCACTATAAAGGGCGATATGCTAATCACCAATCCAAAGCAGAATTCATAAGGGCAGAAGCCTGGTATTTATATAAAACTTCATTTGATTGTTGTAACCGCACTATATATAACGTAAACAGCTCGTTTTTCCTTCCCCGCGAGTATAGCATGATGAGCCAGGGGGCTTTTAAAAAAGCAATCTAGTTTCCTTAGTAGGTTCCGGTGTAGTTAACGTTGCGGAGCTACTTTTTCTTTCTTTCATTCCATCTCTCTCTGTATGCTTGGGTGAATGCCATAAGCGGATTTATATGCCCCGGTTCCCAGGGTTAGGGTATTCCCTATGTTGAGCCTACTCAGATCAGAACAAAACTTTTTGATTCTCTTTCGCCTATCGGCCGGCTTTAAGCAACCTTGACATTTCCTGCTGAGATCCCAAGTCTCCAAGTGGGCCCTCTTGGCCACCCAAGACCTTGGCTTTTTAGAGAATCCCGCTCCTGTGTCGTAGGACTTGTAGCTCGGCAGTCCACCGGGTAGGTTTGTTTATCCTTCCTTTTTCGAGTGTCTTCTTGGATAGTTATAGCGGCCCATAGGCGCAAGATGTACCTTGTATTTGTGATCACAGTCCCATAAGCAGTAGGGACCACTAGAGCAAAACAGGCCACTGGTCCCGGGCCGTGAGGGCTTTTTGTCCCGGTCACGCGCCCGGGACAGCGTGTTCGGGACAAATAGCCTCCCCTATTTGTCCCGGGCACGCCACGGCCCGGGACCAATAGGGGGCCATGTGGCCAATCAAGGCAGCCTCTGGCTCCGACTCATTTGTCCCGGTTCGTAATACGAACCGGGACAGTATATATGTTTTTTTTTGTTTCTTTTGTTTTGTTTCCTGTTTTCTTTTTTTGTTTCTGTTTTCTATTTATGTTACTGATTCTTTTGTGTTTGTGTTTTTTCATTTATGTTTCATTTCAAACAAGATCTAGTTGCATATTATACGTTACTATGTAATATATATCATGAATACACGATTTTTTCCTCGGGATATAGTCATGAATACTACTAGTACACGAGTTCTCCCAAACAAATATTTACAACCGGAAGATCATGTCTAAATATTTACAAACAGAGATCATTACATGACAGAGAAGCATTAGACCCTATTTTTTCCTCGGGGTGGTCTTTTTTGGCGGCCGGATTATACTGCATTCTGCGCCTGGCTTTATGACATAGTCAAGCAGAAAGCCCGCAATTTCCTCCGCGATTGGTAGTAGGCGGTCTTTTGCTTCAAGCCTGTTCCGGATCGTCTCAAACTAAAAAGGAGAGATCAACACCAATATATCAACCATTATGAACATAATTCAATTTGAAAAGTGAACAAGTTTGAATGAATTGTTAACGTACCCTATTCCAGTCTGCACCCTCATTGAAGTGAATTCGGATAAACTCGCAGACATAGAATCCACACAAATTGGTGCCTTGTTGCTGCTTCGCGCACTTTATGATAGAATAAGATAAGAAATTAATAAAAAATAATCAAAAATATTGAAAAAATGGTATTGTGAGACTGAAATTAAGAATATGCGTATGTGGAACCTAGCTAGTACGTCTTACCTCTCGCCATTTAAAAGTGAGGTTCTTAGCTATACCGACATCCTTGTGGAAACCGGTGAACTTGTCCCAAACCCTGAAGTTTACGGTATGAAAAATTAGTAAAGAAGTTAACTAATTACTATATATTATTAGAAAAGACGAGGTCGATTGTGATAATGAACGAAATTACCTCTGGAGCATCTGTTTCATGTCGTCGAACTTTTCTTCAGGTTTCGATAATGGGTCCAAGACATCAACGATTGCCTTTTCAACATCAATCTCAAATAATACCCAGTGAAATCTGCCATATGTTTATATTTGTTAATAACTAAATCATCAATTACATATACTTAATTAACATCGAGTATGTATAAGAAAGTAAACAACTCACTCGAAGTTGAACGGGAAAATTATGGTGCTTTTGTAATGTTGCGCCATCAAATAAGTAAGCAAAATCTCCTCCGTTTGATCTGGGTAATGTAACAAACCATGATGATGAACTCGATTAGGGTCAATGAATCCAATCTTGTGATTGAGTCCCAGCTTTCGAGATTGTATAATTTTCAGCCTGCATAATAGAGTACAAAATTAATATAGTGATAAGGATAATTACAAGCAATGAAAAATAAGTAGAGCTAGAGAATTACTGACATATATACATAATTTAATTACTTACATGCAAAAGGCACTGATGATAGATTTGTCGAGCGCGTCAAAATTGAATAACTGCCATAATTCGCAATACTCGATTTGAACCTCATCATCACCAGGGCCAAAAAAAACCTTTGGAATTTTCCCATAGAGCCAGTCTCCGTCTTGACTTTTCGTGGTACACAAGTACCATGCATTTAGTTGGTGCAACCTAGCTGGTAGAGTGCGCACCATTGCAGGGTCGACAAGATCTTGTCCTCTCACATATGTACGCACCACCTCATGTATGGTGACACTCTCGCCAGATTGCAATGCCTTAAGCTCTGCCAGAGTTATACCCATATCTCTAGCTTGCTGCGAAAGTACATCATCGATCGGGTTCCGGTTGTAAGGCGTCAATATGAGTGGAGGGGCCGATTGTCCCGCCTGCATTCCGAGCTGTGGAACATCTCTCTTCTGGGTGGCAGCAGAGTTTTGTTCTCCCCGCACTCTCTTAGATGTACGCACCAGAACGCGTGTGTAGTCATCGTCCATATTTAGTTCATATTGCGACGGATGCGTAAGAAATTCTATGGCCCACCGTATCGCTTCCGGAGAATAAACCGGAACAGGCAAAGACATCTTTTTTGCCTTCTTTCTCTGGGAAGTCTGGATCTTCTCGACCCATGTATCGACATCTTTGCGAGAGTTCACAAAGCGAGACTTCCCGGCCGTTTCGCTTTTCTGAGTACTAGTCGACGCAGCGGTGCACTTCCGCTTCTTTTGCGGAGGCGATGGAGTCCGTTGACGCGGCGGAGTACGCTCACGCGGCGGAGTACGCTCACGCGACGGCGGAGATGGACTAGCGCCTTGGTTGTCGTTGTGGGGGGTGTCTGGACTAGCGCATTGGTGTTCGTTGTTGTAGTTATGTGGACTGGCTTGTGGACTGGAAGGGCGATTTAGCTGCATGTGTGGGAACACGATGTATTCTTTTTTCCATAAGCAGGTACTCTTGAGGGCAAATCGCAACTCAACCTCGTCTTCACCCGTAGGGAAGTCCAGCTTAATTCCCTCATATGTCTTGATAACCTCATCAACCCCGACAACAGCATAGCCATCTGGAATAGGGCGACAATGGTAAGTTCCATTTGGGCTAGGCGGTAGGGCAAAGGCGTGCGCCACCTTCACGGTTATGTTCAAGCATGGCACATGTAGGTCGCAAAGTTCCCGCTGCACGATATTATCCACGGGGTGACGAGGACCCGGCATATCATTGTGGCGATCGAGCTTCGTCGAAGCCACGCTGCTTCTCCGCATTGATTTTGGATCAGGAGAAGGATTTTCGGGCGTCTCAGATTCGCAGGGCATCCGTCGAGTCTGCGCTGCCTTCAGCTCTGCTATCTCCTTCTCATGCTGTAGTAATTTATTTTCCATCCACTGGGCCCGGTCGGCAATCTCTTTCTTCTTTCTCGATCGGCTTCTATAAGTGCCAACATCTTTGGGAAACCCAAGTATCCACGGTACAGAGCCGACGGTTCCTCTTGTTCGTCCACTGTGTTCAGGATTCTTAAGGGCTCGCGATAGCTCGTCCTTCTCTCTGTTAGGGTGGAACCTGCCTTCCGTGACCTCCTTCCATACCTCTCTGAGAGCTTTAATAGGGCCAGGTCCGTGCTCCTTGGTAAAAAGACAATCACCTGTTTCAGGGTCTAACTTTCCACCATGCCCATAGAACCAAGCCTTAAGCCGGTCTGGCCAGTCAAATGTCTCGATCTGTATACCTTTAGCCAAAAACTCTTCCTCCATTTTCAGAAACTTAGGCAGGGCCGTCAGGTAGCCACCTGACCCCATGTTATGGTGATATATCTTTTTGTCTGCATTTTTCTTATTTCTCTCTGACATGGCCTTAGCGGCTCCAGTCCATCACCGGACTCGTTCAGAAATTGCCCGGTGAAATCGTCTACGTGTTCCTCTTCTTGTTCATGGTTTCTGCCGGGGTCCAATTCATCACCTTCGCGAATGATGCCGAACATGTCCTCTTCTTGTTGAAGATTTCTACGGGTGTCCATAGTTTCTGCAAGAGATTTAAATCCATTTAAATAATTTTAATAACTCAACATCTAAATAACTTTACCGATATGTCATACAACTAAATCTAACTCAACATCTTTTATCATTTATTTGTACAAACACATTTCAATTCCAACCTGAAGCAAAGTTATTTGAATAGTACAAATACATTAAGACATTTCAATTTTACAAACACATTTCAATCATATCGAGTATCTCATTTCTATTTACATTTCTCTTTTGAAGTCTCTCGAACTTTACTAGGGCTCCGAGAGGAAGGCGGCTACGACGCGGTGACAAATCCGAGTACCTGCACGCAAAATCCAAGTAAGAAAAAATAGATATGAATCCAGTTGATATGAATTAATATGAACATTTTTATGATACAACATTATAGATTATATTTTTCTGAACATTTTGATATAAAGTTTGCATTTGTCTGATTTAATATGAATTTGCAATGTTGACCGAACTTATATAATTAAGTGTTTGAAACCGAGAGTATCGGATTTTCTTCTAGTGCCGGTTTGGTGGTTTGTTGAGATTTTATGCGCGTTGGAGCCACACATGTCACAAGAGGATCGGCTACAAAGCTCGCTTTTTTTCCATGCATACATAGAAACCAGTGATAACCGAAATGATTTACAAATACTAATTCGCATACACATGCATACACATGCTACAAATACTAATTTCACGTACACACGTTTTTATTTGCATACACAAGTTTTCAAATACTAATTCGCATACTAATTCCCAATGTGTTGGATGGAAAGATATATTTTTCTGAAATTTTTGGTAGTTTATTTGCATTTTTCTGAACTGGACATGAGCTGACGTCAGCCAGACACCGCTGACGTCAGCCCGCGACGTCAGCGGGCGATGACGGCGCTGGCGAGCACGCGGCGACCGTCGGCGTACGCGCGCGGGGCGCAGAGCATGCACACGTGGTAGAGGAGCCTACGGGGAATGAACTGGCGGCGCGAGGGACCAAAAGGTCGCCGGAGTCACCGGCGACGACCGATCCCGCGGAGCCGAAGATGGCGATAGGAGGTACGCGGGGACAAGGTCGTGCGGCGGCGAGCTGCGGCTACGGCGATTGGAGGCACGCGGGGACGAGGCCGTGCGGTGGCGAGCTACGGCTACGGCGGGGGCGGGTGAGCTCCATCTCCTCGCGCGGCGGCACGGTGCTGGCAGGCTAGGGTTCGTGGCACGCGCGCGCAGAGAGAGAAAGAGGGCACGAGCTAGGGTTCGGGGCACACGCGAGGCTCACCTAGGGGGCGGAGTCGAGGAGGAAGATGGCGGCGAGGCCCAGCCGGAGTCGAGGAAGGAGGCGGCGGCGGTTAGGGTTCACGGGAAATTTCGGCAGCACTTCGGTAGGAAAGGGGAACTGCTCCGGGTGGTTGCTCGGCCCGAAGCGCTAAGTGTTGGTTTTATAGCATAATGCTATCTGTCCCGGGTCGTGGCTCTGCTCGGGACAAATAGGGGTCATCTGTCCCGGGCTGAGCCACCACCCGGGATAGATAGCACCCCATCTGTCCCGGGCTGAGCCACCACCCGGTATAGATGGGTTTTTTTCTTTTTCTTTTTCTTTTTCTTTTCTTTTTCTGTTTTCTGTTTTCTGTTTTAAATAACTTTGGAATTTGAAAAAACTTTCAATATGAAAAGTTTTTGAATTTAACTAACTAATACAAAAACATTTTCTCTTTTCTATAACCATTATTTAAATTAGTTTAAAACTATTTTGAATGTGAATTTGTATAACTTTTGCAAACTTTGGAATTTGAAAAAACTTTCAATATGAAAAGTGTTTGAATTTGACTAACTAATACAAAAAAAAATCTCTTTTCTAGAACCATTATTTAAATTAGTTTAAAACTATTTTGAATGTGAATTTGTATAACTTTTGCAAACTTTGGAATTCTGAGCTGTTCGATCAACACTTTAACTTCCAAACCGGGACTAAAGAAGCACACGGATCTTGTGTTTCTTTCAAGCACTTGTAAGCCGTTTGATCAGGTGTGTGTTTCTTTTGATTGCTTCTGAGCTGTTCGATTAACGCTTTCAGTTTCAAACCGGGACTAAAGAAGCACACAGATCGTGTGTTTCTTTGAAACACTTGTTAGCCGTTGGATCAGGGGTGTGCTTCTTTTGAGCACTTGAGAGCTGTTGGATCAACACTATCAGTACCACTGGTTGAGCCCGTGACCCTATATATAGCCCCCTCTCGGACGAGGCGAGCACTCAGTGTTTCCTCCTTCTAGTGCCTAGCCGGGTGGTGTGTGGTATACAAATCACTCGGATTCCCTGCATACGCCCCACGGTGCATTTGATATGCAGGCACTCGGGAGCCACCGTGGGGCTGTATGCAGGTGAAATCGTGTGTTTTGTTCTATCAAAAGAATAGTTCAATTCATCTACTGAGGAATATATACAAATTACTCGGATTCCCTGCATACGCCCCACGGTGCATTTGATATGCAGGCACTCATCAAGAGCCACCGTGGGGCTGTATGCAGGTGAAATCGTGTGTTTTGTTCTATCAACGCCGACGGATCCATTTGATATGCAGGTAAAAATGGAGCATCTTCTTCATATAAAAAGTTTAATATATTAATTATTACATATCGCACCAACATCTCCATCACACAACACCGCCAGTTCTTCTGCGTCGGAACCATGGAGCATCTTCTTCAATCAACTTGATGATTGGGTCAATGTTCACTACGAAAGGCGGAATTTCATCAAAATTATTATAATCATCTGACCTGTCTGTCTTGTCCTCCACTCCCGCGATGTTTCTTTTTCCTGAAAGAACTATGTGACGCCTAGGCTCCTCCACTCCCAGGATGTTTCTTTTTTTGGGTCTGCTAGACATGTCTTTCACATAGAAAACCTGAGCCACATCATTGGCTAGCACGAATGGTTCGTCTCTGTACGCAAGATTGTTTAGATCCACTGTTGTCATTCCGTACATCTTGTCTACCTCAACCCCGCCTTTCAGATTGACCCATTTGCATCGAAACAAAGGGATCTTAAAAGAAGGTCCATAGTCAAGTTCCCATATCTCCTCTATGCAACCATAATATGTGTTCTTCTGCCCATTGTTGTTTGTTGCATCAATGCGAACACCACTGTTTTGGTTCGTGCTCTTTTTATCTTGGACACTCGTGTAAAATGTATTTCCATTTATCTCGTACCCTTGGAAAGTACATATAGTTGTAGATGGTGCCCTGGCCAACAAGTGTAACTCTTCATCAACCTTGTCTTTATTTTCAAGATGTGCTCGCAACCAACCGCCGAACGTGGCCATGTGTGTACGTACAATCCAGTTGTCAGACTTCCCCGCGTGTAGAGAGCGTACAAAATTCTTGTGTTCATCGATATACGGGGCCACCAAGGTAGAACTTTGTAGAACTGTATAGTGTGCTTCAGTGAAAGAATGTCCATCCATACAAATTTTGTTTTCTTTCCTAGTGTGCCTTTTCCACTAAGTCTACCCTCATGTCGTGATTGTGGAACACCTATCGGCTTAAGGTCATGAATAAAGTCAACACAAAACTCAATGACCTCCTCGTTACCGTAGCCGTTGGAGATGCTTCCTTCTGGCCTAGCACGGTTATGCACATATTTCTTTAAGACTGCCATGAACCTCTCAAATGGGAACATATTGTGCAGAAATAGAGGACCGAGAACTTGAATCTCTTCGACTAGGTGAACCAGGAGATGCGTCATAACATCGAAGAAGGATGGAGGGAACACCAACTCAAAACTGACAAGACACTGGACCACATCATTTTGCAACCCTGGTAGAATCGCCGGATCGATTACCTTTTGAGATATTGCATTGAGGAATGCACAAAGCTTCACAATGGGTACTCGAACATTTTCCGGTAGTAGCCCCCTCAGTGCAATCGGAAGCAATTGCGTCATAATCACGTGGCAATCATGAGACTTTAGGTTCTGAAATTTTTGGAGTCTCACATTTACTATCCTCTTTATATTCGACGAGAACCCAGCCGTGACCTTGATACTGCTCAGGCATTCAAAGAATATTACTTTCTCTTGTTTGGTAAGAGCGTAGCTGGCAGGACCTTCGTAGTGTTCGGGACTTAGGCCGTCTCGTTCTTTCACACGTTTCTGGTCCTCCCGTGCTTCCTCTCTATCTTTTTTCTTCCCGTACACGCCCAAGTAGCCTAGCAGGTTCACACAAACATTCTTCGTCACGTGCATCACGTCGATAGCAGATCTAACCTCTAGGACCTTCCAATATGGTAGCTCCCAAAATATAGATTTTTTCTTCCACATGGGTGCGTGCCCGTTAGCGTCTTTCGGAACCTGTTGACCTCCAGGACCCTTTCCAAAGATTACTTTTAGATCCTTGACCATATCAAATATTTCTTCACCAGTACGGTTGACAGGCCTCCTACTGTGATCAGCCTCACCGTTAAAATGCTTGCCTTTCTTCCTTGCGGTATGCCTGATCGGAAGAAATCGACGATGCCCCAGATACACACACTTCTTACATTTATCCAAATATAAACATTCAGTCTCACCCAAACAGTGTGTGCATGCATTGTACCCCTTGGTCGACTGCCCTGAGAGGTTAGCAAGAGCAGGCCAATCGTTAATTGTTACAAAAAGCAGAGCTCGTAGGTCAAATTCCTCATGTTTGTGCTCATCCGACACCCGTACACCTTCTTCCCGCCACAACTGTAAAAGTTCTTCAAATAATGGCCTGAGGTACACATCAAGGTCGTCGCCGGGTCGCTTCGGGCCTTGGATGAGCAATGGCATCATAATGAACTTTCGCTTCATGCACAACCAAGGAGGAAGGTTATAAATACATAGAGTCATAGGCCATGTGCTATGACTGCTGCTCTGCTCCCCAAACTGATTGAAACCGTCTGTACTTAGACCAAACCTTAAGTTCCTTGCGTCATCTTCAAATTCCGGGAACTCTCTCTCAATTTTTCTCCACTGCGACCCATCAGCGGGGTGTCTACACATCGCGTCTTTCTTACGGTCCTCTTTGTGCCATCGCAACAACTTGGCATGCTCTTTATTCGCGAACAGGCGTTTCAACCGTGGTATTATAGGAGCATACCACATCACCTTGGCAGGAACCCTCTTCCGGGGATGCTCACCCTCAACTTCACCAGGGTCATCTCGTTTGATCTTATACCGCAATGCAGTGCATACTGGACATGCATCCAAATTCTCATACTCACCGCGGTAGAGGATGCAGTCATTAGGGCATGCATGTATCTTATGCACGTCTAATCCTAGAGGGCACACAACCTTCTTTGCTTCGTACGTGTTGTCGGGCAACTCGTTGACCTTTGGAAGCATCTTCCTAATTATCTGCAGCAACTTTCCAAATCCCTTGTCAGTCACACCACACTCTGCCTTCCACTGCAGTAATTCTAGTGTGGTACCCAGCTTTTTCTGACCATCTTCGCAACTTGTATACAACAATTTCTTGTGATCCTCTAACATCTGGTCGAACTTCAACCTCTCATTTTCAGTTCCGCACTCTCTCTTTGCATCAGCAATGGCCCTACCAAGATCGTCAGTGGGCTCATCTGGTGCCTCTTCAGCTTCAGCTTCCCCCGTTGCAGAATCTCCATACTCCGGGAACATAGGATAGTTGTCATCATCTTCCTCTTCTTCATTGTCTTCCATCATAACACCTTTTTCTCCGTGCTTCGTCCAACAATTATAGCTGGGTATGAAACCATGCTGAATAAGATAACTTTGAAGGGTTCTCACGTTTGGGTGATCTGTCTTATTCTGACAGTTGAGACATGGACAACACATGAAACCATTGGTACTGTGGGCCTGGGCTTTCTCTAGAAATTTCCTCAAACCTGTCATGTACTCGGCAGTGCGTCGGTCACCATACATCCATTGTCGGTCCATCTGCATTATATAATGAACTACATCAATAACCATTACAGAACATGGACAAATAAACACTGAACATGCACGGTATCAATTAATTACAAATGAAATGAGAGAAAAATTAACCTTGATCGAAAAGAAGAATAAACTTCTTTAAGTGTACATCAAATCAATTCGTGAACTCTCTCGGGCATTTCATCAAACACCGTGCATGCATACAAAAAAAACAGACTAGCACACACCCCCTCCTTCCATTTCAAAAAAAAATGCCTCCAATGGTTTTGGGAGGGGGCTGCTGATCAGTATATATAAGCAACCCCCCCCCCCCCCCCCCCCCCCCATTTGTCCCGGTTTCAGTCACAAACCGGGACAACAAGGAGGCCATTTGTCCCGGTTTGTGACTGAAACCGGGACAGATGGAGGTTTTTTCATTTTTTTTATTTTCTTTTTCTGTTTTCTGTTTTAAATAACTTTTGCAAACTTTGTATTTTGGAAAAACTATGAATATGAAAAATGTTTGAATTTGACTAACTAATACAAAACCATTTTCTGTTCTCTGTTTTAAATAACTTTTGCAAACTTTGGAATTTGAAATCACTTTTGCAAACTTTAGATATATTTCGGTCAATACAAGAGAACACGCGCAAACATAATATTTGCGTAACGGAATACATAGATAGTCTACTTATCAACGACATTAAGATGATCATTGTCCGTATTGTAGCCGCGTAGACTATCCCACTTCCGTGCAATCTCGAAGCCAAGGCGAGCGTCTAAAGCAGCATATACGACTTGATCGTAGCTCAATGGAACGTTGCCCCATCCGAAAATTAGGTCTTTTTGTAACGTGCCTTCCTTTTCGTCGTCCGTGTACTTCCTCTTCTTGTATTTCTTCTTCTTCTCAAGATTTGTCCCAATGACCGCATTAGAGAGAGCATATAGACTAGGAGTAAAATTGCCGGTAGGGTTTCGGCGATCCCTCAGCAGGTCGACCGCGGACCGAATAATAATTCCGTAGTAGGCTAGCATCTTCATGTCATTATGGGTTGCCACGCCGTAGAATTTGATTGTCTCGTCACCTAAGAAATCCACGAGGACCTGTGGCACCCGATCAGCTTTGCAAATTTGGAAGACAAGAGTCTCGGTCGCCACCGAGAGTTGAAGGACGGCGGCGCACTGCGGAGTATCCTTCCGTCGAGGGTCGGTGAACTCGCAATCGAGTCCAACGGCTTTGATCGGAGCGGCGTCGAGGAAGTTGTTCTTCACGTCGCCGATCCACTTCTCCACGCGCCATGCACGAAGGGTGACCCACACCTTGAACCGCATGCCTTCCTTCTCGTAGTCGTAAAACTCATCGGACCGAGGCACAAGTGGCTCCATATGGACGGAGAAATGGCCGGAGAAATGGTGTGTGGAGGAGTGGTGGAGAAATGGTGTGTGGAGAAATGGTACTGTGCAGTGCATTTTATAGCGCCGGAGAGGAAGATGAATCGCCGGCGGAGGGCAGAGGAATCGCCGGAGGGCAGAGGAATCGCCGGCGGCGCCGTATTTCCGCTCGTCTTCCGTGCGCGTCGAAAAAACGCGGCCGTGGCTCGGGCGCGTAACTGAAACTATGACATTTGTCCCGGTTCGTGACTGGAACCGGGACAAATGGGTGTCGCCTGCGGGTGCTACCTCATTTGTCCCGGTTCCAGCCACGAACCGGGACAAATGAGTGTCGCCTGAACTGCCCGGCTAGTTTTATGCCCCATCTGTCCCGGTTTGCAGTACGACCGGGACAAATGGGGTTTTGGAGTTTGGTCCTTTAGCCTGTTTTCTACTAGTGGACCACGAGTGCAAGTTCAATTACACCTATGTTCCGGTGTAGTCGTCGATATAGATAGTCCATCTGCAGGAAGTCTTCTTAGTCCTTCTTTAGCTCGCTTCTTTGAAGAGGAATGCTTTCTTTTAAGCTTGTTAATTGAATTCCACAGGAGTCAAGCGCTAGCAAAGAAGAATTGGAAATCAGTCGCTTCCCTTTTGGACTCAAGTCAGCAGAAGAGTGAACTTCATATTAATAGGTAAATCCTACATCAAGCGTAAAGGAAGTACACTTTTTTTGATTCGGCGCTTAATAACTCGTACTTGACGTTGGTTTCGGTTCGATCAACTATCCTTTTTGAAGCGGATAGTTCACAGTGCTCATTAAAACAAAAGCGGAAAAGCCATGATGTTTCCACTCCATTTTCATTACGAAGATGTATTACGTCAGGATGTGTTGCTCAAACTGAATCACGCCAATGTTATGGAAGTTCCTGGATTGTTTGAAATAAGATTAGTACCAAAAGCTGCCTCTGATTTCAGAATCCCGTTTTCCAAATTGGCTATGGAGATTTTGTGCGGTCAGAGATTCATACAGACACAAAGCAATTTTAAAGCAGGAAAGTCGTTTCGATCCAATCCATTCTTGGGGTCCGAAAAAGACACTGCATATGTCAGTGACTTTGCATGACAAAGCATTCTCCGAGGGCATGGAATGTACCATTTTTTTTTCATAATCTTGACAGTAATGTCTATGTTAGATTCTCCGGTCGAAATACGGGAAAACTCCATCAAATTCTTTATGGAAACGGAGTTTTGCGAATTCTCCCCGGAACCGGAAGATCGTTTCGAGATCTTCGAGCATATTCGAGGGTTCAATGTGACTATTGTCACTTCGGCCAATACAAAAGATGAGACTAGACTTTAGGAGCGGCTTTTTGCTAAAAGATGAGGGGGAAACTAAGTAAGATGTAGGAGAAGCGACGAAATATACGAGATCACAAACGTAGATTGCTCGCGGCTAAATATGATATGAATTGAGACGAAAGCTTTAGAATTTTGTAACCCGATCTTCCGTCTGATATGCGGGACAAACATCGTTATAAGTTGTCCAAGTTGCCAAGAAAGAGTTCAATGGCACGAGTAAGAAACCGAGGTCACGGGTCGCCCTCGTTCCGGAGTTGAGTTCTTTCGCATTTCTCGTATCGTTTTTCGTGGATTAGCATCTCGAGGTTCTTTGATGGGCATAAAGAAATCGTCTTGGTAGCAACCACCAAACCAATAGAACAAAGGTTAGCTCTGCATCTAGTCCACAGGGTTTTAGGTCCATTACTGTCCGGCTCCCGACCGAAACTAACGGAGTCATCCCAACCCTCGGATCGGAGATGCTAACGGGACAGGAATCGAAGTGGGGGACCTCTCTACCGCACCTGTCTCCCCAGACATAGACTACGTACAGGGAAGGGAAGGTCGAAGGAGAAATCTTAGGTAAGCGAGTTTGGTCACCTCCGTGTGATGCGAAAGAAGAGCTAGATTGTAAGTAGGCATCAATAGATAGATATGATTGGTTGACGAAGTAGTACATGATATATTAATCACTAGGTTACGGTAATATGTGCTTGTCAGGGTCTCCTTTTTCTAGTTGGTTACTGTCTTGTTGAGCAACGTTTTCCCGGCAATCTCCGCTTATTAGGGTGGCCTCTAACAGGTCGGGAGAGTACTAAAAATCTGACTCATACGCCTCGCAAGATTGAACATCTGCGAAAGTCGTCTCGAAGCTCTGACTCTCGATAGAAAGTCTTGCCTACCAGTGACTTATTTTACTGAATAAGAATGCCTACTGTACTAGCTTCTTTCTTTACTCCATTAACTCAGTTTACAGAAAGGAATCCGTCCAGTCCAGTAAGAAGGAATAGAGAAGAAGAAAGTCACTCATCAACTCCTACTTTGGTTATTGAGACTTGCCCGCGTATCTGACCTATGTGTACCTATTCCCTAGCCTAAGTAGCTTACCCACTGTCCTAATAACTGTATGTCAATCCGGCAGCTTGCCCTACTGCCTATCGACGCTACTGTCCTAAGTCTCCTACTCATATACCCAAGGTCAAAGACTTTGCAGGGCAACAAACTTATTTCGGAATTGCTTAACTGCTGAGAGCTAATATCGGGGAGTAGTAAGCCAGCCCACCACAAGATGAATGAGTGCTCCTCTCCTATGCCTACTTACTAGCCAGGTTGAGCCTTTGAGCCATAAGAGGAGGGAGAATCTTGTTGATTTTCCAGGGAATGATTATATGGATTTCCAGGAGGATATTGTTACCTTCATCAGATTTTTTGATAACTGGTCGTCGATTGACAACTACTGCTTTTTCCAGTGAGAAAGGAAGGAAAGCTCAACCGGAACTGCAAACAAACGCTAGATTCAAGTCCTTTGGTTGCCATCCACCACCTGTGGGAGAGGCAGAACAATGAATCAATTTGCTAGATCCAATGGTTTCTCGGGCGATCCCATTCCCATTTCCACCTATCGAAGCCCAACCAAGTGAGGCCCTTCCACCGGATCCGTTCAAAGCTTTCCATCGGGTCAAACAAGCGACTCTCGTTCCAATGATTCACCCGGTACTCTCCACCTATATTCTCCCATCGGACATGGAATTTAGTCAACCCCAATTCTCGTCACTTGCCTCAGTCCTTCGAGCTTCACTCTCCCCCTCTCGACTAGCATCACTCATGCTAGGCTAGGAGAGTCAAGGTTAAACAAAGAGCTCAAATCATTCTTCTCTCCATAGAAAGGCTCGGACTCCCGTCACATCCATACTAAGAAATGTGCGTCGATTGCACTTATATCCCTTTTGGGAAGAGTAAGAACCCAGAAAGATAGACTTAACCGACTGAGAATCCAACTTCCCCACAGTAGGTCTGTGATCCGACATATCCAAACACCTTTGGAGGGACGATAAACTCATTTTCTCCCTTCAACTCAATGAAATTCTATTGGAAGGTCACTGACTCGGACAAGCCTAGCTATCACTCGCTCTAGAAACCATTCCCTAAGTGAGATAGGTATAAATCTATCCCTCATCAAGTGTTTCTCTATCCTTCCATAATTCATCGAAAAGAGCCACTCTTAAGGGTCCATTTGAACACCAAAGACTTGCCCTACGGGGGTAGTTTCAGTCAAAGGTTGTGGGATGCGCTATTCAGTAAAGTCAGCTCAGCCATCTCCTAGTATGTACTCGTGGTCCCTACTGCTTATGGGACTGTGATCACAAATACAAGGTACATCTTGCGACTCGGAGGACATAACAGCTTAAGAAGAAATCGAGATCAGGCCCGTGGAAAGCACACACACACGCCTGGGGAATGAATCCACTTTTTCATTCTCAATTGATAAAGAGGAGATACAACACTCTAAAGCCAAAGATGCACTAATAGCCAATCAAGACACTGAAGCACTAAGCACTAATGGCCAATAGTATAATATCTTTGTTTGGATGACTTCCCTCCTACCACTGATAAGCTGAGGTTGAAGAGACAGTTGTGGGTACGAGATCCTATGGCGGTAAAGGAGACCTTTCAAATACAATAAATGCTCAATGTACCAGCACAGGGTCAAAGAAGCCTGCTAGGTGCCATAGGATGTGCCGAAATGCCTACCTCTATGGTTTGCGTATAACGTGAATAGCTCCTGTCTGTTGTTTAAAAAGAACAAAAGCACGAGGTAGGGGAGGTTCAGCCGTCAGATATCAGATCTCCCATCAATGGCACGCAGGATGTCGGGGGGCTGCCCCCCAGGGGTAAGGGCAGATCCCGGAATAATTCAGTAAGGTATCAACAGTACTTGACCTCTGGCGAGAGCAAGGGACACCTCCTGGGGTACTGAGAGGGCAACTTGACACTTGAGCACTGGTAGAGTGCAAAGTGCCTCCTGGCAGGCGCAAGGGTCAGCTCTAGCAACTATAAATAGACACCCCCAGCCTTCACAATGGCAGCACAAGCATCAGCGGGTGGTTCCTCTAAGAACTAGCTTCTCGAAGATGTCTTTGCTGATAGGCTAAGACATCTTTGGGAGGCTAGGCCTAGAGATACTCATCCTGAGACGAGCTCGGGCGCCTCCGGAGAGGATCTCGGATCTCAGGCTCCGAAGAAACTCACGGAAGGAGGTGTACTCGGTTTTATCGGATAGGTAGTCCAGGTAAGTGCTAACCGGTGTGTATGTCTCGGTCTTGATCTTATGTAGGAGAGGCTCACAGTGGCAAGCGAGGAGGTAGCCGGCATGAGGGATCCCGGTAGGCCGTCAACGGTCTATAGCAGGCTTTCCCGTCTGTTGCGGGGGGAAGTACCATTCCACCTGACACGGAAGCATGGTCACCTCCCGCCTGACACGGAAGCATGGTCACCTCCCGCCTGACACGGGAGCGCGTCAGCTGGTACGACAACGGTACGACAAGACCTGACATGCCTAGTCCGGCAATCCGGAAAAGGCTATCCGGGATGGGCCAAGACATGTCTTGTCTCTGACAGGGGGACAATGATGGTTCAGGACGGCGCCTGCTGTCCTTATCGAGATGATGACGAAGGGGCTACGCCGGATAACGCGGCGGCTAGGTCGCACTAGCCGGTGACGACATGCCGGTTAGGCCTGTCCGGTGGGGCCAAGCCGGTTAGGGTCTCCGGCCCTCCTGGCCGGAACTCTATAAAAGGCGCCATAACTGCTTCTGTGAGAGGAGGACCAGCTTGGGAGCCAAAGCTATAGTTGCATTTACTCCTAGAGCATTTACTTCTTCGCACCTTGAGTTCATCTAGTTCTTCGTGTTCTTCCCTTTGAGAGATCTAGCGGCAAGTTGTAGCCCTTGTACCACAAGTATATAGAGAGGAAAGGCAGGAGTAGGGGTGTTACCTCCTCACGAGGGCCCTGAACCTGGGTATATCGTGTGTGTGTTGTGTGCCTTCGTGCATTTGTTCGTGTTTGTTAGATCTTCCCCCTCGCACTTTGATCTTGTTTCTCGTTCTTGGGAGATCTCGGTTATACCGGGATCCTCCTCGTGTGGGATATTCAGCTCGCTATCCCTCCCCGGATCCACCAACGTCCATCGGCCCCACACATTAGCCATCCTATGGAATCTGCCGTGACACCACCACGGCAGTTGGCGCCCACCGTGGGGCTGACGGAGGCGTTGGCTGGTGTACACATCTGGACGGGTTCCCACGTTCATTTCGACATTCGGGTTCTCTCTGGCCTGGTCGTAAGGCTAGGGGAGATGGACTTCGTCAGCGACAACGCAGGATGCTTCCTGAACAGGCCCTTTCCGGTGAACGGATGTCTCATTGACTTTGGTGGTTTCACCACCTACGTCGCCACCGAGGTCGTCTGTACCTACCCGGACGTAATCCTGGAAGCCGAGGACCCTCCCATGCTCGGCGCTGCTCGGGGTCTGCGTGCCAGTCGCCCCCCGAGTTCCGTCGCGGTGATGATGGCCGGGGCAACCAAGGAGGAGTACCAGGACGCTGATGGCGATACCGGGAGCGGCCACATCCGTTTGGCCAAACCTCCTCAGGAAAGAGGTGCGGCACGAGATGGCGATCCACAACCGTCCCAGCCACGACGTCGCTCGGATCTCCTCTCGGATCTGGTGGCCAAGTTGGTTGTACCTGTAGCGGCTGAGGCGGGTACCCAGGCCACTTCGGCTGAGTTGGAGGAGCAGCGGAGGTTGCTACTCGCTGAAGCACAGGAGATCGCCGAGATCCGACGCGAGCTCAATGCCAGTCTCCGGGAATACAATGCAGCTCACGGATTCCTTAAGATCGACTCCCGGGACAAGCGCATCACGGAGCTGCGCAAGAAGGGAAGAATGGTGAATGACGAGCTGGCAGGTGGAGCCACCACCAGTCACACGGGAAGCCGGATCTCAGCGGGGAAGCCGGTGTACAGCTCACCGGCGAAAACTCTCAGGGCTGTCGAGGCCGCCATGACAGAGTTGGTAGGGTTATCCGGTGAGGCCCTACGCAAGCAGCAGGAGCGAGTAAACGAGTTGGTAATCGAGGCCAACCGTCAGAATCAGGCATTCAAGAAGAAGAACCCCGGGGCAGGATCCCAAGTGCACTCAGCTAGACCCAATAGCCAGAAATCGGACGGGGAGGCCTCTTCCCCACATCCGAGCAAAAGCAAGAGAAAAAGCAAGAGCAAAAGCAAGAGCCGGAGCCGGAGTCGAGGTTCCGGGAAGAACAAGCAGCTACAGACCTATGATCCGGCCTTCGCCGGAATCCAGCAAGCTGGGCAGCGTAACTCGGGGCAGGCGGGAAGTACCCGTGAGGACGGTAACCGGGGTGTAGGAAACAATAACCCGGTCGGCCGTGGTAATCCACCCCGGAACCCCCCTCATGTTCAGGGAAACCCACAAAGGGAGGTCGCCTCTGTTCCACAGCAGGCTGTAATCCCGGCGCAGGACCGGCTAAACGATGGCAACTCGAGACTGCAGCAGCTCGGATATCAGCCTGACGAGAACCCTTTGGGATCTCGGATAGGAACCAGGCAGCTGAATCCGGCAGATGCCAGATTCCGGCTCGACCGGATTCACCAATCCGAGCTAGTGGAAGAGCAAGGGCCTCCGGGACCTGCCTGCTTTGGACCCCGGATCATGCGGGAGCCACCTGTTCGGATTTTTCAGCTCAATAGGGGTGCCAAGACCTATGACGGCAGCAAGAAGCCGGAGGACTGGCTAACCGACTATGTAACTGCAGTAAGCATAGCCGGTGGAAACAGACGATGGGCGGTACGATACGTACCGCAGATGTTGGAAGGACCTGCCCGAATTTGGTTGAACAACCTGGGAACTGGCAGCATAGACTGCTGGTTAGACTTTGAAGAGGCATTCATCAGCAACTTCACCAGTACGTACAAAAGGCCAAACAGGCCTCAGCAGCTCGCCATCTGTAGGCAAAGGAGTAACGAGACTGACCGGGAGTATCTTACCCGGTGGAGCAATATTCGCAACTCTTGCGAAGGAGTGGTAGAGGCGTAGGCCATCTCCTGGTTTGCACAAGGATGCCGGCATGGCTCGATGCTGTGGCAGAAGTTGCAGAGAAAAATGCCAACAACCTTGGCAGAAACCATGCGCATCGCCGATACCTACACGCTTGGAGATCCCATGCAACCCCTAGTGGATGTCGGTGACTCCAGCAGGAGGAATGCGGGACCTCAGTGTTCGGGACCGAGCAGGAGACATGATCGCCAAGATTTTGGCCAGAAAAGGAATCACCCCGAGTACCACCATGCCACACAGCACATCTCAGCGGTGACCCGGGAGCCAGAGGATGCCGGCAACAGCCAGCGTCAAAAGACAAGTGGCCCGACTTGGGGTCAGAGTCAGGAGGTGCAAAAGACCTGGGTGGAACAAAAGAAGCCCCTGACATATGAGGAGATGCTGAACAAGACATGCTGCTACCATACTCTGGAGGCCAACCAGCCAGCAAACCACTCTACTCGGCAATGCAGTTGGTACCAGCGCACATTGCAGGAAGGCAGCTCGGGAGCTGTTCGACCGAGTGCTCCGGCATCTCGGCCCAACATTCCGAGACCCCCTCCTCCGATGTCGGGGGCCAATGCTATCCGAATCAACCCACCTCCACGAGGACCCCCACCTCGGCCGGTGAATACGGTGCACACCCGGAATGACAACGGTGCAGGCCCCAGTAACCAAGCCGGACAGCGGCAGGGCAACTACCGGGAGGCACATCAAAGTTATGTGGTTTTCGTAACCGAACCCACTGACCGGAGAAGTGTGTGGCAGCGTGCCTTGGAGGTGAATGCCGTGATCCCAGCAGTGCCCAAGTTCTTGCACTGGTCCGAGATGGAGAACACATGGAGCCGGAAGGATCACCCCAGGGTTATGCCCAAGCCGGGAGCATATGCCTTGGTGGTGGACCCAACCTTTGTCGGACCCAGCCTCAATGTCCGCTTCAGCCGAGTTCTGATCGACAATGGCAGTGCCATTAACATCATGTATAAGGACACGATGCTGAAACTGGGGGTGTCCATGAACACCTAGCTGCCTATTGAGACGACTTCCACGGCATTGTGCCCGGAGTCTCTTGCTCACCCATGGGAAAAATCTGGGTTGAAGTGCTATTCGGAACTCGGGAGAACTGCCGAACCGAAAGCTTGGAGTTCGAGGTCGTGGACCTCGAAAGCCCGTATCACGCGCTGGTCGGCAGACCGGCCCTGGCCAAGTTCATGATCTCAACTCACATGGGCTACCTGAAGATGCCGGGACCTAACAGCGTGATCACCATCTCGGGAGACCACAAGCGCTCCATGGAGTGTGCCTCGGCGGGGTCATGCTTAGCTGAATCCCTGGTGATCGCGGAAGAAAAGAAGAGGATCCAGCAGGTGGTGGCGATGGCCAAGACCTCCCAACTCGGAATGCCCGGGATGGTGAACCCGGAGCAGGGTGCGTCATTTCAGCCCCCCAAGGAGACCAAGAAGGTGTGTGTGGACCCCAGCAAGCCGGAGCGCCAAGTTATCATTGGCAGCAACCTGGACAGCAAATAGGAAGGCGAGCTCGTCGACTTCCTCCGTGAGAATCGGGATGCCTTTGCGTGGTCGAGTGACGATCTGCAAGGCGTCCCGAGGGAGTTGGCTGAGCACTCTCTGTTTGTTCGACCGGATGCGAAGCCGGTGAAGCAACCAACTAGGCGCCTCTCGGATGAAAGAAGAGCCGCCGTCATGGAGCATCTGGCTATACTGCTGGCCACGGGATTCATAATGGAGGTGCTGCACCCGGATTGGATATCGAATCCGGTCTTGGTAGAGAAGAAGAAGGATGATCCCCTCCTGCTTAAGGTGTGGCGCATGTGCATCGACTTCACCAACCTCAATAAGGCATGCCCGAAGGACCCCTTTCCACTGCCCTGGATAGATCAAGTGATAGATTCCACTGCCGGGAGTGAGCTTTTGACATTTTTTAGATGCATATTCTGATTTTCACCAGATACCTTTGAATTCGGATGATCAATTGAAAACTGTTTTTATTACCCCTTATGGGGCTTATTGCTATCGTGTCATGACTTTCGGTTTGAGGAATGCTGGTGCTACTTACCAGAGGTTCATGCAGAAATGTTTGCATGACCAAATAGGCCGAAATGCCGAAGTCTATGTCGATGACATAGTCATAAAAACAAAACAAAAAGGCTCACTAATAGATGATCTGAGGGAAACATTCAAGAACTTAAGAAGGTTCCGGATGAAATTGAACCCGGATAAATGCACATTTGGTGTTCCGGCGGGGAAGTTACTCGGTTTCCTCATCTCAAGCCGGGGAATCGAGGTTAACCCGGGTAAAATTCGTGCTATCGAGAGCATGAAATTTCCCGTGCGTCTCAAAGATGTACAGAAGTTCACTGGGTGTGTCGCATCCCTAAGTCGGTTTGTGAGTCGACTTGGGGAAAAGGCCCTGCCCCTGTACCAATTGATGAAGAAGAGCAAAACATTTGTTTGGACCCCGCAGGCTGACGCGGCGTTCAACGATTTGAAAAGAATGCTCTCAACAGCACCCGTGTTGGCATCCCCATTACCCAAGGAACCTATGTTGCTGTATATTGGTGCAACCAACCGAGTAGTCAGTGTGGCAATGGTGATAGAAAGGGAAGAAGGGGGCAAGCTGATACAAAGGCCGGTGTATTACCTCAGTGAGGTGATCTCGGAATCCAAACAGAACTACCCGCACTACCAAAAAATGGCGTATGGGGTGTACATGGCAGTAACCAAGCTCAAGCACTACTTTCAGGAACACCCGATCACAGTGGTATGCGAAGCTCCTCTGGCCGAGATCATCAGTTGCAAGGACGCTAGCGGCCGGGTAGCCAAATGGGCCATCCAGTTGTCTCCATACGCTCCGGCATATGAGAAACGAGATGCCATCAAGTCGCAGGCGCTGCCGGACTTTTTGGTAGACTGGGCCGAGATGCAGTATGAACCTCCGATGCCGGATTACAATTTCTGGAGGATGCATTTCGATGGCTCAAAGGCTAAGATCGGATTGGGTGCCGGAGTGGTCCTCACTTCCCCGAAGCAAGATGTACTGAAGTATGTGCTGCAAATCCATTTTCGGGCATCCAACAACGTCGCGGAATATGAGGCCTTGGTTCATGTACTGAACGTCGCCAAGGAGATCGGTATCCGCCGGATAGAATGTTTTGGTGACTCCGACCTCGTAGTGCAACATGTGTCGGGAAATTGGGATGCCCTTGATGCAAACATGGCCTTATACAGGTTTCATGTACAGAAAATATCCGGATTTTTTGAAGGATGCGAGTTCAAGCATATACCCAGAGGAGAAAACGAGGCAGCGGATGTCTTGTCCAAACTAGGATCATCTCGGGATGCCATCCCACCCAAGATAGCTCTGGAGCATTTGAGGAAGCCATCTATTCAACCCTCACCCGAGTCGGATTCTATCTTCATCCCCAAGGAGCCTGGTGTAGATGCAGTACCCATGGAAGTAGATGTCGGGAGCATCACATCGAACCCGGGGACTGCATCACAGTGCTCAGAGAGGCAAAGAAAGATGATGATGGAGGTGATGTCGGCAGAGCCAATGGAAATAGACGCTCCTGTGTTCCCGGTTCGAACTGTCCCGGAATGGGCGCAGCCCATCATGGCTTACGTCTTGGAAGGAACTCTACCAGAGAATGAAGTGGAAGCCCGGCAGATAGTGCGAAGGTCAAAAGCACACACCGTCATCAATCAAGAGTTGTACAAGAGGAGTGTCACTGAGGTACTCCAGAGGTGTGTAGAACCGGCAGAAGGACAAGAGATGCTACTGGAAATACATCAGGGGGAATTTGGACATCATGCATCATCCCGGGCCCTGGTGGCGAAAGTGTTCCGGCATGGGTTCTATTGGCCCACTGCATTACAGCAAGCAGAAGATATTGTCCGGAAGTGTGGAGGATGCTAGAGGTTTGCTCACCGGATACATATGTCGGCGTCAGCGCTGAAGACAATCCCTATCACTTGGCCATTTGCAGTATGGTGTTTGGATATGGTCGGGCAGTTCAAGCCGGCAAGAGGCAATATGACACATATACTGGTTATGGTGGACAAATTCACCAAGTGGATAGAGGTCAAGCCAATCCGGAAGTGTGATGGACACACCGCTGTGCAATTCCTGAAAGACATCATCTTGAGATACGGGTACCCGCATAGCATTATCACGGATAATGGCACCAACTTTGTTGTGGGGGAATTCGCTCGATTTTGTGTTGAGAAGGGAATCCGGCTGGATGTAGCATCAGTTGCACACCCGGAAGCAAATGGGCAAGTCGAAAGAGCAAATGCCTTAGTCTTAGCCGGCATCAAAGCTCGTTTGATCGAGCTATTGTTGAGAACTCCGGGATGCTGGATAGAGGAGTTACCGGAGGTTTTGTGGGGTCTCCGGACTACACCGAATAGATATACCGGGTACACACCATTTTTATGGTATACGGTGCTGAGGCAGTACTCCCGACTGACATACAGTATGATTCCCTGAGAGTGACAATGTTCACCGAGACCGAGGCAAAGGAGGCCCGAGAAGATGATGTAGATTTACTCGAAGAGGCAAGAGAATTGGCACTATCTCGGTCTGCAATTTATCAACAAAATCTCCGTCGCTATCATAGCCGGAAAGTACACCCGAGGGTGTTCCGAGAAGGGGATCTTGTGCTGAGGCTCATCCAACGCACGGCCGGAATGCATAAGTTGTCACCTCCATGGGAGGGACCTTTTGTGATAAGCAGGGCATTGCACAATGACTCTTATTACCTTGTAGATGCACAGGAAGCTAGGAAAGGTGTAATGGACAAATCCGGTGAGGAAACCAAGCGTCCATGGAATGTAGCACTACTTCGCCCCTTTTACACATAAAGGGCTCAGTGTATGTTGTATCTCAGTTTTCAGCATTAATGAAAGTAAGGCACCCCGGGAGGAACCCGGGGACTGCCTGGTTATGTGCATATTTTGTTTTTATTTTTGTCAAGTTTATTTGCTGTTTTTTACCGGCATCTCGGGAAGGAACCCGGGGACTGCCGGATAACTGTCTTCTGTTTTATTTGTATGCCGGGAAAGTTCCGAGTTCGATTCTCAAAGTCAGAGTAATGTATGTCATATGAATTCATCTTGTGACTCGACTGACGCACGCCGAAATGGTAGTCAAGAGCAAAGAGAGTCAAAGGTGGGGAACACGAAAATGGTCTCGGGGACTCGGAGCAGGAACTTATCCGGCATACCTGTTTTTTACTAACTCAGTTATTTTTTTTATGTCAGGAATTCGGTTAACCAGAACTCGGATTGTTTTAAGTAATGTATGTCGTATGTGGAATTTTGTGACTCGACTGTCGAACGCCGAAATGGTAGACAAGAGCAGAAATTACCCAAGTACGGTAAACATGAAAAGCAACTCGGGGACTCATACCAGAATAAGTTGACATAAGTTGTTCGGATAGGTAGCTCAGTACGAAACGAAAATAATATAAGTATATGTTACATCTTGCACCCGGCATCCCGGGGATTTGACAGTTCTACTCTTAAGATTTTTTCTAGACGGTAGGGGAAGCCGGCTTCTCGGCGGAGACGTCAGCAGAAGCAGCGACCTCGGGAGCAGCAGCGGGAGCAGCAGCAGGGGCTTCAATTTCAGCGGCGGTACTCGGGGCGTCGGGGCGCACCTCGGCCTGAGAAGCCTCGGGTGTCGGGGAAGTAGCAACATCCCGGTGAGCCGCGGTCTCGGTGACAGCACCGGAGGCAGCGTCATCCTCTTCCGGGATCTCGTCATCCGCATCACCGGTCGCGCCGGTTTCTTCATCGTCCTCATAGTCGGATTCGGAGTCGGAAGGAATGACGCTGGCGGTGAAGGCGCGGATGCTGGACCACGAGGCGATGCGGTACGCCACCTCTTGTCGCCGCTGGACCTTAGCCGGATCGCTCAGCCACGGCGAGATCGTCCGCAGGCGCTGGATCGCGTCCAGGTCGAGACCTTCGTACCAGCTAAGTACTTGGGTCAAGACCTGGTCGGCACCAGCACGCGCACCGGAACGCTTCCAAGCGTGGATGCGCCTCCCGGCACACCGGAGTGCGCTCGCGAGTTTGGAGACCGAGAGCGTCGCGCGGATACTCGGCCACAGCGCGCCGTGAACGTGGATCGCAGCGCTGAGCAGTTCCGTCCCGATAGACCGGAGAGGAACTATCCGGGCCTTCAACGCGGTGAGGTGGTCCTCAATATCCCAGGCGTCCGAGACATCACCCTTCCCGGCACGCTTCTCCCGAGCAGCAGCAACGGCAAGAACAGCAGCCTCCCGGGAGTGCTCAAATTCCCCTTTAAAAAGAAGAGCTGTCAAGCGACTAGAGCATAAGAAGAACTACAACAAAAAAAAAAGAGCAAGGAAAGCAGGGGGGATGTCGGTCCACTTACTGTTAAGATCCCGGTTCAGTACGGTTAGCTCGGAGAGCCAGCTATCAGACCGTGACCAGAGAATAGCCAGCCCGGTCTCCGCGAGATGCGCGCGCTCCTCGGACGGATCCAAGGTTTCCCTCTGCTTCTTCGTTGCCTCAACGAAGCGCGTCTTCATCTCAGTCGCAGCAGCCTTGGCCTTTTCAAGCTCGCCGTTGAGTCGCGCGATCTCGGCTTGCGCGGTAGCAAGTGCGGCCTTCTGATCTATCGAGACCTTGCGTGCAGCATCCCGCTCCTCCCGGAGGCGCCCCTCGCACTTCTTGGACTGACCAAGGCCAGCAAGAACTCGGTTGAAGATGCTGCAGCGTTTCTTGCTGCACTCCTGAAATCAAAACAAAGAAGGATGAGACCAATTCGGAAAATTACGAGATCAGTAGCAAGTAATGGCTAACCGGTTGGGAGCATCTCGGGGACTCCGTGCCCGAGTCCTGAAAGTTTCTCTAAGATTGGAGCCTAGTGATCTGCTATTTGGTGGAATCTAGAGCACTAAGCACCAATCTCGGGGACTAGTGGTGATGGAGCAAATTTTGAAACAATCTAGCCGATTGGGAGGATCTCGGGGACTCGGTGTCCGAGTCCTGAAATTTTCTCTAAGATTGGAGCCTAGTGATCTGCTATTCGGTGGAATCTAGAGCACTAAGCACTATTCGGTGAAATTTTCTCTAAGATTGGAGCCTAGTGATCTCGGGGACTAGTGGGGAAGGAACATATGTTTATGGGAAAAAGAAAGGAAACAAGCTTACCTCGGTCACCCGAGTAACATCCAGCGCGGCCACCTGGAGAGCGTGCAAGGCTTGAGCGTTGCGGCTTGGGCCCGCAGCGTGCAATTCTCCCACGGTCTCGGAGGCGTCGGCGGCTAGCCAGGCCTGGTTGTATTCATGAACAACGCGTATGCCGGAGCCGCCGGGCGCGCGAATAGCAGCAACGTCCCGAGATCCTGGAGGCACAAAGGAGCTTACGGTTGCTCGCAACATCCGCAGGGCGGCAGTAAGGATCTCGGCAGGAGGCGGTGGTAACGGTGAAAACGTACCCGTGCGCAGCACCAAGTCTTGGGCCGAGGATGTCGGGGCAGCTGCAGGTTTGGCAGAAGTTGTTTTCTGCCCGGCAACCTTGGGGCGCGACTTCGCGGCAGGTTGATCAGCTTGCCGGGAAGAGGTTGTGGAACGTTTCTCCGGGGCGGTCTTGTTCGTGGCTTGCTGGGAGGGACCGCTTGGCGCGAGCTGCCGGCGAGGGCTCAGAATCTCTGCCTCAAGCCCGGGCACTCGGCGAGGGCTTTCCGGAAGAAGAATGTCTCCCGAGGTGGTCGTGGCCGGCACAGGGATCTCGTCGATCACCGGGCGTGCATCCGGAGTCACAACGGTAGCCGGTGCGGCACCGGAGGCAGCAGGCTCGCTTCCTCGAGTAGAAGGGCGAGGAGGAGAAGGGGAAGCCCGAGCCGGGCTGGGAGTCCGAGTTCCGGGAGGAGGAGGAATAGCGGGTGACGGGAGGTCGAGTGCGTCCCTGAAAGAAAATATCTCAGTAATAATTTATGGAGAAGGCAAAATCATGTAGCATAAGGCAAGGAGAATGTACCCGGAATCCACAGTGGGAGGTCCCCTCTGCCGGCGCCAAGGAGGCTTCTCGGCCGTTTGTTTATTCGGCTTGCTCCTCTTGGGGGGGTTGCCGAAGTTATCGGCAGCCTCGGTGTCGGAAGCCGCGCGCTTCCGGCTCTCGGCGCGTTTGGTCCCGGCCGTCGGCTTCGGAACCACTGCTGAGGCCCAGTTGAGAGGGAGAGCGTCAATCACATCGAGAATTTGGCACTCAATCTCATCCGAAGAAATGGAAACTGCCTCTGAGGTTGAAGGGTTACCCGCGGCGGCAGCTTTATCAGAGGAATGGCGAGGTGCTCCTCACCATCAGGATCTTCCCTCGGCATCTCTTCCGGTGTTGGGAAGTTCGGCGCAAAATTCCCGTTGGCGTGGATAGCGTCTTCCTCGATTTGCCGCTCGAATAACTGCGCAAATAAATCACCACATGATACCCATGTCGGTTTCCAACAGAACATGTTTCATGGGTTTTTTCCAACAGAACATGATACCCATACCCATGATACCCATGCAAGTTTATGAAAGGCAGATATGAGCACATGTTTCATGGGTTTTTTCCGGGATCCCCCGATGGCACCCCAAGAGTAGTCATCCGTCATCTTCGTCCGAGCAATAGCTCGAACGCGGCGGACGACCGCAGCGTGATCTAGCCCAAAGATACTGGTCCGGGTAGGGTCTAAATTCCCGGCCATATGGCACATCTTGTGCACTCGGGTTTGGAGGGGGCAGACTCGGCGAATGATGAAGCAGCGTAGGAGATCATCGCCGGTCACCGTGTCGGTCAGCACGTTCAGAACGTCGTGCATGCACCTGACTTCTTCGGTGTCGGGGAGCCGTTTCCAGAGGTTGAATTTGCGCGGAGGACCAATGGCGAACTCCGGCAGATTAATGAAGTCCGGATTCGAGGATCCCGGAGCATCTCCCGAGCTTTCCCGGTTCTTCACATAGAAGAAGCTGCAGTGCCACTTCCGGCAGGACTCTAGTCCTTTGACTATTGGGAATCCGGAGTCGGCGCGGGGGATGATGGTGGCAGCTCCGCAGTCGACCAAGTCTTTTATTTTTTGGTCCGGGTTGGGGATGGCTTGGCGGCAAAGGATGAAGTACTTGGCCCAGAGGTCCAGGAATGGCCATATGCCGAGATATGCTTCCGTATAAGTGGTGAAGACCGAAAGCATCATGATGGCGTTGGCAGGGAGATGATGGGGTTGGAGGCTGTAAGTGTCGAGGAAGTCGCGGAAGAAGGGGCTAGCCGGAAGCCCAAACCCACGCTCGAAGTGCGTTAGGAATACAACGTATTCCCCGGGTTGGGGTTCCGGTTGAACCTCGTCCTCCGGGAGACGGCTCTCAACTTCCGGAGGAATCCGGTGGGTCCGATACAGCCAGTCCAAGTCCTCCTGGGTGGTCTCCGATCCATCCCAGCATCCCCGGATACCTTCTTCGCCCATGCCGGAGAAGTCCGCAGATGTATCCGGGCTACTCTGCAGGCGCAGTGGCGGTTAGTCGGGGTTAGTCTATTGGGAGCTAAGATGCCGGATCGCAAACTCTTAAACACAACCGAGTTCAGGGCAGGTAAGATCTACTGTAACATCCCAACATTTTAGGATGTTCAAAAATCACTAAAATTTAAAACTTTTCTTTTTATTAAAATACAATATTAAATGTATGAGAAAACCAACTATAAAAGACTTAAAAGTTTAATATTTCCAATGTCACAGTTTAAAACATTTTATTATTCCATGTAATTCAAAACCTTAAAATATAATTTGACAAAAATGTTACAAACTACAATTCATTTTATTTTAAGTGAATAGTTGTATTTGAATTAAATCACTTAGCCATATCTATTCATAAATACAAGATTATAAAAATAGTATATAATTACTAAATGGTTTTCATTCCTTTAACTAAGTTCAAAATATAGTTTGGAAATTATAAGCCTATAGTGTATAACTTTAAAACCTCATCGAATGTAAATTAATGAATCAGCCAAATAAACATTGCATTTGCTTAAATGAATTTCATCTATTTCTCAAAGCATGGAATGATTAATAGATTCTAAGTAAGAATAGAATTAAAACAAAAATCCTTTCCAAAGTTGTTATAAAGTTTCAAATGATTTATCATAATTAAAATATAATGTTGCACAAATTATTTCAATTAAAAATGAATACCCTATATTTCACTTTTCCTAAAACATTGTTATATGTGTTCCTTAATATTATGCCAAAATAAAGATAAATGATTTCAGCAAAATAAGATTAAATAACTTAAATTCAAACATATTGAAATGTGGGTATTTTTACAAATTTTATTCAGCCAAAAGAAAATTCAAATAAGATAGAAATTCAAATTTGACTTAAGTGTCAAATTTGTAATTAAGCAATATTTCAAAATACTAAATTTCAAAAATATTCAAAACATACCCACAACTGGTTTAACAGCAAGATATTATTTTTACAAATTTTTAGAAATTTATTTGACATCAATTGGAGGTATAAATCAAAAGATATGAATTAAGGAAATAAAATCAGAAAATAAAATGCTGGCTGACGTCATGCTGACGTCAGCGGATCGTCTTCTTCCTCTAACAGAACGAGTCGCAGGAGAAGGAGATCGAATCGGAGACGATATCTCCTCCGATTCGTGCGGGATTTGGTCTCCGATGCCCCCTACTTAAACCCCAGAACCCGCCGCCACTTTTCCCTCTTGAACCCTAGCTCAGATCGCCCCCAGGCTGCCCGAAATCGCCGCCGCCGTGCCGCCATTGCCGTCGGCATCTTCGAGGTTTTCCGGTGAGATTCGATCGACCCAGGCTCTCCCCTCCACCCCCTTAGCTTCCCCTCGATCCTCTGCATCTCCCTGACTTGACGCGGTAGCAAATTTCGTAGCAGAACGAGCCATCCGTGCTCCACCGAATCTCCCCGCCGCCGTGCGCAGCTCCGACGAGGTGTATCCGAAGAACGAGGAAGCTCCAAGGACCACGAGCGCGCCATCGACCTCGCCCGGACCTCCTCTACAACACGGTATGCTCCGCTTGTCCTCTAGGGCGGTAGATCATCGGGAACGCGATTTTCCGATCGTGGCGCCGCCGCGCGCTCCATCTCCGGCGACCTAGCGCCGCTCCTCTATTGCAATCGATCTCGCCCGTCCGATTTGATCTCCACGGCTGAGATTAGAAGCCGAGGACGAACGGGTACGCTCTGATCTGGACCGTCAGATCCAGATCTGACGGCCCAGATCAATCACTTAACCACGTCAGCGCCACGTGGACAGCACAGTCAGCAGCCACGTCAGCGCCAGCGTGTAAAGCGTTTTTCTATTTTATTTTTAATTGGAAAATTTGCAGATTAGTCCCTGTAATTAAAATATCCATAACCTTTTAACCACAACTCCAAATTTAATAATTTTTATATATTTGGAAAGCTCTGGATGTGTAGAATAATTTGGATCAGACAAAATTCAAATTTGACTTAGTATAAAATATTCAAATTTCAAATGGTGAATTTGAGTAGATTTGTAATAACTTTAAATCTATAAATCCAAAAATTGCAAATAAATATGTTTTAGAAACTTTAGAATATGTGTAAATTAATGCCACTGCTATAAAATATTTTTGAGCAATTTTTGAATGATTTCATAGTTGTGTGTATAAATTGAATAGTTTGACTAATTTTGAAATAACTTTTAATAGAAACATTATTTTTGATTAAATCCAATTGCAATAGATTTAATTAAATGCTCTCTGTCTATTAACACAAATTATAACATTTTGTTATAGAAATTTAATCATAGGAAAACTTTAATATTATAATTATTCCTTTTAATTTTATTTTCCAAAACTAGGAATTTATTTAAAATGCATTTATGAATTCATACATATTTATAAATAAAACACAAAAGTTATTTTTATGTTTCTTGTGATTTAAGATTTCATTTCATTCATAGCATACATTATTCTCATAGGAAAACCCCTCTTCAATAGTTTTCTCTAAGTTAGGATTATTTTCAGACTTAGTATTTTGTGAAAAGTGCTATGCACTAGACACTTAGTAGTTTTCAAGATGGAGCTAGAAGACCATTGAAGGACTTAGCCAAAACAAGACTTCAGAAGTATCTTCAAGGAGGAAACACTTAGAAGAAAATCAAGTAGAAGTCAAGAAGGCCAACCCCCTTTCTATTCTCTAAGTCTTTCTCTCTATCTTTTCTCCTCATCTGAGACTTCATGAAGACTAAGTAAATCCAAGACCAGCCTCGAGGATACAAGAATCATCAAGTCTGGAGAGTCATCAGGACTACCCAGAAATCAATCAAGACATCATCAAGGAGAAAATTTCAAGTCTTGAGATGAAGCCTGGAGGACAACTACATCTTTCTGTCTATCTTTTCCCTCTTTCCTAATCTTGTCTTTAGACTTAAACAAATTTTGATCATGATGTTATCATCTTGAAGTTGTTGGATCCTAGCAGCATAGTGGGATGAAGCGGCCTGGAAACAAACCTTACATGTCCACGTACATGAGACCTGTTCCACAATTTAAGTGGCTGGCCGGGTGTCTGTCTCTCTCACTATAGTGAATGTCCAACTTACAAAGAGTTGATAATAATTGTGATCATCTTGAACAAATGACTTAGTATTTTTCTCTAAGTATTTTACACATCAAGACTAAGCCATTAGAGTGCTTATTCAAGATGATATAAAACAAAATATTTTATTCAATGACCTTAGTCCTTAGTCCTTTTGGACCAACACATTGCCTTGCATAAACTTAAAAGATTTCCATAGCATGATAAAGCATTTCTAGCCTTAGAAATAATTTGCATACCATACATTTCATGCTTTCCTTAGGAGTTTCCAAAACTTGTTGTTCATTTGATGTGAGCATGTATGTTTGATGATTGTTGTTTGTTGATTGTTGTATTGTTGTTTGCTATTACTGTTTAGATTAAACGGAGAGCAAACGTTCGTTGTTGAAAAGAGTTGTGTACAACGACAACATTCAAAGGCAAGTGGCACACCTCATAAACTTCCTATTTTTATATGCATTACTTAGTGTATTTTTATATGCATGTGTTGCTATGCTAAACCTGTGTAGAATCCCTTATTCCTGTGTCTAGGTTCCTATATCATACTTAGCAGAAATATTGATGCTATGCAATTGAGGAAAGGTGTTTACAAAATGTTAAGTGACTACTCAGGGCTGTGCTCATGGCTGTCTTCGCCTAGGATGAATTTCTATTCTACTTAGGGCTGTGAGCATGGTGATTTTTACCTGAGAGTGCACATCCACTTAAGTTAATGAAACACCTGGGTGGAAATTGGTTGTATGGTTTATGTTGAGTGGCTTTTGGGACTATGCTTGTGGTTGTCTTCGCCTAGGATGAATTTCTATTCTACTTAGGGCCATGAGTATGGTGGTTTTCACCCAGAAGTGCACTTGTGGACGGCCACCCAGGAACAAAGGAATCTGAAGGAACTCCAAGTGACGATTGCTTCCAGTGCAGCCTTTTGACAATGGGCTCTGTCTAGAACAATTAAGTTGTGAGGGTGCAACCTGTCAGCTTGACAAGCAGATGTAGAGGGATGATAGGTGGAACGGGTCTTGCTAGTATGGTTGCATTCTTCTTCTGAAAGTTCTTGTCTCAATTCTCTCCTTTCCATAATACACTCCGCGTGTATAGGATATCTCGGACAAATTGAGTCTTAAGGTGAAAGTGCACAACCTCTGCAGAGTGTAAAACTAAGTACTTAGCCGTGTCCCCGGTTACGGACAATTTTGAGCAGCTGATCAAGGACGTCAACGGAGGATTCCATCATTCCAATTTCTAAGTTAAAACTTGATGGGAGAACAAGGGAAGATGAGATTTATGGTTTTCATGCCATACTCATCGAGATCTCAAGAAAAGTGTTTCCAAAGAGTAGGAAAAATTGGCTTTATGCAAATTAGCCTTGAGCTCCACCAGCCAAATATTCATATAGGCTTTAGAGTTATTCCATAAGTGTCCACCATAGTGTCACTTGCCAGACTCCATTTTTAATGGAATCTGACCCACGTTGTTGCAATATTTTTCCTATTGCAGATTTGATCAGATGACGAGTGAGGTTTCGTTAAAGGTTTCGAGTCTACAACCAACATGTTTTCGCCTGTGGCAGCATGAAAGTTATAGAGGCTCTCTGCTATTGTATTCCGCTGTGTACCTTTTTAATGCTAGCTTTATGCTATGCAACTTGTATAAATATTTTGTAATTCTGGATCATCGATGTAATAAAATTGACCTTTGTTGTGATATTACATCGTAAACTGTGTGTGCAAATGAATCGATCCAGGGATTTGCACTATACACAGGTATCTGCCTTATTTAAAGTTCAGGTACGCTACAGATGGTATCAGAGCACTGTGTTGCCTGTAGGTTCGAAACCCCTAGGATTGGACTAAGACCTCAAAAGTTAAATAGTTAACTAAACTAGGATCCCAAAACATGAGTAAATTTTGAACCTTCCCTTAATATTGTTTTACTTTATCTTGTCTTGCATCTTTCCCTTTTCTCTTAAATTCTAATACTCTTACCTGTTCAAAATTTTAGATGGGAGAATACACTGAGACTGCGTATGCTGGAGTTTTGTCGGGTTTCATCTTTGGGAGGCAGCTGGCTAGATTGACAAGTGTTTTGAAGCTACCACCACCCTATTTCCGAGGAAGGAAGGAAGAGACCAACATACCCCATGGGATACGTTGGGAAATACGCACCATCATGACCCCGGATCCTACGATGCCAGACTTCGAGTCCGTGGACTATGTCACCTACTACCCAGAGTGGATTGAGGGAGTGAACATAGCTATGGTGGACTTAATGGCTCGTTTGTGTTACAAGTATCGATTCAAGCTAGCACCAGGATCGCCCTTCCGTGCCTTTGGGAAGAGGAATGCACATGGTCTCTCGATGGCTCACACGGGAAATCGCCTGGACGTGCCCCTTGTTAACAAGACGTTTGAAGACTTGGATTATCTCATCAACTGTCTGACCAGGAGAGTCCAACAGACTCAGGACGTCGCAGATCATGCACAAGCCGTCATACACGCAAAAACCCAAGAACTCCAGGCTTCTGAAAATCTTATTGGTCAGTTGGAGGATCTCATCCATGACCTACATTTGGAGAACCTTGGCAAGGATCAGCAAATTGCCATGCTTGAGGCTCAACTCATTCCACCTCCACCACCGCCAGTAGTTGAAGAAGGAGGTGACCAAGGCACTGGAGATGTGACTGTATCTGCAGCTACGAAGAAGGAAGGACCAGTGGAAGAAGACCCCGAAGAAGTGCTGTCTGAAGAGTCAACTGAGGGAGAAGTCACGCTTGTGGGAAATAACCACGCAATAAAACGCAAGCGTAGCATTTAGAAAGGATAAGTGTAGCAGTCAAAACCATGTTAGAGGGACCACCATTTATCCTTTAGCTTATTGTATCGATTTAGTGTATTGACCTATCAAATTGTGGTATGGCAGTACTGTTACTTTTGTAATTCCCCGACCTTTCGTTCGATAAACAATTAGTTCGATTTCTCAAAAGAAGTTTGAAATTTTTACGTATGTGGTTGCTTGTGTTTGTTTGATGTTTGTTAGATGATGTTTGTAGTGGATTACCTTGATTGTTGGTTGTGCATTAGGATGTTGAATTATCAATTAAACTTTTCTTTTAAGGGTGGTAGCCACCTAGAAAATTCAAACCCAGTCACTTAAACCCAGAAATCTCAAACTATCTTTCCTTTCATCTTTCTAATCAGAAAAACCATTCACTGTCAGTTTTCAAGTTTCATGTCAGAGATTTCATTTCCCAAAACATCTCGAGTTATCAGAATCATTCAAGCCTTGCTTTCTTTTCTAGCTTCTCCGAATCCCGGGGACGAGATTCCTTTTAAGGGTGGTAGTCTGTAACATCCCAACATTTTAGGATGTTCAAAAATCACTAAAATTTAAAACTTTTCTTTTTATTAAAATACAATATTAAATGTATGAGAAAACCAACTATAAAAGACTTAAAAGTTTAATATTTCCAATGTGACAGTTTAAAACATTTTATTATTCCATGTAATTCAAAACCTTAAAATATAATTTGACAAAAATGTTACAAACTACAATTCATTTTATTTTAAGTGAATAGTTGTATTTGAATTAAATCACTTAGCCATATCTATTCATAAATACAAGATTATAAAAATAGTATATAATTACTAAATGGTTTTCATTCCTTTAACTAAGTTCAAAATATAGTTTGGAAATTATAAGCCTATAGTGTATAACTTTAAAACCTCATCGAATGTAAATTAATGAATCAGCCAAATAAACATTGCATTTGCTTAAATGAATTTCATCTATTTCTCAAAGCATGGAATGATTAATAGATTCTAAGTAAGAATAGAATTAAAACAAAAATCCTTTCCAAAGTTGTTATAAAGTTTCAAATGATTTATCATAATTAAAATATAATGTTGCACAAATTATTTCAATTAAAAATGAATACCCTATATTTCACTTTTCCTAAAACATTGTTATATGTGTTCCTTAATATTATGCCAAAATAAAGATAAATGATTTCAGCAAAATAAGTTTAAATAACTTAAATTCAAACATATTGAAATGTGGGTATTTTTACAAATTTTATTCAGCCAAAAGAAAATTCAAATAAGATAGAAATTCAAATTTGACTTAAGTGTCAAATTTGTAATTAAGCAATATTTCAAAATACTAAATTTCAAAAATATTCAAAACATACCCACAACTGGTTTAACAGCAAGATATTATTTTTACAAATTTTTAGAAATTTATTTGACATCAATTGGAGGTATAAATCAAAAGATATGAATTAAGGAAATAAAATCAGAAAATAAAATGCTGGCTGATGTCATGCTGACGTCAGCGGATCGTCTTCTTCCTCTAACAGAACGAGTCGCAGGAGAAGGAGATCGAATCGGAGACGATATCTCCTCCGATTCGTGCGGGATTTGGTCTCCGATGCCCCCTACTTAAACCCCAGAACCCGCCGCCACTTTTCCCTCTTGAACCCTAGCTCAGATCGCCCCCAGGCTGCCCGAAATCGCCGCCGCCGTGCCGCCATTGCCGTCGGCATCTTCGAGGTTTTCCGGTGAGATTCGATCGACCCAGGCTCTCCCCTCCACCCCCTTAGCTTCCCCTCGATCCTCTGCATCTCCCTGACTTGACGCGGTAGCAAATTTCGTAGCAGAACGAGCCATCCGTGCTCCACCGAATCTCCCCGCCGCCGTGCGCAGCTCCGACGAGGTGTATCCGAAGAACGAGGAAGCTCCAAGGACCACGAGCGCGCCATCGACCTCGCCCGGACCTCCTCTACAACACGGTATGCTCCGCTTGTCCTCTAGGGCGGTAGATCATCGGGAACGCGATTTTCCGATCGTGGCGCCGCCGCGCGCTCCATCTCCGGCGACCTAGCGCCGCTCCTCTATTGCAATCGATCTCGCCCGTCCGATTTGATCTCCACGGCTGAGATTAGAAGCCGAGGACGAACGGGTACGCTCTGATCTGGACCGTCAGATCCAGATCTGACGGCCCAGATCAATCACTTAACCACGTCAGCGCCACGTGGACAGCACAGTCAGCAGCCACGTCAGCGCCAGCGTGTAAAGCGTTTTTCTATTTTATTTTTAATTGGAAAATTTGCAGATTAGTCCCTGTAATTAAAATATCCATAACCTTTTAACCACAACTCCAAATTTAATAATTTTTATATATTTGGAAAGCTCTGGATGTGTAGAATAATTTGGATCAGACAAAATTCAAATTTGACTTAGTATAAAATATTCAAATTTCAAATGGTGAATTTGAGTAGATTTGTAATAACTTTAAATCTATAAATCCAAAAATTGCAAATAAATATGTTTTAGAAACTTTAGAATATGTGTAAATTAATGCCACTGCTATAAAATATTTTTGAGCAATTTTTGAATGATTTCATAGTTGTGTGTATAAATTGAATAGTTTGACTAATTTTGAAATAACTTTTAATAGAAACATTATTTTTGATTAAATCCAATTGCAATAGATTTAATTAAATGCTCTCTGTCTATTAACACAAATTATAACATTTTGTTATAGAAATTTAATCATAGGAAAACTTTAATATTATAATTATTCCTTTTAATTTTATTTTCCAAAACTAGGAATTTATTTAAAATGCATTTATGAATTCATACATATTTATAAATAAAACACAAAAGTTATTTTTATGTTTCTTGTGATTTAAGATTTCATTTCATTCATAGCATACATTATTCTCATAGGAAAACCCCTCTTCAATAGTTTTCTCTAAGTTAGGATTATTTTCAGACTTAGTATTTTGTGAAAAGTGCTATGCACTAGACACTTAGTAGTTTTCAAGATGGAGCTAGAAGACCATTGAAGGACTTAGCCAAAACAAGACTTCAGAAGTATCTTCAAGGAGGAAACACTTAGAAGAAAATCAAGTAGAAGTCAAGAAGGCCAACCCCCTTTCTATTCTCTAAGTCTTTCTCTCTGTCTTTTCTCCTCATCTGAGACTTCATGAAGACTAAGTAAATCCAAGACCAGCCTCGAGGATACAAGAATCATCAAGTCTGGAGAGTCATCAGGACTACCCAGAAATCAATCAAGACATCATCAAGGAGAAAATTTCAAGTCTGGAGATGAAGCCTGGAGGACAACTACATCTTTCTGTCTATCTTTTCCCTCTTTCCTAATCTTGTCTTTAGACTTAAAAAAATTTTGATCATGATGTTATCATCTTGAAGTTGTTGGATCCTAGCAGCATAGTGGGATGAAGCGGCCTGGAAACAAACCTTACATGTCCACGTACATGAGACCTGTTCCACAATTTAAGTGGCTGGCCGGGTGTCTGTCTCTCTCACTATAGTGAATGTCCAACTTACAAAGAGTTGATAATAATTGTGATCATCTTGAACAAATGACTTAGTATTTTTCTCTAAGTATTTTACACATCAAGACTAAGCCATTAGAGTGCTTATTCAAGATGATATAAAACAAAATATTTTATTCAATGACCTTAGTCCTTAGTCCTTTTGGACCAACACATTGCCTTGCATAAACTTAAAAGATTTCCATAGCATGATAAAGCATTTCTAGCCTTAGAAATAATTTGCATACCATACATTTCATGCTTTCCTTAGGAGTTTCCAAAACTTGTTGTTCATTTGATGTGAGCATGTATGTTTGATGATTGTTGTTTGTTGATTGTTGTATTGTTGTTTGCTATTACTGTTTAGATTAAACGGAGAGCAAACGTTCGTTGTTGAAAAGAGTTGTGTACAACAACAACATTCAAAGGCAAGTGGCACACCTCATAAACTTCCTATTCTTATATGCATTACTTAGTGTATTTTTATATGCATGTGTTGCTATGCTAAACCTGTGTAGAATCCCTTATTCCTGTGTCTAGGTTCCTATATCATACTTAGCAGAAATATTGATGCTATGCAATTGAGGAAAGGTGTTTACAAAATGTTAAGTGACTACTCAGGGCTGTGCTCATGGCTGTCTTCGCCTAGGATGAATTTCTATTCTACTTAGGGCTGTGAGCATGGTGATTTTTACCTGAGAGTGCACATCCACTTAAGTTAATGAAACACCTGGGTGGAAATTGGTTGTATGGTTTATGTTGAGTGGCTTTTGGGACTATGCTTGTGGTTGTCTTCGCCTAGGATGAATTTCTATTCTACTTAGGGCCATGAGTATGGTGGTTTTCACCCAGAAGTGCACTTGTGGACGGCCACCCAGGAACAAAGGAATCTGAAGGAACTCCAAGTGACGATTGCTTCCAGTGCAGCCTTTTGACAATGGGCTCTGTCTAGAACAATTAAGTTGTGAGGGTGCAACCTGTCAGCTTGACAAGCAGATGTAGAGGGATGATAGGTGGAACGGGTCTTGCTAGTATGGTTGCATTCTTCTTCTGAAAGTTCTTGTCTCAATTCTCTCCTTTCCATAATACACTCCGCGTGTATAGGATATCTCGGACAAATTGAGTCTTAAGGTGAAAGTGCACAACCTCTGCAGAGTGTAAAACTAAGTACTTAGCCGTGTCCCCGGTTACGGACAATTTTGAGCAGCTGATCAAGGACGTCAACGGAGGATTCCATCATTCCAATTTCTAAGTTAAAACTTGATGGGAGAACAAGGGAAGATGAGATTTATGGTTTTCATGCCATACTCATCGAGATCTCAAGAAAAGTGTTTCCAAAGAGTAGGAAAAATTGGCTTTATGCAAATTAGCCTTGAGCTCTACCAGCCAAATATTCATATAGGCTTTAGAGTTATTCCATAAGTGTCCACCATAGTGTCACTTGCCAGACTCCATTTTTAATGGAATCTGACCCACGTTGTTGCAATATTTTTCCTATTGCAGATTTGATCAGATGACGAGTGAGGTTTCGTTAAAGGTTTCGAGTCTACAACCAACATGTTTTCGCCTGTGGCAGCATGAAAGTTATAGAGGCTCTCTGCTATTGTATTCCGCTGTGTACCTTTTTAATGCTAGCTTTATGCTATGCAACTTGTATAAATATTTTGTAATTCTGGATCATCGATGTAATAAAATTGACCTTTGTTGTGATATTACATCGTAAACTGTGTGTGCAAATGAATCGATCCAGGGATTTGCACTATACACAGGTATCTGCCTTATTTAAAGTGCAGGTACGCTACATCTACCGTGTGCTGATAAATCAAAACTTAAAGTGAGGAAAATATACTCGGGCTAAACTCGAATGAGGCGTAATGCGAGCGAAAGTTCTAAGTCCTACCGCAACGGTGCATCACCGCCGTGCACCCCGTGCGCGCCGCTCGGGTCATGCTCACCGGTGGCGGCTCAACTGCGCGTGTGTTAGAGCACGGCCGAAGGCGAGGTATTAATCTACTAAAGAAGATCATCGAGGCGGAGAGAGCAACTCACCGGAGAAGAGGAGGTCGGTGACGCGCAAGAGGAACGGCGGCGTTCGGGCTCCGGCGAACAGCGAGGGCGGCGGCGTTCGGGCGACGAACACAGCGGCGGCGATGCGCTCGAGACGACGGTGGAGGAGAAGCGAAGGAGAGGAAGAAGAAGAGGAGACCGTTCCGGTCCCCTATTTATGGGGGGGATTCCGGAGCGGTTTCCAATTTTCCCGCCCACGATCTCCACGATCGTGGGTGGGATCCATTTTGTGCAGCGCGGCACGTGGCGCTAGCCGGAGCGCCCGATCCGGCCACACCAAGGGTCACACGGCCCCAACGGTTGGGCTTCGGATCGGCTGCGGCTCCCGGCGCGCGAACCCAAGCAACGGCGTGCTCGGGCAGAAGCACTCGAGTGCACTTCTAGCCAGACGGGACGTCGGGTGGGGCCCAGCTCGCAGTCTCGAGTTCAATACGGAGCCAACGGTCAAGATTCACTGAGACTGCACTATCCGGTTGTAGGTTTCGTCGGCCGGTTAAAACAGTTTCGGTAAGAAGGTCTTGGGAAAAATCGATCTCGGCAAGAAAACGGAGGATGAGGTCATGTGTTCTCGAAAGATAGTTGTTATTAAAGCTGATCCCGCACATCATCTGAGGTCGTTGTGCAGCACCAGCTTCGGGGACTAGTGTCGGGGGGCTGCCCCCCGGGTAGGGGCAGATCCCGGAATAATTCAGTAAGGTATCAACCATACTTGACCTCTGGCGAGAGCAAGGGACACCTCCTGGGGTACTGAGAGGGCAACTTGACCCTTGAGCACTGGTAGAGTGCAAAGTGCCTCCTGACAGGCGCAAGGGTCAGCTCTAGCAACTATAAATAGACACCCCCGGCCTTCACAATGGCAGCACAAGCATCAACGGGTGGTTCCTCTAAGAACTAGCTTCTCGAAGATGTCTTTGCTGATAGGCTAAGACATCTTCGGGAGGCTAGGCCTAGAGATACTCATCCTGAGACGAGCTCGGGCGCCTCCGGAGAGGATCTCGGATCTCAGGCTCCGAAGAAACTCCCGGAAGGAGGTGTACTCGGTTTTACCGGATAGGTGGTCCGGGTAAGTGCTAACCGGTGTGTATGTCTCGGTCTTGATCTTATGTAGGAGAGGCTCACAGTGGCAAGCGAGGAGGTAGCCGGCATGAGGGATCTCGGTAGGCCGTCAACGGTCTATAGCAGGCTTTCCCGTCTGTTGCGGGGGGAAGTACCATTCCACCTGACACGGAAGCATGGTCACCTACCGCCTAACACGGAAGCATGGTCACCTCCCGCCTGACACGGGAGCGCGTCAGCTGGTACGACAACGGTACGACAAGACCTGACATGCCTAGTCCGGCAATCCGGAAAAGGCTATCCGGGATGGGCCAAGACATGTCTTGTCTCTGACAGGGGGACAATGATGGTTCAGGACGGCGCCTGCTGTCCTTATCGAGATGATGATGAAGGGGCTACGCCGGATAACGCGGCGGCTAGGTCGCACTAGCCGGTGACGACATGCCGGTTAGGCCTGTCCGGTGGGGCCAAGCCAGTTAGGGTCTCCGGCCCTCCTGGCCGGAACTCTATAAAAGGCGCCATAACTGCTTCTGTGAGAGGAGGACCAGCTTGGGAGCCAAAGCTATAGTTGCATTTACTCCTAGAGCATTTACTTCTTCGCACCTTGAGTTCATCTAGTTCTTCGTGTTCTTCCCTTTGAGAGATCTAGCGGCAAGTTGTAGCCCTTGTACCACAAGTATATAGAGAGGAAAGGCAGGAGTAGGGGTGTTACCTCCTCACGAGGGCCCTGAACCTGGGTATATCGTGTGTGTGTTGTGTGCCTTCGTGCATTTGTTCGTGTTTGTTAGATCTTCCCCCTCGCACTTTGATCTTGTTTCTCGTTCTTGGGAGATCTCGGTTATACCGGGATCCTCCTCGTGTGGGCTATTCAGCTCGCTATCCCTCCCCGGATCCACCAACGTCCATCGGCCCCACACATTAGCCATCCTATGGCATCTGCCGTGACACCACCACGACACAGGAACCTTCATCAAGCTGCCCCACCAAAATCCTTCCAAAGATATTGACACTGCCTGATGCTCATGACCAACAATACTATGTAGGGATGACACTTGTTGAATGGTGATGCCTGGGCTGAATAAGCAGCTGCAAGGATTTATCCCAGAAAGTTGTTTGAATATTGACCCACTTAGAGAGAAGCATGTTCCTGAGCATCCATAACCTCGGAATTGATCTTCTCTTTCCCTTTCTTTTCTGCTCCCGTGCTTAGATCGAACAATATTGCGAAATCAGTGATACGAAAAATCCTCTTCCATTCTTTCCGCCTAGGGCTGCAGGCAACTTAGAGAAGAAAACAGGCTTACATCTCCAAGCCACACTAGGTAGGGTAAGGAATAGTCCCTATCACGACTGGTTCTTCTCTTCTTCTATAAGCCTCTGCTGAGCAATCTCCCCATTAGCATCAGCATTCCCTTCATTCTCCCCCTCTCGACTATCACCCTCGGTGCTAGCAGAGAATTCCTCCAAGAACTGACTAAGATCACCTCTACCTGTGTTGTGTAGTATGGCTCATGTTACCGAAAGGTTACATACATACTTGCATCTAATTTCCTCCCAATAAGATCCCAACATTGATATCCCTTTTGGCTAGATGCATAATCAAGAAATATACACCTCACTGCCCGCGGATCCAACTTGCCAACAGAAGGTCGATGATCTCACACAAAGCACACACACACAACCTTTCACTTTTGTTTAGGAGGCACCTTGAACTCCCTTTGGCCCAAGTGAAGTTCGGCTGGAGACTTCATACCAAGTATCCTAGACGGCATATGGTTTATGAGGTACGTTGCTGTCATCACTGCCTTACTCGATAAATTCTTTGGCACATTTATCTAAAACATAAGTGACCGTGCCACCTCCTGCAGATGTCGGTTCTTCCTTTCCCTTTCCGCCACTCCATTCTGTGATGGGGTTCCATCCAGTTCCAACACAAGTAGTCTGATGAATAATCCCATGTTCTTATATATAAGCATCAACCTCTCTATTCACATATTCAGTCCCATTATCTGACCGGAGAATCCGAATCTTCGCTTCAAACTAAGTAGCCACCAGCTTATGGAAGTCCTGAAACCATCTCACAACCTCACTCTTGTGCTTCATCAAATAAATCCAAGCAAGTCATACGAGTGCAACAGTCCATAAATGTAACAAACCACTTGAACCCGCTCACAGAAGTGACAGAACATGGACCCCAAACAGAAGAATGTATCAATAAGAAGGGTTCATCACTTCGAAGGTCAATGCTAGGATATGTAGACCTTGTATGCTTCCCAAACGCGCAAGCATCACACACAAGTATGCTCTTGTCCACCTTCTGAAACAAATAAGGATACATACATCCTACTCTTATTATCAATGGATAGCCCAAACGAAAATGATGTAGCAAGATCTCTGCTTCAGGTCTTCTAGCAATCAAAGACAATGCGACATCCACTTGATCAACCACAACCCCTTACGCCTGATTCCAGACCCAATCCTCTTCCCAGTGCCCTTCTCCTCAAATAAACTCCAATCCTCATAAAATGTAACAGTACATTTGAATTGCTCAATGATGGAGCTAATAGAGAGGAGATTGACCGGAAAGGTGGCACATGCAAAATGGAAGGCAACACCATAGACGGTGTGCATTTTACAGACCACACTCCCTTTAGAAATTGGGCCTTAAGTCGTACCGAACACTATGTCCTAATAGGAAGGGATTTCTTTCAACCCGGTGGTAAGCCGGTGGTACCCGGAGAAAACATTGCCCGAAGGAAGGGACTAAACCCATATGTTCAAGTAGTAGCCAAGTAGTACCGAAGGAGTATCTCCGAGTTAAGGAGTACCGAAGGGAAGGAAGAAAAACCAAGTGAAAGAAGAAGTGCTAAAGTGCACAGCCACAGTATGGCAGAGAACAGCGTCTATCTCTCAAAGAAAGATCCGCAAGAGAAGAAAGGACCTGGGACAGAAGAAAGAACCGAACCCTATAGTTGTACAGAATTCCGTTTGTCCGCTTTCCATTTCGACCACTCGCTCCTATGTATGAAGAATGGCTCTTCCTTGTCTTCATCTTTTCCAATCGACTGCCTTCGGGCGGATCCACACACGGATATCGAGTCAGTCTAGTGGCTCATGCTGCTTAATAGTGGAGGCGGGTAACAACTGCTCTTTCTTCTCGATCGAGTAGCCACCGCATCAATTGGTAAGCTTCCCACGCCAAAGCTAGTCTTCCTTGCTTTCCCAGCAAACAATAAGACCCATAGCATGTGCACCAGGATGGTCTTTCTATCCCTATCTATTCTCACCGAACTAGACCTCTCATACCCGGCTACAGGAGAGGCTTATTATTTATTTTCTTCGTCATAAATGATTTCCGCTGACTCAAGCATAGCATCTTACCCCCCATTAAGCTAATATCTCCCTTGCCATTAATTCAACAAGGCTTCCGAGAAAGAAAGGCATGTTACGAACCTAAGAACACCTACCCACCTATTAACTTTTTGAATTATGAGCTTTGGACGTTAAGGAATGAGTGGAATGAATAGACGACGTACTGTCTCTAATCGGTGCAGCCTGCTGAGTGCCCTTACTCTTGGTCATAGGCTTCGGAGAGTCAGACTGGAACTACGGCTATGGGAAAGTTCGCTATGGAAGGAAAGCATTTAACTACCTCACATCTGGTAAGTGTAGCAAGTCCAAATCCCTCATCTCATACGTTTCCCTCCACCTCCTCCGCTGGCCTCATAAGCCTCGTGGCCAGTAGGCAATGATCTGACTTGGGCGACGGAATGTGTTTTACAATAGTTCCAACGTTTGAGTAATTGAACTTGCTTCTTCACGGAGCTCCACACTTTCTTTTCTTGACTTGCAGCAACAAATAATGCAGTAATAGGTAATGTTTGAAATCCTATAAGTACTTTACTGACTCAGCTCTTAGTTTAGTCTCGGTGCTGTTTTAGTCTAAGCCATTATACAACAATTCTGGACCCACAGCAGGAACAACTGCTTGTGGCCTCGGATGTAGATACCAGTCCCCTAGCCCCAGGAGTAGTAAGCCCGAACCGAAAAGTAGAGAGGCAGTGTCAGCGACACACCAAACAGAAACCTGCTTTCTGAGCCATAGATTGCGAGATCCTTGCTGCTGTAGAAAAAAGAGTAAGACGATCGGGCAGAACGAATGGTCATGCCAATGGCTTAGCTTAAGTGAAAGACGGATACCAATGAAAAGCCAAGAAGTCAAAGCGGAGAAGGAGTGACTCGCATGAGTCAACACTGACTACTCAGGTCCGGTAGAGCAATCTCCAATTCTCATATAAAAATGTTAATGTTATGATTTCGGTATTGATCAAAAGGTGCTGGGACCTTAGGGGATACATTAGTGCCATGTTCTATTGCGGAACGGTCGTATCCTGGTAACCTAGCCCCCGTAGGAGCTCTACCTAATCGTTGACATAATGGGTAGAAGGCTGTGCTTATTTGCAGGCAAATAGCTAAGTACCTCGAGGTAGCAACTCTACTCTTCATAGATGAAACAAGTGTTTAGTCTACCGAAGTTTCTTTTTTGCGGATTTATCCCTTATCATCCATCGTCTTTGTGAAAGTATGGAATTCTCACCTAGAGCTGCGGAACTCACGACTCTATTAGAAAGTCGAATGACCAACTTTTACACGAATTTTCAAGTGGATGAGATCGGTCGAGTGGTCTCAGTTGGAGATGGGATTGCACGTGTTTATGGATTGAACGAGATTCAAGCTGGAGAAATGGTGGAATTTGCCAGCGGTGTGAAAGGAATAGCCTTGAATCTTGAGAATGAGAATGTAGGTATTGTTGTCTTTGGTAGTGATACCGCTATTAAAGAGGGAGATCTTGTCAAGCGCACTGGATCTATTGTGGATGTTCCTGCGGGAAAGGCCATGTTAGGCCGTGTGGTCGACGCCTTGGGAGTACCTATATTGATGGAAAAGGGGCTCTAAGCGATCACGAACGAAGACGTGTCGAAGTGAAAGCCCCAGGGATTATTGAACGTAAATCTGTGCACGAACCCATGCAAACAGGCTTAAAAGCAGTGGATAGCCTGGTTCCTATAGGTCGTGGTCAACGAGAACTTATAATCGGGGACAGGCAAACTGGAAAAACTGCAATAGCTATCGATACTATATTAAACCAAAAGCAAATGAACTCAAGGGGCACAAATGAGAGTGATACATTGTATTGTGTCTATGTTGCGATTGGACAAAAACGCTCGACTGTGGCACAATTAGTTCAAATTCTTTCAGAAGCGAATGGTGCTGAGCCTGCTTCGCCGCCCGCTCCCCCCGATGGGGACGATGGGGATCCAGCAGCCCATGGTAATGATGGAAGAGTTGGGGGGGAATCAAACTCTGAAACGAGCTCCGATGATACGGAGAGCGATTCAGAGAATGACTCAGTCTCCTCTGAAACGAGCTCTGATACGGAGAGCGATTCAGAGAATGACTCATGCTCCTCCGACTCTGATTCTACTTCTTCGGACGGGAGCTCCGTAGGAAGTAGTAGTAGTCTGCCATTGGAACCGGATGAATTTGTACCGCTAGCTCCCGATGTCCCTCCGGCATCCCCGGACGGCGGCGGTACACTGCCGGACGCATTGTCCGGCATATATCCAGGTAGCCCAATGGATCTCCCTTTCATTCCCCCAATGGAAGTGGAAGGTCTCCCTGGGGTTCTGGGTGTTATCCCTACTGATTTTATTTTCTTGTAAAAAAAACAAAATAAAATAAGGGGGAGGTGGACCCTAGAGACCGCTTGCCGAAAATGCCTTTCTCCTTTGAATTACTCATTTTTATCATGACGTACCATGATGATACTTTCTGTTTTGTCGAGCCCTGCTTTGGTCTCTGGTTTGATGGTTGTACGTGCTAAAAATCCGGTACATTCCGTTTTGTTTCCCATCCTAGTCTTTTGCGACACTTCTGGTTTACTTATTTTGTTAGGTCTCGACTTCTCCGCTATGATCTCCCCAGTAGTTCATATAGGAGCTATTGCCGTTTCATTCCTATTCGTAGTTTCCAATCGAAGAATCCTCACTTTGTGTTGGACTTCGATCTATATTTATTTCTATCTCCATTTGCCAAGGAAAATCATTCTTCTTCTATTTTACGTATTTTTATCCCTCCTTCTCATAAAATTATTCTTTTTTATGTGCAGCTTAACCTGTGCATTATTTGCGGCGGAAGCACCCGTCTTCGCTTCCTCATATATCGGAGCTGGTGCTCCTGTCACTGGTATGGATATGAATCTTATGGATGATCTGGCACGTGCAGTAGCGCCCTTTCTCCCGAGGGTAGATGAAGCCCCTATACCACCTGAAATCTTCCCGAACAACGGCCCCTTACAATGGAAGAAAATGCCCACCTGGCCGTTGTCATCAATTTCCAAAAGGAAATTGGCGCTCTATTAAAGGAAATCGATGCTACCTCCCTCATCAATCACCACTTCGCCGAAGAAAGCAGCGAGGATCTCGCGGCGGCGACCCTCCAGCACAATGAGGAGGAGCTCCATAATCCCAAAAAGCTTTGGCTCGTGCGCGAGGGCCTTCGACTGGATCAAAAAAGTTTGCGCTACTATTGGAGGGTGGTCCATTGGGTCAGGGCAGAAAGACTGGTGCGGAATGGGGAATTGCCAACAATGTTCATAATTGATGATGATGGGGAAGGATAATGACTAGCAACCCGCAGAAATAACGCTCAAATCTAGTACTTGTTCTAGTTATATGCTAATTTTACACAATGAATTTACAAGCAGATGAGTTATTTTACACAATGAATTTACAAGCAGATGATGATTTTGGCTATAAAGATACGCTCCTTTCGTTTAATATTTAGGAAATGCTTGGAATTGGTTGAAAGGAAACCAGAACTGGAAGATCGACTCGGGGAAACAGGACCTGCCCAAAGCGCCTTCCGAGACTTGGACTCGAGGAAGGTAAGAACCCCCGAGGGGATCCACTCTCTCCCTCCTCCCTCCCGGATAGGTATGAATCATAAAATCAGAAATCAAATAGAGGGAATGAAAACAAGCATCTCGGAAAAGCCGCAGGTCCGGGAGCCCGAACAAGTATCTGGGCGGCGGCTAAATTCCTGAAACATTCCTCGTATGAAGACCAAACTATCTTCAAATGACCGAGCAAAGTTTCCTTCAAATGTAAATACTCAACAATCCGAGCAGGTAATCTCGATCACCATTATACGCCAATTGGAGATTGCAAATATATGACTTCATCACTTTTTTGTTTGTTGCTTCCGGTCATTCGAATAAATAAATAAGTATCCGACCTGTGGGAGGAATTCTAATTATAAGGAAAGCGGTTATCAGATCCATTCTTCCTAGTAAATCACTAGATATCAAATCATATAGTTTTTCGGTGATGCTTCTTTCTTGAATAAGTGCAGTTACCGTAGAAAAAGCTAAATAGTGGAAAATAGATGCTATTTCCCTGGTCGAAAACCTCGGTCAAAATGATTGTAATCGTTATTCTCGAGATCAATCCCTACGTTTCATAAACAGTGAAATAAATAGGTCTCAAAAGGTTTAGGAAGTCGTGCTGTTATGTTTTATCCGTCGTTCTGTTCCTATCATTTAGTAGACCAATCCTTAGAAAAAGTAAAACTGTCGATTTCTAACCCTCGATTAGAGGGAAATCTGTGACTCGAAAAGTCTAGTTATCTTTCCTCAAAAGAATAGTCGTTAGCCTTAAGTAAGCGCCTTAGAAATAGGGTTGGAAAAGTTTCATAAGTAAAGGTATTAGTTTCAGTTGTCTTTTCCTTCAGTTGCATTTCTGAGTCTAATCCGTTGAAAAAGTAAAAGAGTGGAATTCCGCTAATAAAATCTAAGTGAATGAGGAATAAAGTGTCAGTTATGAGGGCAAATACCCTTGATTCGAGTAAAGTAGGGTCTCTTTTCCTTTGAATTGATGTCCTTGACCTGGATATCGGTAAAGAATAGGCATTGGATTGTCTTGCTTGTGCCTTCTATCCCTTGCCAAAGCCTTGCCTAAGCGCCCTCATGAGATTTAGGATTCTTTGAGGGTAAGATAACTAGGGATACTTATCCCTTTAAGCTGCTGCCGTGGCCCCCCCTCCTTGGTGGCCTTCTTGCGCCAGCCCGCATGGCTGTTGTATATCTTACATACTTTGTTTTTTGGGCAGGGTACGTTTTCACTATGGACATCCTGATGTGTTTGATAGGATTATTCACATCACAAGAACAAGAGGTGGCATCAGCAAGGCTTCCTTAAGCTAAGACATTTTTGCGGGTACGTGATGCCTTGGAATCAGTCCCGTTAAGGACATGTTTTGTTGTTCATACGTCAAGGGCTAAAGAGTAAAGAAAGAAGTGACTTCTTACTTAACTTATTGAGTAATTCTATTGCCTCAGCTAACTTCCTCGATGAAAGAGTCAACTCAATCTCGTTTTATCCTACTTTCATTCCTATCCATATTCAAAATGGAATACCAGAACCGGTGACTGAACCGCTGAACCACTTAATTATTCTCGTGATAGTAAGATCAAACAGGATTAGTCCCATCTTTTGTTATCGTTTACAATCTGAGAGTGAAGGTTACGCAGCGGAAGCAGAAGTGGAGGGAACGACCGGTTCATCAGAAGAACAAGAAGAAACAAGAAGTAGCCACTTTTAAGCAAGAAATGAGAGGAATTCGGCTGATCGAACTAGTATCACTTTATTCACGAATCTTAGGTTTCTGACATGACCGATGTTGAACTGTCATATTCTTCTTAGCGGGAGCTAGTGCCTGTGAACCTTTGGAGTGATTCACGGTAATAGAATAAAGGTATGGGTCCCCCACCTTACCATCTGTTCTGTCTTATCTCTGTGCCTTTGAACTGTCCTGACTGAAAAGAATTCTAAATACGTATATTTGGTACTAAATAAACTGCCTTCGCTGGCTAATCCCTATGTCTTGGTACTCTACCCTTCCATTTTCATAACACAGTTCTGAATCAACCAATGAGCCATGCTATTCCCAATGCTGAATTTGATGGGCCTTCGAATCAGGAACATTTAGGCGAAGAGATAGTAGCATCTTACAGTAATGCATTTTGTGATTCCTTCCATGGCAAGAAGTTCAGCATCAGCCAGTCTAGCGCGTTCTAACCACTATCGCTTTCGTCTTGTAAAAGTGTAATAAATGCGACTGTGAATTAGGGCCAGTAGACTAGAACTATAAGTTGACCTGGCGTCGACGCGTAGCCGCTCACCATTATGGTTCTATTGGTTCTCATCGAAGTATCTAAATTATATATTGGGGTTCTCTTCGAGATATCCAAATATTATTTGGAATTTACCACCCGTGTGGAGCCTTGAATGCGACTCTAAATTGGATCAGTCACACCGGGCGATCAATCTCCTTCTTTTTTTTCTAGCTCTCATGTGATAACTAACTCGCCTTCCCTAAGTCTTCGCCTAACTCGCCTTTCTCAGAATCTTCTGAATCGGGATCCGTGGTTGCGTCTGTTGGCAGTAGCACTTCTTCATTGTATTTGTGACTTGGCTTTGTGACCGTTGACATTCTAACACATTGGCATTCTAATCTTTGATTATTTCTTAAGAAATTCGACCCGGCTCCGCCTTTAGCTGACCCAGCCCGGACTTCCCCTTCAAGCGTTCAAGAATAAGCATGGGAGTCGAATAGAGATGGCACTTGGAAACTACCGTTGGTATTACAGGTTTCACATTGTACAGAATGAAATCATCGATAGGGCTCGCCCCGAAGAGAGGATGCCGCGCTTAATAGAAAATGGTTTAGTTTAGGCATTTAGCTTAGCTTAAAATAGATATGTAACATGATGTACTTACACGTGCAACCACTCCGTCTTCTAGACCGGGGTCATAATTGAACCCACAACAAACCTCAGATGATGTGACTTCTCCACCCTCTAGGCAATTCAAAACTGGTCCCATTAGCTCGAATTTACTAATGTTAGAAAGGAAGACGAAGGTGCCAAAACAAAGCATTTGTTTCAAGCGCAGTCGTGTCCTTGAGCTTCAAAGTCTCCAAACACAATATCTTGATCGAGAAGAGTAAGCATTGCCTGGTGAGGAAGAGCGGAAGCATAGGTTTTTGGATCCTAGCGAAGGAGTTTCAAGCACGGATTACGCTTTTAAAGAGCACTATTTGGCTTGGCCCCTTCCTGCCAAAGATTTGAGATAACTAAAGCGACTCGCAGTCAAAACTGGTGGAGCCAACGCCAAAGAGGAAATGTGTAGATAGTAGGTGAGCGCCTAGCCCCTTAGTCTTTCGGATCGGAAGATTCATTGGTTTCATCCAAAGGCTTCTGTCTCGTCTTCCTCAAATTGTTGATCGAGGATCAAAGACATTGCTAAAGCAGACGCCTACCGAACGGGAGTTCTTGTACCTGCTAGAACGGCATCTGCTCGAACTTGAGTTTATTATAAAAGAAAATATGAACTCACAATGTGCAACAGAAATGTACACACCGGTTGAGAAACCACCATAGTTGGATGATTGCTCGCGCTAGTAAGACAGCTTTGACTCTTCTTAATCGTGATCTGGTGATCGGTCACACCCTCTTTAGAGGTTCTAGGCCCTGCCTATTGAGTCATCTACCACAGAAACAGAGTCTCGTGATGATCCTGGTACAAAAGGTTCGTCTGGCCCGCATTCAGAGACTTCTGCCTCAGACTCATATCCATAAAGATATTCTCTCGCTTTCTAGCTGTACCCTTCTTCACACCCACCACGGAGGTTATAGATTTCCCGTTATCAACATTGTCCAGGCAGGACTCTATTTTGAGAATGCTCGGAGCCAACCAAACAGTTTGCTACGTCCCTCGAGAAAATCAAAACTTCATTGGAAATTTAGGACCAACTTAGTCAGTCGATAGAACATTGGAAACATAAACTGATCTACGTGTGGGTTCAAATAGTAACCCTGTCTCTGGGAATTTGCAATTAGCATAAGCAGCAAGAGCGCAAAGCGACCTCCTATTCCTAAAAGATAGCTCTCAACGTCCTCCGCCTGCCACCTCTTCGTGTCTCTTTCTCATCTGGCTTTCTAGCGCAATGGCCATGATAATATGATACTTGAGCTCTGCCACTCCAAAATCCTTTGTTTCAGCAGGCATTTATGTGATAATGAAGCCGAGATCAGGTAGGCATACTTAAGTGAGTTAGGCAACTAAAGAGGTAGACAACTAAAGCGCGGTTCGCGTTTGACTGTTGATATGACAATGACTCCAGCTTTCCCATAAGCTTCAATTGAGCGAGGTACCATCCATTAGAGACCATAGCCCTGGATATTCAGTTGAATCATACTTTTCTGGCTAGGGAAACAAGATGATCTACTCGTGCGAGAAAACTAGAGACTTTCTGCTCCTGGAGCCAGGAATACCCATATTCATTGGCAGCTGAAGACCAACACAATTGTGTTTTGAGATTAGATTGAAACAAGCATACTTTTCGGATGAGACAGCACCAAGTCAAATCTGGTCTGGCAAACACCTTCACTTCTCTGGGTCATACACGTACTTTACTCAATTAAGGAATGCAGATCTCAACGAAACCTATTCCTCTGTTTCTTGGCGCCAAAGGGACTACCACTATATTCCTTCCCTAATGATTTGAAGATTCTATTCCTCCGGATGTTTACGACTTCAATAACAGTCTCGAACTGGAATTACGTACCTTGACTCATAGGAAGTAAGACCGCGGTGTTAAGAAACATACCTATTTTATTCATCGCTAGAAGCCAATCATTACCTAAGGTTTCTTCCCGGGGTCGAAGGAACTATTTATAACTGTTGACTCGAGTGCCAGGCCTTTGAACTCTCAGTATGTTAATTCACTGGCTCGGTATCTTCCCAAAGAGACTCGCTCTGGTGGACCATGCCTTCTGTGCCTTGAACGCATGAAATGATGAAAGTGCATCCTATCCTGCTGCTGTAGCTAACGCGTTTAAGTATCCACTTGAGGAAAAAAGTTCTATGTAAAGCATCCGGTGACGGAACGGATGATTTCTTCCCAATTTCCCACCCCTGAGTATGCCATTGAGCGCTCGGGGCAGCTAAATTTATATAGTGGGGACCTCTGAATGTACTACGCTTATCTTCCCAAAGAAAGCAATTTCCTATCTACGAGATTCGACTCACAATTGCCCTAACCTCAGATAAACAGTACTTGATATTTCGGGGGACGGGCAGCTACCACCACCCCTAAGGTCTGTTCTGTTCCAAGAAAGAGAAACTTCTACTTGCCCTGGCGAGAACCACACACTTTTCTCTAGGATTAATTTAGTAGATTAGAGTACCCGCGTCGAGCTGTTCCAAATTGGATCTGTTGTTTGTGGAAGTTTGATTCTCCCTTTCTAAGGTGGTTGGATTGTGGTGGGCCTTGGAGATGATGGTCCCCATAAATAAGAATGCACATAATCCAAGATACCTTCTGTTGTATGAACCGAAGTATTGAACTTCACCCTCTTGTGCTTGCCAAAGATGCAATGCTCACAGAACTTCAGCTTGCCAGTGCTATATCCATCAAGAAGTCCTCTCTTGTTTCATTCTGCCAAACCAAGTTCACTCATATGCCCGAGACGCATATGCAAAAGATTAGCAGCATCACAATCAGATAATTCATTTGAAACAACAGGGGCGGCATTACCTGAAATTGTCGTACCTCGAAGATAATAAAGACCGTTGGCCTTCTTTATGTCACCCTTCATTACAACAAGAGAACCTTTGGTGACCTTCAGGACTCCACCTCCACCTGAATACTTGTACCCCTTATCATCAAGGGCACTTAGCGAGATAAGATTTCTCTTCATCTTCGGAATGTATCGAACATCCGTTAAAGTTCTGATTGTGTCGTCAAACATCTTGATCCGAATAGAGCCTTTGCCTTCTATCTGACATGGTGAGTTATCACCCATCAAAACAGAACCAGCAGCACTAACAGGTTCATAAGTGGTAAACCAATCTCTATTCGGGCACATATGAAAAGGGCAAAGGAGCTTAGAAGGGTGATTTCGAGTCGTTATGATTATTAAGCTCAAATAACTTGAGGTGGTCGGTAGTAGAACTAGAGCTTTAAGCTAGCCTTTCAGCGGGGGCAATGTAGACACAGATGCAATATACAACAAATTCAATCTGACAATCGACCGACAAAATAGCAATACAAGAGAGAGGGAAAGCTAAAACGTGAGCAGCGAGTAGAAAAACGACGGACGACAATAGGCGCTGCTTCGCTGATGTCCATTGCTAGCTGGTCTTCAGATCAATTTATTCATCTTGGTGGTGTGCTCTGTGGTTCGCTCGGAGGAAGAAAGGGACCAAAGAGGGGATAGCTATGGTACTTTCTTCTTACTCTCTCACATGCATAACGAGCAATCAGATAGCATATAACTCGGTGGGATTTTGGAACTCGTCGTTTAGGGGGACCAATTCGCCTATTTCATAGCACCTTTGGGAGTCTTTGATGGAAGCAAAACCCACGATGGTGCTTATCTAGCTTCCAGTTCATGTGGGATTCCTTGCTACTTCCTATAGCTCTTCAAGGTTTTGCAGATACATTAGCAACTTTGGCCTCTATGATTGAGATTACCGAGGGACTCTGATACCAGTCTTGGTGCAATCGTTAGGGTCACCCGCCTACAGTTTTAGCCATATAAACTTGACAAGATGAGGATGGTTATGATCCGACAAGGTATGATGACATATAGGCCATACTTCCTAAATAGGTAAAGTAACCACCATAAGCTGACGTGAAAGATCGAGTTGTACTTTTCAAAACTCTGCCCTATTTATTATCTGTGGTGATAAGTTTTACATAAGATCATTTAACGGGATGCACCTTATCAGGATGCAGATCTAGATCACAAGTAAGCAGTGATGCGCGAGACGGGTGCAAGCTCGAGGAGCTAGGAAGGATGGAAGAAAGCTTGACCTTCACTGAACTACTCGAACTTTGTGTTCTAAAAAGCTTAAATAGCTCAGTTCGAGAGAGGGTTGAGCTTCATCAGTTAGTGTGCACCAAAGGATGAGGTTTCTTTCCCATCCTACAAATTGAAACCGTTCTAGCTTGATACTGCGATATCGGAAAATCATCCAACGGAGCATGGAAACCATTTCGGTGGCGGTAATGGCCTCCAGTAGTTTTCTATGGAACCATACCACTATGGTCATCTATATGATTAGACCGTGCCGCTTCACTGGACTTTCCTGAACCATCCATTTGATCCCCACGGTCGTGACACCACTTTCTAAACAAAAGTAGGCTAAATCCAATGCGGAACCAAGCAGTAAGAGAAATGAATCATGGTAATTATTACTCGAAAACCAAAGTGGAACGGAGAGTCAGTTACAATGACTCAATTGTTGAGGAATCATGTTGAAAGAACAACATTCTGTGTCAGAAATCTCGTATATAGACATTTTTAATGTATATCCGGACGACGCTTTTGATTCCATTATGAAAGTACGCTGTACTGGACTGGCACCCCTAGTTACGCAGAAGTGCAAGCACAGAAGCGGATGACCGGAAAAAAACGAGTATATAAAAGATATGATGTAAAAAAAAAGAAGAGAGATTTGATTCAACAGGCAGTTGGTAAGCTGACGCTTCCAATGCAATTCAGAGAATAGATAAGGTGTGGCGCGTATTAAAATGTATTGCTGGGTTCAGCATTCACCTCTCGTTGTGAGATTTTTTTTTAATCTCAGTCATATGTCAAGCCATGAGTCCATAGGGGTTATGCGAGTTCCATTTCTATTTATACCAGTCCTTTTCTCACTCACATTTTTTTCTTAACCAACATAAGCAAGCTGACCTTAATAAAGGAATTAGGAGAATATAGATACACCTCATAGACCAACAATGACTTTCGGCAAGGATGTTTTCATCGCTCAACTTCCTTACCAACCAGATAGATTATGACAGCATCGGATCCAACCCCAGCCAGTCCAAACATCCATTCAGGCCCCCACAAGTGACCCAGTCTGTAGCGATCGTGTATACAACCGACGGTCTTGAAAGGTGATAACTCTCGTTGTTGACCGTTTTCACTCGCATTGCGAGAGATATTCTATCCAATACCCCTGCCGAGGTATTCTATTCCTCTGTTCCCTATTCTCTATACAGAAACCAAAGGGGAACACAATAGGACTCTATATATATATATTGTAACTTAGCAGTATGTCTTTTATGTATCAATAGGTTACTAGGTATTTACGTTTCTTTAACTGAGCTATACAAAAAGAATTCGAAAAGGTATGCAAGAAAGCCTCCTAATGCAAAATCTGCCTTCCCACTGACATCTGGCTTATCCCTTTGATCCAAGACTGTGATCTATTGATTCAACCTTGACCCCAGGGGTCTCCTCTCCCCAACTACACTAGGCTCAAGGTGGAATAACGAAAGGAGGGTGCGTGCGATAGCTATGACAGAAGGGGCTTCTTGTTCTCACTTCTATTTGTCTCTGATTTATATCCTAAAGAAAGCCCTTGTTCCCTCAATGAAGTTCAATTGCTTTTACGAGTGAGTCTGATATCCATAATTTACAAGCGGATTATACGTATGTAAACAGCCTTCCCGCCTGGTTTGAATGAGGAGAGGAAGGATCCGACCTCTAGCTCTTACTTTGACTGCCTGTGCAGCTAAGGAAAGACAACTACACTTCCAAGTCCTAAGAGAATACTAGTATATGATCTGTTATATAAATAGGTAAATGTTCCTTTCCATTATGAATCGCGATTGTATGGCCAACCATTTTGGGTAGAATGCTAGATGCCCGAGACCACGTTACTATTGTTTCTTTCTCCTCCTTCATCTTGACCCTTTTCTCTTTTTTTCCCATAAATGATTAGCTACAAAAGGATTCTTTTTTTTCGCGAACGTGTCACAGCTGATTACTCCTTTTTTTTCCATTTTAAAGAGTGGCATTCTATGTCCAATATCTCGATCGAAGTATGGAGGAATAAATAGAATAATGATGAATGGAAAAAAAGAGCAAAATCCTTTAGCTGGATAAGGGGCGGATGTAGCCAAGTGGATCAAGGCAGTGGATTGTGAATCCACCATGCGCGGGTTCAATTCCCGTCGTTCGCCCATCGCATTATTGCAAATTCAAAAAAAGCAATTTTCCATATTCCTAGTTAAGTATTTACTTACGGCGACGAAGAATAAAACTATCGCTATATTTTTTCCTTTTCCTAGTTCTTCTTCCAAGCGCAGGATAACCCCAAGGGGTTGTGGGTTTTTTTCTACCAATGGGGGCTTTCCCTTCACCGCCCCCATGGGGGTGGTCCACAGGGTTCATAACTACCCCTCTTACTACGGGGCGTTTACCTAACCAACACTTAGATCCGGCTCTACCCAAACTTTTTTGGTTCACCCCAACATTACCCACTTGTCCGACTGTTGCTAAGCAGTTTTGGGATACTAAACGGACCTCCCCAGATGGTAATCTTAAAGTGGCCGATTTACCCTCTTTTGCAATCAGTTTCGCTACAGCACCTGCTTGTCTAGCTAATTGCCCACCCCTTCCACGTGTGATTTCTATGTTATGCATGGCCGTGCCTAAGGGCATATCGGTTGAAGTAGATTCTTCTTTTCTCTCAAAAAAACCCTTCCCAAACTGTACAAGCTTCATCCAAAGCATACGGCTTTCTAGATGTATATGATGATCTCTAGACAGATGGATCTTATATGAATCATATGATGAAGTACCACATGGGTGGATATATAGGAAAGGAATCCAAATCTGCTGAATCGCTCATGTTATGATCTTCTACATCCTAGGTCTCCGCGTTCCGTCATCTGGCTTATGTTCTTCATGTAGCATTCAGATCGAATGACTCTATGAAATTACGTCGATACTTCCACATATTATGGGTAACGTAGGAGACATCCCTATTTTCCCCCGGGGGTCTTAATTACCACTGCTTAGCTTTCAATTTGCCTCTAACCATCAAATTAAATGTGAATAACCCGTCCTCCTCTCTTTGAAACAAGGGGCGCTTCCGGTTCTGTGCGTGCTTCAAACAATTTTGTCTTCTCCATATTACCATATCTCTAGAGTCAATATTTTTTTATGAGGAACTACTGAACTCAATCACTTGCCGCCGTTACTCAACAGTTTTCTGTTGAGGTCTATCCCGTAGAGGTAGTCAAATTGGATCAGTGATCGATTTCTAGGTTTCGTCGTAAACCTAATTGGTTACTTCCAATTACGTAAATCAATAGTTCAAACCGCACTCAAAGGTAGGGCATTTCCCATTGATATAGGAACTTTTGTACCAGAAACAATAGTATCTCCAATTATAGCCCCTCTGGGTTGTAAAATATATCTCTTATCACCATCCCCATAGTGTATGAGACAAATGTATGCATTTCGATTAGGGTCGTATTCTATGGTTACGATTCTACCAGATATGTCTTTTTGATTCCGTCTAAAATCTATTTTACGGTATAGGCGCTTATGACCTCCTCCTCTATGCCTTGCGGTAATGATTCCTCTGGAATTACGACCTTTACCACAACGGTGCCGTCCATGGATCCAATTATTTCGTGGATTGGATTTCACTTGCCTGTCTACGGTTCCCTTGCGTGTGCTCGGTTTTGTATAAATGTTTCGCCGTATTATTCTCCTTTAGTTTTTTTCTCTATCTAGAAGTGGAATAGAATAACCCGGTGGAAGGGTAATGATCATACGTCTGTAATGCATTGTATGTCCCAGAATAGGTCCCATTCTTCTACCCTTTCCTACATTGATCGTTCTTTGCTTATCCCTTTCTGTAGACTAAATGCGCTTTCCAGCTTTTCAGGCATCTCGAACCCTCATCCCACTCTGTCCTTCTTCTTGGATTCTGGTTTCTTTTACCGATATTGGGGCAAGCACTCCGAGGAATCATGCTTCCAGATTCCCTATCATTCATTACAACAAAGGTACCTTAAAAAAGCAAGTAGCAACACTCTCTCCTTTGGCGCCCGGAGTAGAGCCAGGATAATAGAATCCAGTTGAGGAGAAAACATAAAAAGCAAGCGAATGGAAAGAATGATCCATCGATTGAGATCCCAATCGATGTGCTAGTCTGCAATAGAAGCCACAATGGTCGCCCGGAAAACAGGTAGGTACCTGAAAGTATGCGATCGAAGCAGAAAGAGACGCACAATCGTGCGATTAAAGCGGATTCAAAGTAGGCGATCGATGGGCCATATAAAGTAGATCAAATCCTTACTCGACTGCTTCCGACATCTTCAATGCTTTCTTCTTGTCACCCATTTCAAATAGGAGATTGACCCATGCTCTGGATGGTTGCCCTAAGTTACGCCAACTTGAGTTGGTTTTGTTCCTTGATCGGAGGAAAGTGGCGTCACCCCGAAAGGCGAGCCCGGATCCATAAAATAGAAACAAGTTCTCCTATCTGAAAATAAAGGGCGAAGCCTATCAGCTCTTTCAAAACCGTTCTTGAACGGTCATCGCTTGCTTTGTTCTAAACTACTATCTTTTTAGTACTTTCGTTAAAGCCCACTAACCAATTACGTTACGACCACTGAACAAACTTGGTTGACGAACATGGTTTATGCGCCGATCGCACCACCCTTTATTCCAAGGCTCAAAAGGCACTAGCTCCATCAATTAAACTATTAGAAGTAGAAGATTCATTCATTTCATCAACCGTTCGAGTAAATCTTTCATGCGGTTCGATTGCTGCATCCCTAAATCCTCCTTCTTCCCGGCACAAACGGTTGCTAGACACATGGCTTCTTTTGCTTCATATCGCTTGTTGGCCCCATCAGCGCCTATTCCAATGTTCCTCGTGAAAGAAAAATATCTGACCCGATGCGTCCTACTCTATTCTATAACCGATTGCTCCATCCTTTCGTCCTGATGATCGATCCCATGGAAATATTCATGATGAATACATCTATTTAGAGGCACTCTTGATCCTTCCACGTGAGAACTTCTCTCAGTGACTACAACTCCCTTCCTGGCAGGCCTATTGACTACTTCCCCATCGATTAAGGTTACTCCGTGCGATTGAGTTATGCTTCTAGGGCTTAAGCCTCAAACAACTCTCTACTGGTTCTATTCTTACGGACTGGCCTGATTGGTCGACGACCACCTTATGAAAAGCAGTTCCTTTAATATGCCTTTACTTGAATGATGAAACAAACCAATCAATAATTGATGGATTGGATAAAGTAGCGAAGAATAAAAAAGGAATGATCAAACGAGCAGAGCCGCTCGGAATGTGCTTTCTCGAAAGCAAAAAATAGATTCTTGTTATTGTGGAAGGACGACTATCTCATTGTGCAATGTGATTTACAAAAGGTGCGGTCATCGCCAATCTCTGAGATTGACTTGACTTGGTCTTCTTCCATGAAATGTTTTACTTTTTATCTTTTGTTCCTAGCTCTGGACGCGGGAAGACCCCCGTTAAGAAAAGCTATCCTTTCCCTCCCATATCATGTATCTGAATCGGAGTAATTGTATAATATCACCTATGCAGATTTTGATACAAGATCCATGAAAATCACCCCATTCTCCAGATGCAGGCCATAGTCAATTGAGACAGACAAGCATTACTTTTAGCTATTAATAAAGATAAGGTGAACATGGCGGCAAAACTACCTTTTGGGAAACCCCGCCCAGAGCTCCCTCACTCTACTCTACCATCAGAAGACAAGGGAACTTTGAACAAAGAATACAAGGGCTCGTCTTATCTATATTCGTAGCTGAATGGAATTCCGCCATTAAGGAAGAGGTTATTCAGCCGGGGGATTGAAATCCGATCATCTCGTCCGGCGAATGGGAAGTCTTGGTTGGTATCTTCATTCGAGTTGGATTCTTCTATACGAAATTCGTTTGAGTTTGGACATAGCCTTGCGCTGCAACTCGAAATGCTAGTGAATTAGAAAGTTTCTACTTTCCAGTGTTTTGATCGTTGTATCCGCGCCGCTGGATCACCCTGTGTTAGTACTTTGCCAGTCAAAGAGGCATCACTTTATAAGCTGAGATGGATTTCTGTGTCCTGCTTGGCTGTTTTTCCTTCAATTCCTATTCGGGATTGCCCCTATTTAAAAGTGGCACCCCGTCTCTATTTTCCAACTCTAGGTCGGTGATTCGTTGCGCTACTTTCTACTCTCCTTGTGCGCTCTAGCCATTCCATACTAGACTATTTGGAGTGGAGAACCGGATTGGTGGCTACCGTGAATCCGGTATCTGAAGGACCCGCTCACTCAAGCAAACGGGTCTTAGTAAAGATAGAGATCTCTCCCGCGCAAAAATGGCATTATCACCTCTCCCCGGTAAAATAAGTGCCACTGGGGAAGCCCTCGGAGGGAGGTTATTATCCCATCTCTAGAGTCCGTCAATCTACTCAATCCTTCCTGTTCTGATGATCTATTCAAACTTTGGCACCCAAAGAAAAAGAGTTTGTTTTCTTTTCCGCTAGGCGAGCATATTGTCTCGGGTCCAAAACCCTTCCCCTTTTCTCTGATTGCGACATTAATTGACTCTTGCTCACGCGGAGGTCAATCGTACTGGGCGCCTCGAGCAGTCACCTGTGTACCGGTAGAGCACCACCGGTCGTACCGGTCACTACTTAGGTGGTTGTGCTTCACTAGTGGCACAGGTAGACTCTTGCTGGTGGACATTCTATGAAATTATTCTTAAGTTCTCATCTGTGCGACTCAGCAGTCCCACCGGTGGCTATCAAAAATCCAAAGAAACATCTAATTCCATTCGTCTGCAGCAGGATAACACTTACCCCTATGCTTCTGTCCATCTTACCCTTGCAGATGTCAGACCGTGATTCAGATGAGTTCAGTGAAGGCCCAGCAGGTCTTGGTGGTGATGATGAAAGTCCACCGCCTTCACCAAAGGACTTTGTTGACAGTTCTGAGGACTCCGAGCAGAAAAAGGCTGCTGGCAGAGGCAGGGGCAGAGGCGGTAAGTCTAAATCCACTATTCCTGCATCAGGCAGAGGCAGGGCTCAGCGAGTTACAAGATCTAGCGGGCAAGCAGCGCCCAAAAGAAAACAGGTTGTTAGTAAAGCTGCTATTGCAAAGAAGCAGAAACTGATAGAGGCTCAAGTTGCCAAGCATCAGATCGAGGAGACTGCCTATGCAGAATACTTGTCAAAAGCCGAGCAAGTTGTTGATCCAGAAGCAATGCTCAGGCAGCAGGACAAATCAATTCTAAAGGAAATTGGTACTGAAATGCCACAGTTTCTAGATCGCACAGCTGAGGGTGATAAATCCTCTCAAGCCGAGAAGCTGAAAGGCCTAGTTGAGATGATTGGAGGCACCGCTGCCCCTCTTCAGACAGGAGAAGAGGTGGAGAAAAGAAATAGGCTAGCAGGCCCTACTGATAAAGACAGTGATGAGGAAGATGTACAGCCAACAAAGAGAAGAAAAACAAAGAAAGAGCTAGCTGAAGAAAAAGAGGCTCGCAACAACTTCAAAATGAGATTGAAGGGCACCGTAGAATGCTAAACAGAAGTCAAGATCGAAATCGAAGCATTGTCATTGGGTTGAAGAATATCGACAAGACTTTCCATTCATCTTTTTGTTGCTATTTGGATTCCGTTTTCAAATAAAGTCATCTTGTAGTTAGAAATCACCTTTAGAATCATCAGCCTCTGTCCCTACACTGACTCGCTTATCCGGGATCGATCCCGGTCCTTTATTTTGAAACGAGGATAGGTCTCTCGCGGAACGAGGTGTAGATTGAGAAGAAAGATGAGCGTATGGTCCATACTCACTCGGGTTCACACTTTTTTGCAGGGACAAATGGGTACATGCCTGTAGATCTTCTTCTCACAGCGAGCACTTGATTACGGAGCCTGATTCTATATATTATTTATGGATTATTATAGAATCTATCTTTTTCTTCAAATCATAGTGGGAATCCTATTACCGATACCTAAACGTTTTCTTTGTCGAAACAGAAAGGAGGGAAATTGGATAACCGACGACACGAGTTTCCCGTTCAACGTTCCGCTTCGCTCCACTGTTAGATAGGCAATTCAATAGTTACCGACGAAAGGAGTTCCCCTTCTCTTGGCCAATTGACGTTCTGCTTCAATAAGTCATGACCTTCACTCTCCTCAAGTGAGGAGGGCATATTGTTTGACCAACGAAAGCCTCACTAGTTCCTTCTTCCCGTTCACTATTCCCGTAGCCTGATACGAGTTATTTAGTTCGTGTCTCCTTGTTCTTGGGAAGAACCGAAGGTTCATTCGCGGCACTCGTAGACATAGTTGTATTTCCTCTTCTTTCCCTAAAAAGCTAATAAATAAAAACAAGAGAAAAGCAGAAGCGAAAGCTCGAGTCGAAGAGTGGAGGTCGCTCGGTAACTTGAGTCGATCAGTCCCATTCATTATTGCCCGAAACAAGTGGGCTATTCATTCCGGTGCCACCTTTGTTCAATCGAGTCCATGTTCTCTATTTCCCAAAACCCATTCGTTCACCGACCCGTGGACCAGAGGTTGCTTGCTTGGAATTGAGCTTTCTAGCTTTCTTTAGTACAATCTTTTTGCGAGAGCAACCCCGGGTTCGTTCCTAAGACTACACTCACAGCTTTCTCTGTTCATGTTCCGGCATAGGAGATCTTGTGGTAGGATAGGGGACAGAGCTTTAGGGCAGCAGTAAACCTCATATGCGCGTGGCTCATTATAAGACCTTAGCCTGATGTCCTACCCAAAGACTTCAAAGGTAGTCACAGGACAACCTTTCCGAGTTCTAACTTCCAAACCTATAACTTGGTTTGCTTGCCTGCTTCCTATCTGACCTATCAATCAAAGAAATGTTCTAGTTCCGCGATACGAGATTGACTGTCGCTCTGAGACAGTAGATTTCTTGGTTGGGGGTCCCTTTATCAAAAAGCTGTGCAGTTAGCCCTTTTCTCTTTCATAATTGGTTGAAATGGATATTGCCTGTCACTTGAAAATAAGGTTGTTTCATTTAGAATTAAGCAAGTTTATTAATAAATTGTTGTTAAACAGGTTGACGTTCCACTGGGAATGGAATAACAAAGGCTTTTGGCAGTTTGTGGATCGAGATGTGATTCGCTTTTTGAGTAATAGTTTCTTTCATTTGGTGTGCTCTTCCTGGAACCGGTAATAGGCTCAATTTGGTGCATTCTACTTTGCTGTTATGGTATTTACAATCCTGGAATTGTTTGAACCTGACTCTCATTAATGGTCACTATATTTGCTCCCAAATGCGCTTATTTTGATTGTCTTTCTGGTATTTGGATTCTATTTATTTCAACCACCAACACTCATATTCTTAGCTCTTTTTTCTTCTTGGGATTTGGCTGGAAATACTGTAACAACACACACTCATACACACAGAGTCACATAGAGGCCAGGACTAATCTGTCTTCATGGTCTGGAGGGTATTTTGGATATCGTGGAGGTAACTGACGATGAATTCGTCTCTTGCCTCATCGATCTGAACACGGAGTTTCCAAAGCTACAAGAGTGCTTGGTTAAACGGTGCCATTAAGTTTCAACTGTCTTTAAACTTACTACTTCAAGTGCAATTATCAACTCCTTGCAAAATTGTTGGCTTTCTCATCTACAAAAGGCAACTCTGGTATTCAAGGAAACAGATAATTAGGTTCCACTCACTACGTCAACTAAAGCAACTGCATCTGGAGCACTTACCAGGGAAAATAGAATAAATAATGACGTAGTACGAGGGGATTTTTTGATCACTATTGCCATCCTGTGTTCAGTTCCAATTTCGTAGTAGGAGACAGACTCAAAGTCAATAGATTCCTGTCCTTTTCTATAGAAATAGGCTTGGTCAAGTGCTTAAAAAAGAGGTGACCCGAATGATTTCAATGAATTGCTATTTGGTCAGATTGGAACAATTGGATTCGAAAGGAAAGAAAGAATGTGAACGAAGAGGGCCGCCCATGATCGATTGGATTCGGCAAATAAAGTAGAGGGCCCGCCCGTGTCACCACCAGTCCACCGAACGAGCTGTAGATCGCTAACTCTCTGGTCGACGCCCGGAACTTATGTACGAGTTAATAATGAATTGTTCCCGAGTAGAGAGGGCAGGATAAGGATTCAGTAAGAAGGATAGTCTACTTATGGAAATGCCATCCTCTCTATCCTCAGTAACGGAGTGACTAGCTACCCCGACTTTTTATTCCAGTTCAATTCTTACTGGTGCAGGAGTCCAAAGTGCATCTTCGAACTCCCTAACTGCGTCTTCCATGAAGTTCGGGAGACCCCTCACGTGCCGCTGCCCGTGAGACTCGCCTTTGTACACTTTGCGCACCGCTTCGACTAGACCCCGCTACTACCTCGTATCCAAATACCTGCGATCTAGCTCATTCTTTTTTAAGCCCTGCAAGCCTAATAGAACCTTGTTTCCTGGGCCAAGTCAGCCTATAAGTAAGTAAGGCACAATTTGTTTGTTAGTTTTGAAATCTTCTTCCTTCTATGCTTAGAGTAAGTTGAAATGACCTCCTTGATCAGCAAGTAAGCGAGCGGTAGTTCAGTCTCCGACAAGTGAGGCTGAATAGCCCCTGGTGTCCTTTTCCTTCTAAACTAGCTGCTCTCGCTTGACTCTTCTAGTGAGCAAGCAAACTGGTCGGGGAACAGGGTCGGATCAAAGTAAGGAATGGGAATAGCACTCACTCGTTGAAGGTAAGCCAGAAACAGGGGTTGTCCTCTCCCTTACTTAAGTCCTAGTCCACCTTTTCGTGCCCCAAAGGGGAAGTCAAGCAATAATGAGGGAACTTGACCCACACCTGACGAAAGAGTTTGGTAGCTCGAAGGAAGCAAAACCTGCTTTCTTTCTGTCCCAACCTCCAAGGGTTCCTCCCTGTATGACATAGTCCATTGGATTGGGGCAATGGTACGCACCTATGTTTGGTGTCCCCTCTCTCACTTCCCATTTCATCTACCAGTTTTTCCGAGCAGATTCGATCACAGTCCCATAAGCAGTAGGGACCACGAGTGAGCCTATTTCGTGATCGGCTAGTAGCTCCTCATTTCTTCTTCTTTGCGACTAAAGGTCTACTGGTTGCAATAGATCCAATTGATGGCGGCACATAAGAACCCCTGAATTCACCCAACCCTTCTCACTTCTGGTTCATCAAGATAGGCTGGATAGTGGCACATCTCCATTTCTTCCATTCGCTGTCCAGAAAACTACAGCTTTCAAGCCTACGTGCGCAGGAGCGCACTTCCGTTTTCTACGCCGGGTCGATGTACAAAAAGAACCAAATATCATAGATTGTTCATGTCGTGAAAAATAACTTGTCAACGTGATAGATAGACTTCGTCTTAAAGAAAAGATACCTTGAGCTTGCCTTTTCCTTGGATACTCAATGGATTTCCCACGGCATTAAGGATTTCCTGTTTCCCCGAGTCAATCTTCCAGTTCCGGTTTCCTTTCAACCAATTCCAATCAGAGGAAGGAAGTCGGCTTTAGTTGCTCGTCCACGCCTCCCTATCTGGGCTAATTCAAATCCTATGCTCCATGCTCTTGCGGGTTTGCTCCATTTGAACTTGTCCACACTAGCATAACCAGTATCTCCCCGGAACTAAGAGGCATGGATACCCATCTTTATCTTAAGAATAACTGCATCAACGTTTCATTTCGATAGCTTCGTCACGCCCTTAATGACGGAGCGAGCTAAAGAAGTTCAATTCCTTGAGATGCTCCACCATGGTAGAACTGTACACTAGAATGTCATCGAAAAAGACCAATACCCCTTGCCAACATATCTCTTTAAAAACACTATTCATGAGTTGTTGAAAGGTTGTCGGGGCATCACCTTGAATTCAAAAAGCCGGTCCTTCAGGATGTTTTGTAGATATCCTCTTCCTTTCATTCTTATTTGGTGATAACCAGCCCTCAAATCTATCTTAGTTCACACCTCATCCAAAAGTGCCGGTCTTCTATGATAGGAATGGGGTATTTGGAAAACATGGTTGCTGCATTGAGTTTTCTATAGTAGAAACACATTCTCCAGGTTCCATCTTTCTTCAACACCAGAGCTTATTCAATAGCTGCTCCCATCCGTTTAAGAAAGGAAAGAAGGGATGGCATTCAATCAAGCCTTCGTCCTTAGATAAACTTCCTTGAACAGCCACTGCCCCTGGCATCTCCTCTGTAAACTGGATCTCTTCTCTTAGGTTAAACAACCTAATCTCCTAGCTCTCGATCAAACCCTTATCCCAATCGACATCCGGAAAGAAAGCCACTGAACTGATAGAAGACGATTGTATCCTCTCTTCCTACTCGATCTTCGGCGGGGTCGAATGCTTTCCCGGTCGAGGTTCAGTACATCTGCCAGGCATAGGGTTCTCAGCTCGATTCTCTCTCTGTATCCACCTTTAGTCGGTATTCAGGGTTCCATCCTTTCTGTATTTGCGCTCTTAATCTGGCTGATTTTACAGTTCTTACTTGGTGATTGCTATGATTGATATAGAAGGTGGTCCTCCGTGGATAGTGATTCTCATTCGGAAAGGACTCATGGAATGGCCTTGGAGAAGTGGCTTGCTTGGTTGTGAAAACCTCGAATCCGGACGTGCGCATGGGCCTACTCCCCTGCGTGAAAAGTCTTTAAAAGCTCAAAAGGAAGGAACAGAGGCTAGTAATCATACATCGATGGTCGTCAACTATCGATTGAAGCATTATCGAGGGCCAATGCATGAACATCCGTTGATTGCGTGTCATTTCTTATAAGTAAGTCTATTACGCGCTTTGGCGCTACTTACTAGAGTAGTTTTATGAGTGAGTGAGCCCGCCCTATCTAGCCCTTAGCTTTAGCACTGGGCTAGACTATACCTTTTTTTTCTTTAGGATTGCGGAATAGGTTTTCAAACCATGGTGCACGTTTACAAGATACCTCTACCAGGCAGGCCAATTCAGTCTTTTGCGAGCGCATAGTCTCTGAGCCCGATGCTACACCGATTGGACAGAAGTCACTCCCCCTCAGCCGGAAATATAGATTGCCATACCACTCATGGGCCAAGCCTGCTCTTTTTTTTCTCAGTTCCCTTATCCTTAGCGCAAAAGTCAAAAGAAAATGAAAGAGAGTTTGTATTTCTTTGGTTTAGTTAACGGATGCAAAAATGGGACACCTGAAGGTGAAACAAGAGACCCATACCCATGGTCATCTGATTGATCTACTCGGCTTCGGTACTGAAATGAAAAGGCCAAAGGCCAAACAAAAGACGTTTCGTCTGCTCCAGACGAGGTAAGAGCGAATGATCTTTTTCGTGATTTCCATCGTAAGAAGATCGACTTGTAGAAGTCTAAAAATGGGGAGAAAAGGAAGAGGCAGGCTGAGCTGACTCTTTTTCAATATCATTCTCATGATGTGTGGTGCAGAGAGAAGATTCTTGTGGAAATCCCTTCTTTCTAGCTTGATCAATTTCTGTAAGAATGAAGCTAGTGACATTAAACTTCTGGCTCTTCATTATGAAGTCAACTACATGCCAAGACCCATTATTCCAAGTAGATTGCATCTGCATTTCCTTGGGGAAGAAAGTTCCGTCAGACAGTAGCTTAGCCATTCATCAGATACATGTCAGAGATCCTTCTCTTGCGTAATAGTAATATCGATTGTTCCTCTACGAGAGCCAAGTGAACAAATCCAATTACACAGCGAGTGATTATACCGAGACTAAGAAACAGCTAGCAGTATCGATATGACCGCAATAAGATAGTGAGTGAAGACAGTGCAGGTGTCGCAAGAGAATATCCACATGTGTACTTTACTGTAACCACGGGCTTTGTGGCATTCTATCTTTATCGAAGAGAGCTTATTTCTCACTGTTTCTACCATTCGAGGGGGAAGCCATTACGAGGATGCGAGCTTGCCAACAGAAGATTTTCCGATTGGAAGTCCCGGCAATGGCGCAAGCAGGCGAAGAACTGGAAGCAAAGCGGGTTATTGACCACACCGCTATAGTCAAATCAGAGAAGAATCCACGGCACAAGCCTAGTGTGAATAATATAGTGGATGTAGAAAGAAGAGTGGGAGAAAAGTAAAGTAGGGAAATGACTTGCCTAAGGCATTGAGAAAACCAAATCCTCCACCAGCTCCCCTTAAAGACAGGCAGATGTGAGCAGTAATAGCGAGCTATGAAAAAGTGAATCCACCAGTTGCAGCTTTAGACTGACTAAATGCTCTTTACTTCCCTTGCGTTTAGTTTCGATCCATCCGTGCTTAGAGGAGAGAGGAAAGCAAGAATCAGAACCCATTTGAATCTCCCTTTCATTTGGTAAATATAAGGCTAATGTGGTGGGACTGGGAGGCAGCCAACCCTCCGTAGTGCTAGACTAGAACACGGTCAGCCGCATGAAAGCGTAGCTACATTTCTCTTATTCTTTTTTAGCAAAGGCATGAGATCCTAGTCTTATGACTACTCCAGTCATCTCAAATTAAGTACTATGCACATACTATTCTCTAATAGGGAGGATGTATTAGTATTCCATATCGCTATCTTCGGATAGTTGTGCTGCTATCACTCGTTCCACCCGACTCTTTAGTTATATAGAACCTTCCCCTGATTGATCGAATGGCTTCCTCTCTAGGGTTTTTAGAAGATGCCAGTAGTTCTGGTTGAAGACAGTGGACTTTGGCGCCTACGCTTTTAGAAGTACCGAGGAAACCAACCTAACATATTTATTTATTATTTACAATAACAGAATTCTCGCGAGGAGCAAGGATCTCTGATCCAGAATGGGATGCGAAATCCGTGGATAATTGATAAGCTCGGAAGAATGGAAGTAATGTGCCTGCCATTCTGTTGCCAGGTGGTCACGATCCAAAGCTTTTGGGGCTTCGGTGCAAAGAAGAAATGTATTGATACTTGAAGGGAATGCAGGTGAAAATAGAGTATCTTTGGGAAATGGGACCGACCTGGCGCCTCAAGTTAGAAAGAGAATTCTCAGCTGGAACCCATGGAAAAGGGGAATAATAACAGGGAAATCACGCCCAAAGTGGAACCAATGGATTTTTGAATTCATGCTCAAGCGAATCACGGGTCTATGTCTATCCACCCTCTCTTTGATGAGAATAGGTCGGTAGAGCTAGAACAATACCTTCCTTCGTCTTAACCCTTGGGCTTTATATCAACTTTCCGATATCAATAAGTTCATAGTCGACTCTGTTCTAGGGTGCCGGTGCCAAAGTACTCTTCAGCTGAAGAATTTGGGACAAGGGCATCATCAAAGCAAAGAAATCAGAAGAAGAAGCAGTCAGTAATGCACTACGAGACAAGTGTCATGTAGCAAGGTGCCCGGAATCTATCGTATATAGGGATTTTGGATTGCGATTTCCTTTTGGGGATCAGGCCGATTTGATGACAGGAACCTAGTTCCTTGTTTGTTGCAGCCTAAGATTGGGATTGGCCTACTCTTCTTTTATAACCGGGATCTTACGACTCTCGTGCTTAATAAGTTGGCACCTCGCATCCTGCCAAAACCTAATCCTCTTATTCTCTAGCTAGAGTTGGGCTCCTTAAGAAGATATGATACTTCTACTTTTTACACCCTTTTTTTCCTATTTTGAAACGCAAATTGATAAAGCCACCTGGCGAGTAGGAATAGTTTCGAGTTTTTGGTTTGTTTTATTTTGAGAATCAAACCTCTAATGGGTTTTTGCTACCAGGCCATGTTGATGGGGTCTATCTAAATAGAGAGGAACCTACTCGATCACTCCATTGTGATGACAATCACACCCATATTCTTTATTATTTATAAATATAGATAACTGCCATCTCCCGGCTTAAGAAGGAGTGACCCTAATGACATCCCCTATAATAGTAGACGACACGTTTTAAATCAGACTGGACTGAACGAAGAAAGATCTTTCCACACAAGAGTGCAAGGGATCCTTCAGAAATAGTTCTTAGCTCCAATCAAGCTTTCTCTGCTGTCTAGGATCGTTAGTGCTATAGTGGAGACACTTTTCTCAAATAAGAATGGTGGTCACATTCCCTTTCTGGTGGTAGTCATTGAGGATCTCAAAAACAGGGATCGCAAAAACCTGTCAATAATGACAACGCTGGGCGAAAAGGCTAAAGAAGAAAAACCTGTAGATTTGAATGCCACTTCCTTTGCTAAGATAGCTAGATTTGGATGTCCAGAAGGTATAGCTGCATCTGACACTGAGTAGAAGTTACTAGCAGGATAGACAGGAAGCTCTGAAGGATGTACAATGCTTGGAGGGACAGAAGTTTCAAGAGAAATGGTCTCTTTTGATGGGCATTTGTAGATGATGGTTGATACTGCAAACAATGCCTTCTTGACAGCTCTAGCATCACCAGTTATCTATTAAGCATAAAGATACATTCAAGATAACAAAGAATATAAGAAACAAAGAATAGATATTGAATAAAGAAAAAAAAAGAGAAGAGCCTCATAACCGTCCTAATAGAGATAATACCACGTTCGTCTTGTCCTTTACGCCGATCCAACTCGTGCTTCTTAGGATGGATTTCACACGGAATCAAGGGAGGTGCGGGATACGACCCATATCACATTCCTGTGCCATAGCTTGCAAAATAAAAAAAATCTATCGAAGCTAGGGTGCCAGGCCTATCAGAATCAGAAGAACAATCCACACTAATGTAACCGTAAAGAAATGGCGGCTCTAACATAGATTTGTATCAATATGTCATGTTGTTGAAAAATCCTGTGGTAGCATGGGATGATCGACACTTTAGTTTGAGTTATTGATTTACGCATCACGCATTAACTAATATTTATGGGGCTGGAGACTTCGCTAAAGCATGCACATAAATAGATGAATGAGACATTACAAGGCAAGGAGATACAGATCTGGGGTTGACTCATAACTTGTACATAGGTCAGCTCACTAATGCTTAATAACCAAGAAATAGTCAATCAAGAGATATGCGCCAGCAAACAACATTAGACTTAAATAGTGTATTAGGCGGCAAATGGCACAGAAGAGGAGGCCCACGATAGATTCTCTACAACAGGTAGGGATCGGGGGTTATACGCTCTTTTCTATAAAAAAAGTAGGCTTGTGATTGTCCGCATCCATCACTCAATCATGCAATTCAAAGAAATGGTTTACTTATCTTCTTCTAAAGGATGGAATTGCTAGATTGTCAGTAATATCAATTGAGGAAGAAGCTAGTCCCACTTAAATTCGAAAAGAAGACCTCTATTGTGACATAAGATTCCTCGCCCACAGCATCTCACTTATTGATTGTGACATAGCTCTCTATCTCCGCTCATAAGAAGATAGCATTTCATTCACTCGCTCTAGAAACCATAGGAGCTACTATTCCCAAGTTTCTTAAGAATGGGCACTCACTGGATTCAGACTTCCACCGTTCTAGCTTCTCTTCGTAGTTCACTAGAATGTATCGAGCATGTTTATCCGGATCAGGAGGCTTTACATAAATTGCTACGATTGCCAAGTCGAAAAAGAACTGGGCATGAAAGTGAAAGTGGAAACAGAAGGGAGCGTGACTTGTTTCAAGAATTGGATGCCCTTGTTAAGGAAATCAAGTATAAAAGGAGAAATTGGGCCTATTTATCACTTTTGGTACCTAACCACTTGAACTGGGAATCCAGTACCCAACTCTCTACTTTGTTTTTGCACCCAGGCGAAGACAACAGAACTGGCTAAAATCTATGCACGGCGAGAGAGCTTTCTCTATGCTTTTGTGTATCTTTTTCTAATTCTGCGATTGCCCCTTTGGGGAATCCAATAAAGTATCACTGCGGAAAGCAATGAAAGTAATTGAATCGATCATCTGTAACACGAGAAAAAGAACTGAAGCTGGGGCCTACGAAATAAGACTAAAGTAAGAGTATTTGAATCGGACTGGCACTCTTCTCCTCTCTAGGACCGAAACCCGGTAATAACAAATAACTTGTAGGATTCCACTACTTTTCTAAAGGAGCCAGGAAGCGGGCGGGATGGCTTTTAAACCGAGAGTCAATTCGTATTCGTTTTCCTTTGCGCCAGCAGGTATTGAATCCAGTTCCGAATAAACTGATACCGGTGAACGCTTTTTTGAAAGGAACGCTTTTCTCCCGCCTACTGGAAAGAAGGTGGTCCCGGGGCCATCTATAAGAGATGCGGTTAACTATAGCAGTGGGCAAGCCCTAAAGGAAGCAGTGTTGTGGAGGTACGAAAGTAGAGTCGTATAAATGTCCTTAACTCAGAAAGAAGGAGTAGCTATTCCTAGGTTTTTTTAGCACTAAAGTGAACATACAGGTGATCCAGATACGAAACCTAGGCCAAAATTGAAGCTTGCTTTGAGCTAATTAATCGATGGATAATTGCCAAACAAAAGTGAATGGTGGGATATACCTGAAAAGCCAAAAGCCTAAAAAAGTTCTGGGTCAACTGTCATTGGTAGAGCAAAGTAGTCTTCAACGCTCTCGAAATGACGTAGGTGGTAGACTCCTTCTTTCCGTCCCTTCGGTTTTAGGTTATGCTTTGGCCTACCTAAAACTTGTGCTTCTATAGTGTGATTCATTACGGTGCTCTCTCCCAATAACAGATAGCTCTAATAGGGCAATAGTGGAGGAAAGTCTTCATGAAAAAGATGGACTTGTTACTTTTGAATGATCAACTTATTCGGGCAGCTGGGAAAGAAGAAGGATGACTTTAGTAAAATTAATGAAGCGATCCCGCGGATACAGAAGTTGTGTTTGAAGTATGAGCTGCTGCTGAAAACAACATTTTTGCATGGTTCTTAGCTCATAGTGTGTGTGGGTGATTTCCATGAAATAGAGACCATTGACACATTGATTATACCGAGTATGCCCCTCGGCATGATCTTTAGTTTAGCCCACTGGAGAAGATGATCACACTTTGGAAGAGAGACAGTCGTTGTTCGACCTCAAGAATTCCTGGATAATACGAGGGCTGAAAGCCTTCATCGACAAGAGGACATGGTTGCATGACCGTGGCTCAAAACTAACATTAATATTGGCTTACTCGTACTCTGGAGAAGGATATGTGCCCTTTTTTATAGCCGAGAGGTAAGTAGGTCATTGAAGCCTTAATTAAGCCTGTATTCTTCTATCTACGATATTCTATCCATGAAAGGGAGGATATAGTAGAGCGATTAGTTCATAGACGGGAAGCTCCATTCTCCCATTGTTCGGGACTCTCATTGTTCTGTTCAGAAAGTAGTCGGCATCTTCCTTTATTCAATTAGCAAGGCAGTGCTGGTTGATTTCATCATTTATAGGTATACCCGCTCCCTTTTCTACTGCGATGTTCAGAGATTGAGGGCTGAATCCAATCCTATTAGTACTTTTCCCCGGCATAGTTCTCACGAGGCCTTGAGGCTGGAATTCTTTAACCAAGAGATGCTTCTTTTGAACTGAAAGAAGCGATTGACACTGTCTTCACAGCCTTGAATCGAAGGGAACTACTATAGAGACTTGAATAAGCAACAAGGCATAACACTAATTAGGGTCCCTAGTCTTTAGATAACCTTAATCACGCCCTTCCATTTTTGTTTTTAATCAAACGTAGATAGGGATAAAATCCTGGCCGATAGAGGAATAAGTGGATGGGTCTACCTATGGTGGTTTGAAGTCATTCACAAAGCTACTGAGACTTTTAGTGGATTTGATGCCGGGTCTTAATCCCCAACTAGAAAAGAAACTGAAACTCGATCCCAAGATATGCCGGCCGGAATGCCGCAGGCTCGGAAGGAGGTAACGTGAGGCAGGGTTGATGTATCAGAGGTGGAAAATGGACTTTCTATTTTGCATTTCCCACCACCTCGGAGAGATCCTTTCTTCCTATTAGTCTGAGGAGAGATCCTTTGCTTTGAACGGAAGCCCTTTTTTCGGTAATATCCCTGCTGGAAAAAGAAACAGTACTGGTTTAAGAAAACTAGAGGAGCTGGAAATAGGATTTCTGGTCTGGGAATTGCTGGTTTCTGAGGGAAGGAAACTTTAGGTTAAGAAATCAAAGCCAAGCTGGTACAAACATTTCCCATAGTGGTTATGGTTGCTAATGGTCAGAACATAATCAGTAAAGCAGTGTAATCTAATAGAATCTGGCATAGGTAGTGGTGAACCACAAGAACTTAAAGCTAGAGCTATGGGTAGGAATCGTAGAAAACACCCAGAGCGTATCACGGCTTTGAAGCAGAATAGAGTGAAATGTCTTCCATTCATAGTAGCCGATATAGAGACTGTTTTAGTAAATAATGCGCATGTACCTTATGCTGCTGGGTTCTTACTGGTTCATCCGGGGGATGATGTGGCCGCCATAGATGATCAAATAGACACATATTTGAGTGAGGAATACAAATTTATATTACCTTCCTTTGAAGAAAGGAGTACAAAAATGTTGGTAGAATTTATAGAGCGTATAGCCCAACTGGTATCTAAACACAATGACGTGAAAACCGTTTACTTTCACAATTTCTCACGATTCGATGGTATTCTCTTAATGAAGTTTTTAGCACATCTCCTTCTTAGTTTTGAAAAAGAAAAGGGCCTCTTTCCTTTTCCCAATACTTGACCAAGAGTTCTGTTCAGTTCAGTTCCAGATTAGGAAGCGATAGATGTTCCATTGGCCGAGAAGGAAACCAGTAAGCAGATTGAAGAGATAGATTGAATAACAGGCAGATTCCCCTCGTAACAGGCATATAAATAAGTCCCATTAAATTGATTGATAGACTACGCATCGATGGTGTCGAGTCAGACCTTGTAAGCTAAATACTACACAACTGGATGCACTCTATATCATAAGTTTTAGTATGCCCTCGATACGATAGATTCTACTCAAGGGGCTCGATTCGTTAATTAAAACAGACCTATCCCTTATCTAAGGTAATTTTCCAGGACTTCAATGAAAGTTGGCAAGACATTGGGCCGTTCACTTTATTTTAAGAACAGAATGATAGTATAGGTTGCTATTGGAACAAGCCACAACAGACTTTACCTTTTCTCACCCACTCCCTCATCCTTTGACTTCCAATTCGTTCAAGAAGTGAACTTGACAAGCATGTCCTATTTCTTTGTCCTGGGGCCTAGACATTGACAATTTCTTTCCTTCTCGATATCCTACTAATTCCTTAATTAGCTCATTCTCGATCCTAATGAATGAATCCACTAATCTTTTGGATAGATGAGATTCATGGGGATGCAGCTGAAGAGGTAGTCATAGATGGTAAAGCAGAGAAGGTGGATTCTTATACTATAGTTGTGATGTTTCAGTTAGGCAATCAGAAGGATGTCTAGGAGGAAGTGATCACAGAGGTTAAGGATGAGAAGGTAAAAACAGGCAGCATAGATGAAAAGGTGAGTTTGTGCAACCAGCAGGATGTTGTAGCCTCACTACTACTTAATTAATGATCATTAATTAAGGGCAGCTAAGCTATTTCATAGCGTGAGTTTGACTTAACCAGCTGACCTTACTTCGTAACTTTAGCCTACCTTTCTTTATAAAATGTTCTACAAAGATTATGAAATTACAGAGTAGGTTTTTTTTGAGTAATACTAAGGAACTGGAAAAAAAGTTCGGAAAAGGAGAAAAGCTAAGGTTACAGACTCACTTATCCGTCTACAAAGGAAAAGGCTTAGATAGATGAAGCGGAAGAAGGAACAAGGCTTGAAGGCGGATTAGCAAGGGAATGAATCTGATGAAGTTGTTCCTCCGCTAGAATAAGGGGGGCATGATCGCTGATTTGACCGCGCAGACCAGATGAGCGAGATTGATTGAAAGCGTTGTGCCAACTTGCGTACAAGATTTTTATACTATAGTAAATCCTCTTCACAAGTTATTTCGTACAGGCTATTCAAGGTCTATTGGCTTTATTGCTTATGTGGTACTTCGACCGCGAAGCCTCGCTTATGCACCGAGAAAGATCGTAGATAGGAAAGATCTGTTACGCACCAACGACGGCCCCTTCTCTTTACCTTTATCGTCTCATACCTTAGTCCATTGCTGGCTTGAATGCTGTCTCTCTTCTTCTTTGCTCGCGAGAGTGAATAAGAGGAAGACCCACCGGGGGGAGGATGGAATGAGTCGGCAAGGGGATCAACCATCTTCTTTCAGTAAAGGCCCACACATTCTCCTTAATATTGGGATGGGATAAAAGGACTCTGAAGAAGGAAACTCTCTTCCCGTCTTGCGTAACTGACCACTGCAAATCAAGTCGAAAGTCCTTATATGCTTAACACGTTTTTGTCTCAATGACAGGCCGCTTGAACATTGTATGATTTTTTTTTTAAGAGACTCGATCTTATGTATCTACTTATTGTATTTTTGCCTTTGCTCGGTAGTTCCGTAGCCGGGTTTTTTGGACGTTTTCTAGGATCTGAAGGAACCGCTATAATGACCACCACGTGCGTTTCATTTTCTTCGATCTTATCTTTTATTGCTTTTGGATATGACTGCGCTAGAGCAAGGTAAACCTGATGCCTAGGCCTACTGCTTATGGGATTGTGCTGCGCACAATGGAGGTACCTAGGACAGAACAACTCAGAAATAGAGATACCGAGGCCCCTACTTACCTTATGGGTAGGTAGGGGGAAGGAAGAGTGGGTCAGAGGGCTTCCTTCACAGTGCATACCTCTCTTTCTCTTTTGAGTTTTTCTGGCGGACCGGTCGCGCAAGATCTTTGGTTCTTCTTTCCCCTTAAATGGATTGATCTTATATACTGATATCTCATATATTGTATTATTCCGTGTTTGTAAATTACATTCATATTCATGAGTGTGCTTAGTATGCAAATGTTCAGCAAGGATAAAACCATCGAATTTGGACAAGTTATGTAAATAGACTATAGGTGTCTTTCTGATCTTCTTACCTGCACTAACGATTGAATGGATGAATGAAGTCAAGACTCGATCGCTTTGGTCATAAAAGTTAGGATGAGTGAATCTATATTCGTGTGAAAAACTGTGAAGGGGCTCACTCTACCAACCATTCGAACCGTGATGAATATTTCCCTTCCTCACTCGCGGAATGGCGAACAAAGGAAGAGTTCCCCAACTCGACCAGGTCTCATAAGGTATGCTCGATCCTTTCTAATTCTATATCCTGTCGAAGGAATCATCCGAAGAACGAGAAGAAAGCCGATGGGGATCAAAAGCAACCGGGAAGAAAGAGAAATCCCTGCCATGCCCTTAGAGGAAAAGGAAATGAGCCTACTTTCTTTTCTCCAAAAAGTCAAGAGTTGGATGGGAGGGGGACTACATTCCACACAGACCACTAGCACTAACGCATTACGCAGTCAAGTAAAAGCAAAAGTATCAAGTGCTCAAAAGAAGGATCGGATATCCCAGAACAGAACTTCAACTAATAGCTTATAATAGCTTTCGGTCACTCGTTGCCTATGGTGTCCTTCATTCGATCAGAAATCAACCGCTATTCGATGCTTTTGATTTTCACAGTGCCTCGGATTCGATTCTAACGGAATGGTTTTAAGCCCGGGTCAAGGATGGGTATTAGTTTAAGTATCAATTCGAACTTTCATTCATTGTTAGGCGCACGCCCGTTGGCACATCCTCTTATCCAATGCGGCCAGGACCCTGTTCGTTCAATTTACGACTTATGTTTGATCGAACCCCGAAAGAAAGCTCGGAACTCGTGCTTTCGCTACCAGCCCTTTTTGGTAGACGAAGACCACGGCTTTGTTTGACTTAATAACTAGACTTTTTTGGTAAATCCAAGTCGTATCACCTTTCTATGAAAGAGTTTGCGGCCAGTTCTAGGGTCCGATAGCTTCAACGGCAGTAGCAACACCTTTTGCATCTCTATCCTCTGATTTCCAATCTGTTTCACCTAGGAGGTCACTCTTTGAATCGCAGGAATCTTGTAATTCTTGGCCTTTAGGTTGACCAGCTGCTCATTAATCATCAGATGGAGTTTACGAACCTTGAGTCGCAGTTGAGAGACATCATTTTAAAGACGATAATCGTAGCGTGGGTAGGAGCTGTTAAAGCTCTTGCTGAAGGCGAATCCAATTCGAATCATGCAGAAAGTGGAACTTGGCGATACTCATACCGATGCTCATACCAGGCAAGCCTTTAGTTTAAATGGCAGTCACAGGCGGATCCAGATGTTTCTGCGCTACTTCCTCCCCCATCTTTGCTGGGACTTGCTCCCAAAGTTGTTGACGCAGAACCAGATGAGCCTTGTACAGTCACTGGTGAATGGCCTTCATAGCTTTTAACATCCTGTTCGATCAAATAGTTTAAATAAGCATACAAATATGGGGCGCTTATGGGGAAGAACGAGATTAACGATGCATACGTGCTCTATTTTAGCTTCCTTAGTTTTGACTCTCTCGAATTGATCTAGATAAAGATCGATTCCAATGCAACTTATCCTTTTGGAGTTGACGTAACAAACTACGCGAGCCTCCCGATGAAGCCAACATAAATCCTATCCGAATACTAAAAATAAAAGGCAATTTCATTATGGTGGTATACCAGCCGCCAGTTCCGGAACTTCCAGTTCCAATCGGAGCATATAGATTCGTAAATGGATTTGTATGTATAGCCACTTCAGTCGTGCTCCTCGTTTCTCGAATGGAAAAAAAGTATCTTCTTTCTGGGAACATGCTAAACCAGAATTCCTTATGTTCGTGATTCTTCATCATCTTCCAGTTTTCCATTCTCATATGAGGCAGGAAAGTTTATGGGCAACAGGTCGGCACGAAGTGATTCATCATGTTCAAACATTAACCTTTCGCTTGTTGGGGACGGTTTATAAATCATCAAATTCCCACAAATGGAATGAGAAGTGGGTCCATGTAAATGATCGAGACCTCGCAAACAACAACGTTCCTTCCCCATATGGAGTTTGGGACCCAAAGGCAATCGTTGAGTGAACTGTATCTTATTCGTATTAGTTGACCTAAGCCGCACCATTATTGGTGGGGTGGGGCTCGGCCTCCGAACCGTACGTGGGACGAGTTTCTGCCTCATACAGCTCGGGCCGAAGACCGGGGAAGTTTAGGAGAGATGGGGAGACCCAACTGCTGCCGGTCGGGACGGACAGGAAAGGGGGCGGGGATAAGCTTGTGAAGAAGCAAGCTTATTGCCCCACCCACAAAAAACAAACCG